>OZ012741.1:41724872-42292372 GCA_963859935.3 Lathyrus sativus
ACTTTCCTACGTTCTAAGCATAATACTTCTTGACTGCATCTACATTCACTGGGCGAGTAATTTCTTCTCCGTCCATGGTTTCTAACATCAGGGAGCCTCCTGAGAAAACCTTCTTAACAACATATGGACCGTCATAGTTCGGAGTCCTTTTTCCTCGAGTATCAGTAAGGAATGATTGAATCTTCTTGAGTACAAGGTCACCTTCTTTGAACTCTCGCAGTCGAACTTTCTTGTCGAACGCCTTCTTCATCCTTTGTTGGTATAGTTGGCAATGACACAAAGCTGTCATTCTCCTTTCTTCAATCAGGTTCAGTTGGTCGTATCTGCTCTGACACCATTCAGCCTCTGAGAGCTTGGATTTCATCAGAACTCGCATAGAAGGAATCTCAACTTCTACTGGGAGTACAGCTTCCATACCATAAGCAAGTGAAAATGGAGTTGCCCCTGTCGGCGTGCGTACCGAAGTACGATATCCATGTAAAGCAAATGGGAGCATTTCATGCCAGTCTTTATAAGTCACAACCATCTTCTGGACAATCTTCTTAATATTCTTATTAGCAGCTTCGACAATCCCATTCATCTTCGGTCTATAAGGAGAAGAATTATGATGTTCGATCTTAAATTATTCACATAACTCTTTCATCATTCTATTATTCAGGTTGGACCCATTATCTGTAATGATTTTTCTTGGCACATCATATCTGCAGATGAGCTGATTCTTGATAAACTTAACAATCACATGTCTGGTAACATTAGCATAAGAAGCGGCTTCAACCTATTTAGTGAAATATCAATCGCTACCAACATGAAGCGATGTCCATTAGACATTTTTAGTTCTATCATACCAATCATATCGATACCCCACATGGAGAACGGCTAGGGAGACGAGATAACATTAAGCAGAGTCAGAGGCACATGAATTTTATCTGCGTAAATCTGACATTTGTGACATTTCTTAGCAAATTTATAACAATCTGATTCCATTGTAATCCAGTAGTATCTTGCTCTCAGGAGTTTCTTAGTCATGGCATGCCCATTAGCATGAGTGTCAAAAGATCCTTCATGAATTTCCGACATTAACATGCCTGCTTCTCGCTTGTCAACACATCTCAGCAGGACTATATCAAAGTTTCACTTGTACAGTACGTTATTACTCAAGAGAAAATTACCAACCAATCTTCTCAATGTTTTCTTATCTTTGTTGGATGCCCCGCACGGGTACTCTTGCTTTTGAAGAAACACTTTAATGTCATGATACCAAGGTTTACCATCTTCAATATCTTCTATTACAAATATGTAAGCAGGTCTGTCTAGGCGGTTTACGTTAATTCTGGGACAATCGCTCCACCAGTTCACTACAATCATAGAAGCCAACGTTGCCAGAGCATTTGCCATCATGTTCTCATCACGAGAGATATAGTGGAATTCGACTCTGTTGAAGAAAGGTAGCAGTCTTCTTGCATAATCTCTATATGGGATCAGATTATCTTGACGAGTCTCCCACTCTCCTTTGATTTGGTAGACTACCACAACAAAATCACCATATACATCCAAATTTTTTATTCTTAGGTCTATTGCCTCCTCAAGCCCCATAATGCATGCATCATATTCGGCTTCATTGTTGGTACACTTGAATGTAAATCTGGAGGTAAACGAGATGTGAGATCCATGAGGAGTCACAATAATTGCTCCAATTCCTTTCCCATGAGCGTTGACAACTCCATCAAAAATTAAACCCCATTGAGAATCTAGTTCAGGTCCTTCGTCTGGTAGAGGTTCTTCGCAATCTTTCATATTCAGATACATCACATCTTCATCAGGTAAATCATCATTAGTAGACTAATGGTCTTCAATAGGTTGATGCGCTAAGTGATCAGCCAAGACACTTCCTTTAATAGCTTTCTGAGTGTGGTATTCAATGTCATACTCTGACAATAGCATTTTCCATCTGGCAATTCTTCCTGTCAAAGCAGGTTTCTCGAAGATATACTTGATCAAATACATCTTAGAAGCTAGCCAAGTAGTATGACTTAACATATATTGTCGTAAACTCCTGGCGGCCTATGCTAAAGCACAACAAGTCTTCTCAAGCATGGTGTATCTGGATTTGCAGTCGGTGAACTTCTTGCTCAGATAATAGGTGACATGCTCTTGTTTCCCTGTTTCATCATGTTGACCAAGTACACAGCCCATCAAGTCTTCCAACACAGTCAAGTACATGATCAAAGGTCGTCCTTCAACTGGAGGGATCAGAATAAGGGGTTCAAGCATGTATTCCTTGATACTATCGAAAGCCATCTAATAGTCTTCAGTCTAATCATAACCTTGTTCTTTTCTCAAAAGCTTGAAAATAGGCCCACAAGTAGCAGTCATGTTAGATATAAATAGGGAAATATAGTTTAAATGCCCCAAACATCCTCTGACATGCTTCTCTGTAGTAGGAGCTAGTATTTCTTGAACGGCTTTGACCTTTTTAGAATCTACTTCAATACCTTTCTAGCTAGCGATGAAGCCCAAGAGTTTCCCTGACTGCACGCCAAAAGTACATTTTTGGGATTCAGACGAAGTTTGTATTCTCTTAGCCGATGAAACAATTTTAGCAAGTGTTTAACATGATCTTCCTCAGTTTGGGACTTAGCTATCATATCATCCATATACACTTCGATCTCCTTATGCATCATGTCATGGAAAAGAGTGATCATAGCTCTCTGATATGTTGCCCCAGCGTTCTTCAAACCAAACGGCATGACTTTGTAACAGAAAATGCCCCAAGGTGTGATGAAGGATGTCTTTTCTCTATTTTCGAAAGCCATCCGAATCTGATTGTATCCTAAAAATCCATCCATAAAAGAGAAAATCTCATACCTCGCAGTGCTGTCCACCAATATATCAATATGAGGAAGTGGAAAAATCTTCTTTTGGGCTGGCTTTGTTCAAATCTCTATATTCGACACACATACGGACTTTTCCATCTTTCTTCAGAACGGGTACAATATTAGCTAACCAATGTGGGTATTCAGCGGTGACAAGAAAGCCTACATCAATTTGTTTTTGTACTTCCTCTTTGATCTTCAAGGCCATGTCAGGACGAGTTCTTCTAAGCTTCTGTTTGACTGGTGGGCATTCTGGCTTCAAAGGTAAGTGATGCTCCACTATAGTAGTGTCCAGGCCAGGCATGTCTTGATATGACCAGAAAAACATGTCGACATACTCCTTAAGTAATTCAATTAACTTCTCTATCACGTCAAACTTGAGAAGAGCTCTAATTTTCACTTCTTTACGGATTTCCTCTGTACCCAGATTAGTCACTTCCATAGGCTCTTTATGAGGCTGAATGGCTTTATCTTCATTTTGGAGTAGTCGAGAAATCTCTTCCGGAATCTCTTCTTCTTTTTCCTCCGCTTCAAACACAAGAAATTCAAAGTTCAGTGGAGGTAATGGGTCATTATTCCCGGTATTTTGTTCGTGCAATAATCTGCGCATGTGATATGGTTTTATTTAGCTTTATGAAGTGAAAGTGTATGTATACGCAAAATGATTATCGCTAATTATTATCATTTTCAAAAAACGAAAAAGGATAAAAGATAAAGATATGAAACAAAATAATGCTATTATTAATGATAGCAAAGCTGAAAAATATGCTTTAACAAGATCACCTTTGCCTTGGGCAGATCAAAAGGAATTATTTAAAAATAAGCCCACACAACACATTTCTGCCTTGGGTAGAGCAAAAACTAAAACAAATGATTACTTTGATATATGAATAATGGTAGGGACATCGACTATGCTCCAATTTCTGGCTATTAGTCCTAGAGTCACTGATCGGCTATTTAGTAGTCTAAATGCTTCGCGACTGCAAGTGTAGAGTCTGGTCGTGTAGTTTTAAAAGATTATCGAACCCAAAGGAGCAAGAGTCGATCTACCGCTATCTAATGCTACTATGTAAAGCTAAGGCTAATGAATTTCTATTTTTTTGGGGTGCGGAAAATAAAATAAGTGCCGAATTAAAGTTCTAATTAAAATAAGATATTGCTAAATATCAGTATATAATCCTATCAATCATCGGGGATTCGGTAATTCGTGGATGTTTAGTTTTAAAAAGAAAGAATCGTTATTCTGTAGAAAATACCCATTTAAAAGCCCTTATCTCACACTCTCGTTCTCTTGACTTAGACTATGCTCTTAAATCAAAATGCGGCTCTCGCTCTCTCATTTTGCAGATAAAAACACTTTTTGGAAACAGATAAATCCTAAATAAACTCAAAGCTCTCTCGTTGTATTTAAGCCTAATGTTCTATTTCAGCTATCTAATTAAAACCTCAAACTCTCGATCTATTGATTTTAACCTTCGCCACTTTCTCACTCTCGTAACAAAAGTTATTAATTTTGGCAAAAGAAACAGAGACCAGAAACTTTTATTTCATTTAAATTCTACGTCTCAATTTACTTAACCCCCTCCGACCGGTTGTTATTACATACCGATACTACGAGTTTTAGCCAGACATGGCTTTCATATTTTCACTAATTTCAATCCTAATACTAACCAGAAAACAAAAGAGATGCATAACAATAAATCAGATAAAATAAAAACCTGGAAATTAGCAGAACTTGGATTTGATTTTTGAAGGTCGGCTTGTATTGTTGGTACAATGTTTACAACCTTGATCGAATCAATCCTAAACTAATGGCATAACAATTTGCCTTACAAAACCTTAAAATAATGCAGAGAAAATAAAAGTAAAAGCAGAAAAAAAAACCAAGAACTGAAACTAGAAAATAATGCCTGCCTTTCTTCTCAAACTGCTCCCTTTTTATACTATTAGTGGGCTGGCTTAGAGGCTTCAAATGAGGAGACCATTCCAGAGAAAATGTAGTGAGGTAGTTGAGAAAATTAAGGAAGCTTCATGGAGGAAATTTAGAGGAGGAAGTGGCAGGCGCCACTTCCCGTTCAAATAGGGGTGGGAGTTGCCACTTCTCCTAATAGTTAGGAGTGGCACTCGCCACCCCCTTCTATGTGGCAACCACCACCTTCCTTCAATATATAGGTGGCAGGCGCCACCTCTCTTCTATGTGGCAGGCGCCACATCCAAGTGGCAAGTGCCACTTGGTATGTGGTGGCCCCCACACATTTTCTTTCCTTTCTCTTTTTTTCTTCTTCTTTTCTTTCCATGGTCTTTTCTTCCTCTTTTCTTTCCATTTTCTTCATTTATTTCTCCTTTTATACTTTTAGTCCAAATTAATGGTAACCTACAAAACAGAAGAAAACAGAAGCGTAATCGAAGATAAATCAAATAAAACAGTAAAAGAAACAGATAAAATTCATGCAAGTCAAGTCAAATGTTCGATATAATTTCGCGCTATCAGTCACAAATTTAGGTAGGTCTTCGTCAAAGTCTTCTTTGGTGACAACATTGACTTTAAAACTATAATCTTTGTGCCTCGATAGAGGAGAGTAGAAATACATATATGTGTCTTCAGTCTCTGAATCATAACCCAGATCTTCCATGTAAGGCTCATAGTCTTCATACGGAATGGAGAGACTTGCAGAACTGTTTGATATATAGCCCTCGAACTCATCTTCAGATACCACATTAATACGAGGAGGATGAATAGTCCCCTTGTTACGAAATACTTCTTCAATAGGTGGAACCACTTGACTTCTGGCGACCTGTTTATCTGAGCTGGCAGCAAAACCAAGACCTTCCTTATTCTTATTCTCAGGTAGAGATAATATCTTGCCCCAACCTTCTTGAGAACCACTGTTCACAATGTGTTGCGCGTCTTTGAAAGACGACATAGAAATTCTAGGCTTCTGGGTATTATCATCAATAATTGACAGTGCCTAAAATTGAGTTCCGACCTCTTCTTCTGCCTTCACATAAGAAAATGATGACAGGTGGCTTACCACCAAGGCTCGCTCTTCTCAAACTGTAATTGTTTTTCCCTCGAAGGTGTATTTAAGTTTATGGTGAAACGTAGAGGTAATTGCCTCAGCCTCATGTATCCACAACCTTCCTAATAAGCAGTTATAGGTGGCGCGAATGTCCATGACCTAAAATGTAATCATAAAAACTTGTAATCTGATAGTCATTGATAGATCCACTTCATCGATCACCGTCTTCTTGGATCCGTAAAAATCTTTAACAATGACATGGCTCGGCCTCATCAGCGGCCCTTGATATGATAGCTTTGAGAGAGTAGTCCTGGGCATCACATTCAATGAAGACCCAGTGTCAACCAGTACGCTAGACAATGCATCATTCCCACAATTTACTAAGATGTGTAATGCCATATTGTGTTTCCTTCCTTCTTCTGGGAGATTTTCTTCACAGAACCCGAGATTATTACTAGAAGTAATGTTACGCACAATACCGTCGAACTGTTCAACAGTCACGTCACGTTCAATGTAAGCTTGCTCCAACACCTTTTGTAATGCTTCTCTATGAGCTTCGGAGCTCATCAACAACTACAGTACAAATTTTTTGGACGGGGTCTGTAACAACTGATCCACGACCTTGTATTCGCTCCTTTTAATCAACCTCGTAAATTCATCAGTTTAGGAAGACTCAGCTCCACTAGACTGCCATGTGGTTGTATCCTTTATGATAGGTTGCTCGAATGAAATCTCTTTATTCTTTGGAAGCGTTGATGGATAAATTCAACGACTTCTGGTTACTCTCCTAACGTTTGGGATATTAACAACTGAAAGAAAAGTAGGTAAAGGTACCTTCTTTCCGTTTTCCATTATTGTGGCGTTATTCTATATGGAATTTCCCTGGAAGAAGTATAAGGAATTAGTCCAGGCACATTAATTACCAAAGGAGTTACAGAAGGCATTCTACTGTCGTATGTAATTTCAATGCGCTCCACTTCCTTAAAGTGGGGTAGTATAAAAAATGCTTTTTCATTTCTTTCTACCGGGACCAGAAATTTGTCATATGTAATCGTAATAATTCGTATGTTAAATAGGTCTTGGATATCCCCTCTCACAAGGCGGAAGCCTCAAGAATTTACAGAATAAATAGAACAGTCAGTATAGTTATGTTGCTTATGATTGAAAAACACCATCTTCGCCAGATCATTGTGCATCTTTACTAAAGATTCTCGAATGTTTTCCAAATAGAATACATCATTCTCTCCCAAACAGCCTTGAATCATGTTTATAGTGGATGAACCATGCTGAGGTAGGAGAATATCTTGTATGTTAGGATTGGAATCTTTCAAGGATAAGATCCCACACTTAATCAGCCTATGAACATCCGCTTTCAAATCGTAGCAGTTCTCAATGTCATGACCCCGAGCACCTTGGTGGTAAGGGCAAAATTTATCATCTTTGTACCACTATGGAATATTTTTGGTACCTCAGGCAGTGCTTTCGTCTGGATGTGTCCCTTATGTATCAAAACCGGGAATAACTCAGTGTATGTCATAGGAATAGGATCAAAGTTTAGTCTTCTATACACACGACCCTGGTTGTTGAACTGTGGCCGATTTTACTGAGGAGATTGCTAATTTTGTTGACATTGCGGTTGTGGAGCTCTGGAAGCTTGAGGTTGTTGGTATGGTTGAGCAAACTACGGCTGGTAAGCCGGAGTATTGAGTATCGGTGTTACAACAGCAACTTGCTGAGGCTGTTGATACCTCCTTCTCAGTCGTCCTTGTTGTACGACGCTTACATCTTGTTCTTTCTTCTTTATAAAATTACTTTCGTACTTTTTCGCACTGCTATGGGTACTTCCCTCCCTAGCTAACCTTCCTTCACGAACTCCTTCTTCCAGACGCATACCCATATTTACCATCTTAGTGAAATCACTGGGAGCACTGGCTACCATTCTCTCATAGAAGAATGAACCGAGTGTCTTCAAGAAAATCTTGGTCATTTCTATCTCTTCTAATGGCGGTGTAACTTAAGCGGCTAACTCGCGCCAGTGCTGAGCATATTCTTTGAAGTTTTATTTGTCCTTTTGAGTCATGGCCCTTAACTGATCACGGTCAGGTACCATGTCAACATTGTACTTATACTGTTTAATGAAGGCTTCACAGAGATCATTGAGTGTTTGAATCTTCGCACCGTATAACCCCATGTACCATTTGAGTGTTGCACCGGTCAAAGTGTCTTGAAAATAATGGATAAATAGTTGATCATTGTCTGTCTAAGCTGACATCTTCCGAGCATACATGACAAGATGGCTTTGTGGAACGTTGTTTCTTTTGTATTTTTCAAAATTCAGAACCTTGAATTTCGGAGGGACTTTGACATTCGAAACCAAACAGAGATCAGAAGCACTTTTCCCGAACAGTTCTTTTCCTCAGAGAGTTTTCAGTTCTTTTTGAATTTCTGAGAATTTACCCTGAAATTCATCCATCATTTCGTCAAACCCTACAATTTCACTTGGAGTTCCATGATACATCGACTCTTCCAAGACATACGGATATCTCTTTGATAAGTGGCGCCGACATTCTTTAGACTAAAGGGCATGATCCTATAAACATAAGTTCCCCAAGGAGTGATAAAAGTAGTCTTTTTCATGTCGTCTGGGTCCATCTTGATTTGGTTGTAGCTAGAAAAACCATCCTTAAATGAGAATACTGCAAAATAAGTCGTGTTGTCTACCAAAGTATCAATATGTGGCAAAGGAAAATCATCTTTTGGACTAGCCTTGTTCAGATTCCTATAATCAACGCATATTCTGACTTTTCCATCTTTCTTTGGCACAGGTACAATATTAGCCACCCATTCTGGATATTTGGACACTGCTAAGAAACCTGCATCAATCTACTTTTTGGCCGCATCCCGAATCTTGAGAGCCATGTCAGGCCTAGTCCTCCGAACCTTCTATTTGACAGGCGGACATTCTGGTCGAAGCGGTAATTTGTGAACCGCTATGTCAGTATCAATATCGGGCATATCTTGGTATGACCAAGCAAATACATCAACATATTCTTCTAAAAGCTTCATCAATCGCTGCTTGATTTCTGCCCCAAGTGTTGCCCCAATTATGACTTCCTTCTTGTCTTCTTCAGTGCTGATATTAACAACAACCACTTACTCTTGGTGAGGTTGAAGTTCTGTGTACTCATATTCTGCCATCTTTTCCAGTTCATCCGGAATTTCAAAATCTTCATCCTCATCTTTAGCTTGGTATATGGGTGAGTTAAAGTCAGGAGGGAAAACAAAGTCATTGGATTCAACGGGTTTTGGGGTTTCTCTGCATGTTTGGAATGGCTTAATTACTAAAACACACAAAGACAGATGCAATAGGAAAAGAAAGAAATATTTTGGTTTTTTTTTCTTAAAAGATTGCCATTTTCTTTAAAAGTAAAAGCAAAAAACAGTAAATGAAACAAAATGAGGAGTTTAACAAAACATCTTCATTAATCATAATAACTTCTTGAAAGCATGGGGCCCTACAAAATGATCCTATATCCTCGAGCACGACTACACAAGTTTGAAAACAACAAAACAAAAGAGAACAACAATAAATTACTTCAGCATAGGTATGATAACAGGAACCTCAATAGCTTCAAGTTGTCCAAGGTAGCTTCGCAATGATACACCAGGTGATCAACATCTTCATTTTCAAAATCCTCCTCAGCAGTGTTGATTTGGAAACCCCCACTAATAAACACCTCTTGAATGGTCTTCAGGCGTCCTCTGACTGAATTTGATGTCCCATCATGATTTGGTTTGTAACCCAACCCTTGGAGACCTAATCTTACTTCTAGTTTAATGATCTCTCCCCAACCTGCAGGAGTACCCTCTTTCAGCGTATACTTCATGCTTTGAGCAGACACAAAAGATGGACCATTCTTAACTATTGTTTCTTCTATCATCACAACATTGGCTATCTCAAGCACTTGAAAATAGGTTTCTAGTGCATCCTCATCTGCTTCAATGTACCTAAATGACGACATGTTACTCACCATCAAGTCTTCTTCATCGTGCACAATTACCAATTTATCATCCACAACAAATTTAATTCTCTGATGTAAGGTAGAAGTTACTGCATCGGCTGCGTGAATCCATGGTCATCCCAACAAGCAGCTATAAGCTGGATTCATGTCCATCACTTGAAATGTGATGTCAAATACATGAGGACCTATCATAACTGGCAACTCCAACTGTCAAACAACAGTCCTCCTTGAACCATCAAAAGCCTTAACAATCAACGATGTTGGTTGCATCTCTGCCCTTTTGTACGCTAGTTTGGTAAGTGTTCTTTTGGGCAACACGTTCAAAAAAGAGTTGGTATCAACCAAGACTCGTGCCAAAGGGTCTTCCTGACATCTAACAGATATGTGCAACGCACGATTGTATTACATCCTTCTCTTGGCAACTCCTTGTTGCTGAAACTTAAAGTATTGCAAGCAGTAATATTGGTGATCACAAAATCAAATTGACCAATTGTTATATCTTTCATCACATGCGCTTGTGTTAACACTTTCTGCAAGGCTTCCATATGGGCGGGAGAATTCATTAGGAGAGACAAGATTGAGATTTTTGAAGGAGTTTGATGAAGCTGATCAACGACTTTGTAATCACTCTTTCGAATAATTCTCAGAAACTCCATTTCTTCTTCGCTTGGTGGAACTTCTTTATCTTTGGTAGCCACAACAAAATGGCCTCTTTTTGGGGGACCATCATTATCTTGGGTTGATAGATCCGACCACTGCGGGTCCTTTTGCTAGTTCTTGCAATATTTGTCACATCTGCTTGATTACCCTTTATTTCTTCATTCTGAATGACTTTCCCTGATCCTTGATTAATCACCGTCATATCATACCTTCAATGGACAACCTTTGTACTCTTAAAATGGAAAGGACTCGTCTTTTGGATTATAATTGGTCTGGGTTGAACAATTGTTGACGCAGCAGGCTTAGAAATATTGAAAACGGGCTTAACACATTTGAAGACCAGAGTCACTGAACCAGAGTCGGGCACATTAAACACGGGGACCTTTTCATTGTTTTTTGGTACGTTGAAAATGGGTTCAATCACCGAAACTTCCTCCTTTTTCATCTTGCTACATACTTGCAAAAATCTGTCATCAATCAATTTTTGCACATTCCTCTGAACCACACAACATCCTCTGGGATCAACAAAGCATTCTTTGCAATCAGCATGGACACCTTCAATCATACCTACCTTTAATAATTTTTCATGAAGAGATCGCAACAGAGTTATGATCTCCAATGCATCACAGATTATCCTCTCATCTGATGCCTCCTCTATGGCATGAACTCCCTCATTGTTCGTCAACTGGTTATTTTTAACATTGGGTTGCACATCATCCAAAGATAAGATTTTCTTTTCCATAAGTTCTATGACAAGATGTTTCAGAGCAAGACATCCCTCTAAATCATGTCCAGTAGCACCCTCATGAAATAAACAACGAGCATTAAGATTATAATGAGGAGATGAGGTGTCTGACGGTGGTTCCAACGGTCGAGTCGTAATTAACCCTTGTTGTACTAAAGATGGGTACAAATCAGTATATGTCATTGGGATCAGAGGGATGGGAGGTCTTCCTGCTGGTTTTCTGTTTTGAAAGTTTTGTCTGGGCACTTGAGCCTGAGTCTGTTGGTATTGTTGATAAGCTGGAGCATTAGGTGCTCGCTGATAACCTTTTTGTTGTACTGGTTGGTACATAGGTGCCTGCTGCACCGTCTGATAAGTCAGAACTAAACTGTTGGGCGTGGGTTTTACAGCTGCCACATACGGCTGTTGGGCATATTGCACGAGATACATTGGTTGTTGAGCGAAACTTTGCTGAGATTGTTGAATATAGCCTTGTTGAGGCTGTTGATACTGTTGGTAAGGCTGTTTCCAGGGTTGATTCTTTCTTTCTACTGTTATGGTATTTGTCTCCCCTTCTTTATTTTTGTGAAAATTGCCGTTAAATTTCTTGGCATTGTTGTTGTTGGAACTACTGGAAGTATTGGTCGTCCTCCCATTTTCATCCCCAATTCTACTCTCAAACCTATAACCACTATATCAGAAAGGCTAGCTGTCACACTACTAATCATTTTCTCATAAAACTTCAGCCTTACTGTGTCCACAAACCATTTTGTCAGCTCTTTTTCAATTAGAGGAGGCTCCACCTGAGAGGCAGTCTCCCTCCAACGCTGTGCATATTTCTTAAAAGATTTAGAGCTTTTCTGTGACATGCTTAACAATTGTCTTCTATCAGGGGCTAAATTCATGTTATATTTATAGTGCTTCATGAAAGCTTCAGCCAAATCCTGGAAACTGTGGATACGGGATTGATCCAGGCTCAAATACCATTTGGCAGATGCCCCCTTTAGACTATCTTGGAAGTAGTGGATCATCAACTTATCGTCTTCGACGTAGGCAACCATCCTTCTATAATTCATAATCAAATGTGTTCTTGGACAGGTAGCACCAAAATATTGATAAAAATTAGGAGTTTTGAATTTTGGGGGAATCACCAACCCAGATACTAGACACATATCCCTGGCATCAATACCAAAGATATTGTTTCCTTCCATCGCCCTGACTTTCCTTCCCGTAGTCTATACACTTTCCTTCAGCTTTTCATGATGTCCACTTTCCTCTTTAGACCCATCAGGAACCTCATATACTTGTTATTGAATATGAAAAATAGGACGCACTTGAGTTTGTGAAAAGGCTGGAGTGTAGGTCGGAACAACTTGAGGAATTTCTGCCCCCAAGGGAACTGATTGTTGATTAACTGGCACTAAAAGAGGTGGAGGTATAAACCCATGAGATAACCCATACGGTGGTACATTTGAAGTAGTGACTACTGTTGGAGTTTGCTCTACAACTATATTGGTAACTTCAAAAACCACAATAGCTTGAGTGTTCATTTTTGCGTTGATGACCTGCAGGACCTCCATAATCTGCCCCACACTTCCACGTAGATCTTCAAGTTCATTATTCACCCTGTCCAATTCCAAGTTCTATTCAACCATCCTCTAACGAGCTTGGGCTCATGTATTGTACTGATGTCGGGAACTCAGTGTGATCAACTGAAGATAAGATAACGAGATGAGTCAAAGAAAAGAAAATGCATATGTAATTCTTATGAATGAAAATGAAAATGTAAACTAGTCATTTAAGGAATCCAAAGAATATGTTTACAAACATTATAATAACGGAGATTAAAACAAAACAGCATAACATCTTCATAAGATAAATGATTGAGAGTTTTACAAAAATCAATACACATTCAAAAACCAAAGTACAAATACAAATCAAACAGTAAAACAATGGAAACCAAGGTCTCTTAATCCTTCTGATGAGAGGACCCTTCTTGCTAATTCCCTCCTTTATCTTGACGGAGCAGTTTCTGAAGTTTTTCATTTTCTCGCATAGCCATGACATACTTATCTCTCCAAGCTTCCTCTTCCCTTTCAGCTTTAGCCAAAGCAGCTCTCAATTCCCCAGCAGAAGTAGAAACTTTTGGAATCATAGGGATTGACTCAAAGCGGGTGTAGAACATCTTCAAATCTCTCTCCTTAACCCATAGCAGGTAAGATTCTGAGATAGAGAAATTAGGGTATCCCAACGCGGTCATCCCCTTTGTGGGAATATGATGCCATGCATACATAATTGAGCTTTGAGAACTGGATTTCTTTCCTTCTTCAAAGAACAAACTCTTCAAAAAGACTGGGTCAGGCTCATCCTTCATCGGGTTCCTAAGCTGGCGGCGAGCTAAAATAGGATTATAACTAATACATCCCTCGGTGCCAAGAAGAGGCACATTAAGGAAATTTACGCAGCTATGGATCATGACAACTCCTTCGTACATAGAATTGTACCACTTGATGTCCGAGTGCTTGAGTGACAAAATCCTTTCATTCCATGAGAGTCCGCTCTACATATTCCAAAGAAATGGTAACCCTGGCAAGTGTGAAATAAACCACTTGTAAAGAAGAGTGATGCAACATACAATTAAGCCTTCTTCATGATAGTTCCTTAAATGAATGGAAAAATACGCATCGACCAATAAGGTGGGAATAGGATTCTTGATCAAGAAGAGGTTGATTGCACTCTCGTCGACAAAGTCATCAGCAGTCGGAAACAAGAAAAGCCCATAGATTAACAATGCTAAGATGGTCTCGAATGCTTCAGAATTCTTTGACTTATAATAGTACTGAGCTTTTTCAAACAAGAATACAGGTGGTAATCCATAGAAACCTCTGTTGACAATCATGTGAGACTGTACCTCAGTTAGCTCTAAATGTGTAGCCTCTACAATAACCCTTTCACTAGAAGTCCTTTCTCTTCCAGAAAATGGTTTAGGGGTGGCGCCTAATCCCATCAGCGTAGAGTATTCCTCCAATGTTGGCACAGTTGGTAATCTAGAAACGTGAAGCAGTGATAAATTGGATCGTAGAACTGCACAAGCGCTAACAACACCTCTTCATCAACCTTAAGTCTTATCAACGGCAACACACTTCCATACTTGTCTCTGAATGCCAATGGATATTCTAATAAACCTTCCATCTTCCTCAGATTTCCCAATTTTGAACTTTGGAATGTATATTTTGATGTTACTCTCTTTCCAAGGTCCATTTTATAATGTCTGTAAGTCAAACTTCATTTCCTTGAATGGTTAGCGAAAACATGAATGCAATGCGAATGAAATTGGTTTTAAGGAACTCAAGATATAAATTGCAATGAGAAACACTTTTAAATGAAACTTCAGTTCATTAATAATGGGAAAGGTTATAACTTTGAAGTTCAAAAAAGAAACTTAAAAATACAAAAGAAAGGCAAATATCCCAAAAGGGAGCAAAAGATCCCATCTAAAAGAGGTCATAACCTATGAATCCTCTTCTGCTTCTTCAACTCGGTGTTCTCAAACACAAGCTTGTCAACAATCCCTTTCCAAGAACCAGATGTAGGAAGAACATCCAACAAACTAAACAGCATGGTACTTTCCTTCCCATGTGTCTCGTTCTAGCTTCATCCTTGCCAACCTTTCTTGGTATTCTTCCATACGTTCAATAGGAATGGATGATGACGATGCAACAACGGGTTGTGAAGGCTTCTCGAGGAGATATGGCATCTTTAGGTCACAAGATCGAGATCGAACCTGTAACACCCCCTTTCTATGCCCCCAATAAATCAAATAAATCATTTAGGCACATATTAAAAATCCATCAGAGTATATTTAAAACACGGTATAAAAGAGGTGCGCCACATCATACTTGAATTTAAAACATACAACACCTGGTCAATAAAGATATGCAACAGTGGGGTAACTTTCAACGGAGGAACTTAGTCCTCATACCCACATCTCAATATTTAGAATAAAAGTGGAAACATCTAAAACATTGATTAACATCAAACACACACACACACACACAGATATATATATATATATATATATATATATATATATATATATATATATATATATATATATATATATATATATATATATATATATATATATATATATATATATATATATATATATATATATATATATATATATATATATATATATATATATATATATATATATATATATATATATATATATATATATATATATATATATATATATATATATATATATATATATATATATATATATATATATATATATATATATATATATATATATATATATATATATATATATATATATATATATATATATATATATATATATCATCCAATTTGATTCACAACATGATTCATGTTTTCATAAACATTCCACACCAAGATACATATACAACGTATCACAGAAGAATCATATATCCTAGCTACCCGATGCTACATGTCAGAGATGACCGACAAAAGAATGAAGACACGCTTCACAAAAATACCTCCAACATACCTACTCTGCAATGCCTCATAGAGCATCATAAAACAGCAGAAGGGTGAGAAATATTATCATAATAATCAATGCATATAATTATATATCTACAATCTTAGAATACACATAATCAACATTCTCACCATAAATCATCCATATACGTCATAATGTATATATAAATATATGGATAATCACCAAGCACATTCATCATGCATACATCCACAGTTCATTCATTTCCACATAAACATTTACAATTATGTTTGTTCATCAATTCACAACTCTCAGTTCAACAATTCATACACATATGAATACTTTCATACAACAATTATAACTATGCCATATGACTCAATGCAACTCATTCCATGTGGTACCAACACTTGTTATTATTTTTCGGTTTTTACATTTAAATCGGGTCCGTCCTCTAGATCAATAACAAACAAAAGCCCGTCCTCTAAGATTTCAAACCCCGCTCTAGGTTTGGGACAAGTCACTAGTCTCCACGAAACTAGCAAGCATTGCCTCTTGACAACAATGATGCGTATGCAATCAACAACCAAATGCACTTAAGACCGTTCTCCCATCTTAATCCCATGCATTCTCAAATAATTCATCACACAAGAATTATAAAATGATTGCCCACACAACACATTTCATAATAATCAAAGTATTCATACTTTAAACACCATCACTACATTTATCAAGCAATGCACAAGAATACACATCTTGGTGCCTCACATACAATCGCATACAATCAATATGCATTCACAATATCGCGCCAAACGGCAACAAAGTCCATCACATTCACCATGCACTTTTAATCAATTTAAACCATGCAATATTTTCCAAAAAGGCCACATTTCACAATTGATTCCACAATCTAGGATTCATGCCATACGGCTACCCAGAACATATCATAATACAACACACAAGCTATGCGTTAAAGAATCAAAGTATCAACATTAGATGGAAACAACAGAAATAAAACAATACTGTCATGCTCGCTGACTCACTCGCCTAGCGAAGGCATATTGATTATTCGCTACTGGCTCGCCTAGGAAACGTGCTAGCGAAGCCTGCCTTTTTGCTACTGGAAGTGTTCGCTACCTAGCTCGCTTAGCGAACTCTCGCTACCTCACTCGCTCCAGCGAACAAGGGTCTTTTGGTTCTGCCCTAGGTCTGGGACCATTCGCTACTCGCTCGCTAGCAGCTCGCCTAGCGAACCACTCGCTAGCTCGCTCACTAGCTGCTCGCTTAGCGAACCTCTACGATCTCTCAAAACCCCAACTGTCCAAAAATCATCAGAAGCTCACAAATCACCCGATTTTCACCAAACCAGTTCCTGTAGTCTTAGCCTAACATTCCTCGACTAAAATACATCACTTATTCCATATTCTAACCGTTAAAAAATCGGTTTTTATCGATTAAACCATTTTTGACCTAGAATGGAAAAATGGGGAAAACATCCAACAATCCAAACACACACACATACATAATGATATACATTGGTAAGATAACAATATTTCACACCCTTACCCGATTAAATCGATTCCTAAGGGTTGATCTTGAAGAATCCAAGCTTTCCTCTATTTTCCTTCTCTTTTCTCTTCTTCCTCTTTCTTTCTCTACTCTTTCCTTTCTATCTCTTTTCTTTCCACTTTCTCTTATATAACTTTCTATTCTATTCTTTCCATTATATTTTCTTCTCTCAAAAATATCTACCAATTCATTTCTCTCAAACTATCCAACTTAATATTAAATAAGAAATGTCTAAAATACCCTCCAATCTATTTTCCCCGGAAACTCTCAAAATCGGTAAAATAGCATAATATGAAAACATAACATATTAACACATCAATTCCACAATTAAAATAATAATCACCCAATTAAATCAAAAAGACTCAACAAAAATGGGAATAATCGAAATCGGGGCGTTACAGAACCCACTGGATGAAAGGATTAAAAGCTATGCAATTCCTCTTTCCTAAATCATTCTTGGTCCTCTTATGAATTGTCCTTCAAGCACGTAAAACTTAATCCTTAGTTTCTGCCTTAGCCTCCTCATTAAGATAAAAGAATCCAGACAACAAGTTACTTCTAGGCTTTTCCTTCATAGGGAACCCAAATTGACGCCTTGCCAGAATAGGGTTGTAGTTGATTCCCCCTTTAATACCAAGAAGAGGTACATTAGGAAAAGAACCACAACTATCAATGATAACTCCTTTGTCGTAAGCTGGATCATACCAATGTACATCAGTGTGAGTGAGAGACATGAGCCTTTGAGACCATCGAAGCTTGTTTGGATTTTCTTTGAAAAGCTCAGTCTGAGGTAAGTGCGAAATAAACCACTTATAAAGCAGAAGAGCGCAACACAGAATGGTCTCGCATCCCTTAAGGGTCCTATGATGAATAGAGTGATGAGTGTCACCAAGCAATGTAGGTACAGGGTTTCTACTTAGAAAAATACGAATGGCATTGGCGTCTACAAACTCTTCAACATTAGGGAACAAAACTAACCCATAGATAAGTAGTGCAAGGGTATTTTCGAAGGCATCCAAACTGTTCATCTTAGCCTAAAAGAAAGCTTTATCTATAAGGAATTTAGAGGGCAAGCCTTTGATCCCTCCCTTGATAGTAAGGTTATCTTTGAATTCAAACATCTCCAAGTGAATAGCATCCGTAATATCCTTAGGTGATGGAATCTTCTCTAAACCACTGAAAGGCTCCTTATCCAATATCGGCAGGCCAACCTAATAAGAATACTCTTCCAAAGTTGGGACTAACTAATAGTAGGGGAAAGTAAAGCAATGATAGAGGGGGTCATAAAATTGCACAAGAGTGTCAAGAACTCCCTCTTCCGTCATGGTCTTGACAATGCTCAACAGTCTTCCATGTGTTGCACCCCAAAATTTGCCTAACCTTTTTCTTTACATAGCTTGTGTTTCATTGCATTCATTTTAGCATTATCATCTGCATTGCATTGACATGTGTGCAGGAGATCAAGAGGTATGACTACCAACAAAAGGCTACCAAGGTTATGAAGCTATCTGAGAGTCCTTATTCAAGTATCCAAGGGTTGATATCCTCATCAAAGGAGTTAAAGATCCTCAGAGGGAGGGTTGGACACAAGAATGCATACCTCCTAACTTGAAGGTTATGGGAGGCCATCAGATGATTTTGAATCCATGGAGTTGGACCTAGAGCCTTGAGAGAGCTCATGAGAAGTATTAAAAGTCATTTTGAAGCCTAGACAGTTCAATATGCAAAGGATAAGAAGCTACTACCAAGATTGGTGTAACTAGGGTTTCATCTGGTCAACCCTAGATCAACAGGTGATTTGAAGAAGGTTGAGACCTAATTTCAAGGCCATGTGATCATGGATTGATGTATTAAGATGCCCAAGGGATGATTCCAAGGTCAACTCATCATGAATCAAGAGTGTAAGGAGTTCCTAGGCTAGGGTTTCTAAGCTTGACAGTGTAAAATCCCCTAGTTTAGTGCCTAACTTCAAGACCACATAACTCAAGATGTGATTCTCATCTCACCTTGACCCCAACATGATTGTTGTAGATCATGATCATAGCTTTAATTTGAGTACTAGAAGTCCTTGATAGGTTTTATAGAACTCAAGTTATGAATCAGACAAGTTACAGGTCATCAGATGAATGTGAATTTGGAGCTTGAAAGTCAACCAACTTTCATGACACTTTTGCCCTAGAAGTAAGTTTCCCATGACCTTTTGGACAAAATGAATGTTGTTCCTTATCTTATTAGCTTTCCAAAAAGTACTAGAAGTCCATGATTGGATTTGTAGAACTCAAGATATGAGCTTTGCAAGGCAAGGGTATTTTGGGAAGTTGAGATTATAGGCCATTTTTTATTATGGGTCAAAATGATTTTATTTGTCCAACCATGCACCAAGAATCCATTGATATGGATTAGAATGAGAAGAGTGCGAAGAAAAATTCATGAAAGGAAGCTTGAAAAGGGCTAATTCAAATCAATTCATTTTGGAACCAATTCATGTCATACTTGTGCTTGTTTTGAGTCCAATTGATGTTTTAAGAACATTGGAAAAATCAGAAATCAAGTTTGAATTCATTTGCTATGCCAAATCCAAGATTTCTTTATCCTTAAGCAACACAATGCAAATCTACCATAGATTCATTTCCAAGGCCTCAATCTCAGCCCTTCATGTCCCTTACATCATAAGAAACCAGAATGGATCAATGAGCAAGCTTGACAGCTCTGTTTTGATGAGTTTCACAAAGCTCCATAATCAAAATTTTGGATTTTGAATTGGGCTGTCATAGGCTTCAATTGGGCTTCTAATCACTCTAGGTCCATTGCATATAACACCCTGGATGGTTCCCAACTGCCATAACTAACTTTTGGTGGAAGATAACAGAAATTCAGTTAAGAAAAAGTGGAGAAACTTGGAAATTCGATTTTGAAGATAGAGCCATTCTCAGTCCAAATTACCATTGCAAAAAGCTTCAGTGAGGATCATTGATGGATTCTGGACGATTTCCTTGAAGTTTCACCCACAATTTAAGCCTCTGTCAAAGCTTATTAACAGGTTCTTACTTTTCAAATTCTCTCATGATTCATGATGAATTACCATGCCATTTTCACATGATTGTGATCCTTGAGTGCCATAGGTCATTTTAGGATAGGTTTGGTTCAGTTTGATGACAATTCTTGACAGAGCTTTAAACCTTGTAGGCTTCGGTTTAGACCATAGGTCATTTTACGCGCGTTATTTCGCTAATGGGCCTGTGCAGTGGAATGTAGAATGTTGATCTAGGGGGAGAGAGAGGAAGAGATTGGTGTAAGCAGTTTGAGATTTGGTTAAGTTTAGAAATGAGGTTACTGTAGCAACCTAACGAAGAAGATGACCAGCGCAAGGCCGACCACCGTCTGCGCGTGGCAGCTCCACCACGAGACTTTTCCCCCTTGTTTCAGTTTGAATGACCAGATTAAATGCCATCCGTTAGATTATGCTATCCACTTGACTTTGTATCCCCATCGCACGACCAAGATTTGCGCTGAGAAATTGGCTTTTCCCCCTTTGCCCAAAACGCTGAGTTTCATTAACTCAGTTGGGCTTAAGGTTATTTTCTATCCACACCCCACTGCACAGGCCCATTAGCGAAATAACGCGCGTAAGGTTACTAACTGCACCCCTTTTAGTTTCCTTTTAATTTCATTTTCTTTTATTTTCTATTTGATTGCTTGTTCCATTTTAATTCAAGAAAAATATTAAATGATGTCAATAAATCTTGAGAAAAATATTGGAGATACTTGAATATATGTAGAATTTTGTCATGATTTTTATTTTGATTTTTCATTTCTTTTTTCAATTAATTGCATATTTCCTCTTTTAATATGTTTTTAATGGTTGCAAAATGACATGCCTATCTTTGTGATTTTCTTTCTCTTTCAATAATCCATAGAACTATATGATTTTTTTTATGATGAATTTTGATACATTGTAGGATATTGTAGCATTTTTCTTGCATTTTTTAGATGCTTTTAGGTATAGATTTGAGATAGATTTCTAGGACCTTTCCCTTGTGGATTCCCTTAAGCATATCTTTAAGTGTAGGATTTGTTTAGGACTTTTAGACTTAGGTCTTGGCTCTGGATTTTGTACCATGATTCCTTAACACACTTAGGAAGCCTTATATTTTTTCCTAGCCTTTTAGGATTGATTTTAGTATTTTTCCTAGAATTTGCAAGTTGATTGTGTTTAGGTGGATCCTAATTTAGCTTACCTCATAGTATAGCTTCTAAGGTGAACTTTAGCTAACTTTAAGCCTCTAATTCCTTCTTGTTAGAATAGAGCATAGGTAGATACCTATTTAGGAGAATTGTTAAGCCTTGATAGAGCTTCTAAATCCATTTGGTTAGGTGATCCTTGTAACTAATCAATAGGGTTTCCTTTAAAACCTTTAGGAGGATGATTCCCCCTCTAGCTTTGCTTTGCATTGCTCATAATCATCCATGATTGGTTGAGTGTCATGATGGATACCTTTGGTATACATCATGTTTCCCATGATTCAATTCATCCATGATTGGTTGAGTGTCATGGTGGATACCTTAGGTATACACCATGCTTCCCGTCATTTCTTAATCAAGTGAATTTGGTTGAGTGCCTTGGTGAATTCCTTGGGTTTCCACCATGCCTCCCATCATCTAAAACATTTCTTTATTCTATTGACATAGGATCCCTCTTGGGAGAGCCTGACCTTCCTTAGGAAGTGCTCTGTGTATTCCTCAAGAGGTGGAGCCTGTGATGGACTCCTGTGCTAATGCACATTAAGTTTGAAACCTTAGATTGACATCGAGGTTCTTTACCCATCTATCTTTGTCCTATTGACATAGGATCCCTCTTGGGAGAGCCTGGCCTTCCTTAGGAAGTGCTCTGTGCATTCCTCAAGAGGTGGAGCCTGTGATGGACTCCTGTGCTGATGCACATTGATCAAGTGTTTTAGATTGACATCTAGGTTCATTCCCTAAATCATTCTTTGTCCTATTGACATAGGATCCCTCTTGGGAGAGCCTGGCCTTCCTTAGGAAGCGCTCTGTGCATTCCTCAAGAGGTGGAGCCTGCGATGGACTCCTATGCTAATTCACATTGAGCTAACACCTTAGATTGACATCTAGGATCTACCCCAATTCCCTTATATGTCCTATTGACATAGGATCCCTCTCGAGAGAGCCTGGCCTTCCTTAGGAAGTGCTCTGTGTTTTCCTCAAGAGGTTGAGCCTCTGATGGACTCATGTGTTGACACACATCAATTGGATGTAGCCTTGGGATGACTTCCTTGTTGCTCTTCCAGTTCACCTCTTCTTTCCTGATGGATTATGGTGTGGTTGTTTGTTTTCCTGTTGCTTGATGCATTAGGATAGTCTCATGTGTAGAGTATTCTAGGCTTAGGTGCATGATTGCATTGAAAGGTTGAGGTGACCCTCCCTTTGCTTGATTGTTGTTCCCTTTGCTTGTTTGCATTAGAAGTTGAGGCTTCCTCCTTCTGCTTGTGCTGATGCATAGCATATTTACATGTCTTTATCTCATTGGCTTGATGGTTTTGTACTCATCTTAATGATTTTTGCTGGTGTTTACCCTTCACATGTTCCCTTAGGGCTCTCATTTCCTTGTTTAAGGAAGTGATGATAGACTTTTAGGTTGAAACCTTTGCATGATAACATCTAGGAGTTCCCTGTTTCAAACTCAACAATAGGATGAATCCATTGCATGACAACAGTAGGATGCTTGATAGTTTCCCCTGTAGAGTTCTTTCTTCTTTTCATCTCCAAAACAACAGTAAAATACGTAATAAAGGCAAGTTGGTATAGTACGTTACGAGCCTTAAGCCACTTAGGAAATGATTGTTGAAGGGTCACTCTTCAATAGTCAGGATGTTTAGCCTGGCACCCTTAGGGTGGCATGCGACGCATTCACTCCTAAGTCATAGTCTCTAGTGCAGTACGAACTACAAACATCCATAAAAAACACTTCTTTCGTAAAAGACTCAAAAACAAACTTCAAACCTCTTTTTGCCCCGTGGGCCCGTAATTCGAGGAAAACGTTTTCAGAAAAGGAGTGTTGTTAACTCTCAGTTCTACCGCAAACGGTAACGCACGAGTCTCCGACGAGCAAGCTGCATACACCAAACTGTTGGAACTGTTTCTTAACCCTACTCGGGAAAAACAGATGAGAATACACCAACCTGTGTTTCGTTACCCGAGCTACGTTCGCTCTGATTTCTCTGATGAGAATACGTAGGCACAAGATGCGATGTCTTGGCGAGCAACCTTCCCTTGACCCGTAGTTAGCCGAACTACGTTGACTCTGATTTCTCGTTCTCTAACGAGAATACGTAGGCACGAAGCGCGATGCTTTTCCGAGTCAATTTTCTTTTTCTTTTGAACCAACCTTGATAGGTAGATAGTTAAACCAACCCATCAGATAAACACAACAAGCGTGGATCCTGTTGAGTACAACGGACGTGAGGGGTGATAATACCTTCCCCTTTCGTAACCGACTCCCGAACCCATACTTGGTTGCGATGACCTTGTCTTATACCTTCTCGTCAGGTTTTTCCGATCGCTTCCTTTCCCTTCTGTGCGATAAATAACGACAGGTGGTGACTCTTCTGTTTTGCTGGCACCTTATTTTCGCAGTAGCGACACCATGGCGTTTTCTGAAATCATCAGGAGATGCGCCAAGGCTCCTAACTTTCTCAGTTCTGTCAGCTCGAGTTTCTTGAAATTGAACTTCTTAGTGTTCCTCTTCCCAATATCCATTATACCTAATATTTTTGCAAAGGAAATACAATTGAATTCCTTGAAACCAAATGATGATGATGTATGCGAGGATGGAATGTGTCGCTACTCGAAAAAATGCAACGACGGGGAGGCAAGAAAGAAAGACAGAAGAGTCGCCATCAAAATTTATTTATCCCATGAGGGGAAAGGAAAACATCGAGAAAACCTCAAGAAAGAAATAGATAAGATGGTCTCGCAACCAAGAACGGGTTCGAAATCCGGTTATGCGAAGGGAAGGTATTAGCACCCCTCACATTAATCGTACTCAATGGGAACCATTTGTTTGTCTATGTGTGAAAATATTTGCTAAAGGATATTGCTATATAAGTGTGTTCCTAGGGGAGAGAGAAATGTTAGAATAGAGAAAGGAGAGATAAAGGGGGAGAAGAGAGACTCGGTAGGACTTCGCGGACTTAGGCCTATGTATTCTCAACAGATATGAGAAAGTCATAATCAACATAGTTCGGGAAACTACGGATAGAAAAGATAGAGGTGTGCTCGACAAGGATTAGGGCCCTTGTGCCTACGTATCTTCACTTAAAAGAAGTAAAGAATTAGAGCAGTCGTAGTTCGGCCTACTACGGGTAAAGGAAAAAAAAAAGGGTGCTCGCCAAGACATCGCCGTCTTGAGGGGTGCTCGCCAAGACATTGCGTTCTTGTGCCTACGTATTCTCATCTGGTATGAGAAATCAGAGCAACGTAGTTCATGGAACGATAACTGTTTTTTTTGTTGGATGATGTTATCGTACGCATTATAGCAGTTTAGGTGTATTGATGCTCGCTCGTTGGAGACTTGGGCGTTACCTGTTTACGGTAGAACGAACGTAACATATCCTTTTTGAAAGATTAGTTTTTTCCATTCGAGGCAAGATGTCACGTTTGATTGGTGGGAATTTTTTTTAGGGGTGAAATGGGTCCTCGGATAGTAACCCCTTGCGGGTAGTACCCAATTCTTTATCTCAAAGTTTTGTTATGAAAAGGTGTGGCGAATACAAGCATCTTCGTATTGAAAGACAAGTATTGAGACCACACACTCTACAGTGAGTATCCTGACACTCGAAGAGGAAGAAGTCTACACTCAATCCTCTCTCTTTAGTTCAATACAAAGAGAACTTCATTCTCTTATTAAAAATGTTTTTGATCTTGAATGGTAAGTGCTTTGCGACAGTGAACCCTAAAGGTAATGTCAAGAACTTGGGATAGGTGAAGGCCTACTGTCGCATCGCTACAAATAGGGGCCGACAAAGACAGAAGAGTCGCTACTGTTCATTATTTATTCCGAAGAGAGGAAAGGAAACGATCAGAGAAAACCTACGAAAAAGGGAAAAGACAGGTCATGGCAACCAGATCTTGGGTTTGGGAGTCGGTTACGCAAGGGGAAGGTATGAGCACCCCTCACGTCCGTTGTACTTAACAAGATCCACGCTTGTTGTCTATATAAAAGGGTGTTAATCTATCAAAAGGCTGGCTCACAAGGACAAAAGAAAAGAAAAGAGACTTGATAGGACATCGTCGCCCTATGCCTACGTATTCCCTCGTGCAATGGAAAAGTCAGAGTCAACGTAGTTCGGAAAACTACAGGTGAAGGGGGAGAGGTTGCTTGCCAAGACATCTCCGTCTTGTACCTACGTATACTTACCTGGTATGAGAAATCAGAGAAAACATAGTTCGGGATGACACGACCACAGATTGGTTCAAATGTATTAACTGAGTAGGGTTAAATAGTGGTTTCAGCAGTTAGGGACGATGCCTGTTTACGGTAGAACCAAGACTTAACACACTCTTTCTGAAAATGATTTTCCAAACAATCCCGAAGGATAAAAAGGTTTGATGTTTTATTTTATGTTTTTTTATGAAGAAGTGAATTGAATTAAGTTTGTAACTCATGTTGCACTAAAGACTATGACTTGAGAGCGAATGTATCGCATATCACCCAAAGGGCATACGCTAAACACTCTAGACAGATTGAGAGGAGGCCCCCCAATTATCATTCATCAAGTACTTAAGGCTCGTAGCGTACAACACTTATTATCCTTTATTAGGTGATTTAAGATGTTTAGGAGATGAGAAAAGAAGACACAAACTCTAAGGGGAAACTAAACAACCCTAATGTTATCATGCAATGTGCTCCTAAAGTTGGGATTAAGAGGGGAAGAATTTATCCTAATGTTATCATGCAAAGGATTGAACACCTAATGTCTCTCCTACTCCCAAGGGACTAGGAATCCTAAGGGTTAATGGCAAAAGACCAAGCAAACACTTAGCAATTCAATCACAAATGAAAAGAAAATGAGATGAAAGTGACTTTAAAAAGTCATGAAATGCAAACACAAAGATGCAACAATAAAAAAAATGACACTCAAACACAAGAGGGATGAGATGAAATGGGAGAAGCAAGCTCCTACAACCATCAACCATCAATCATCAAAGCAAAGGTTCTATCCCAAGATGCACACACAAAGAAGAGAGGGAGCAAAAAAGTGTGGGGCAACAACCACCGCAAGCACATCTCAACCGTACAATTCTTGAGACTCAAGCAAGACAAGAAAATGATCAATCAACAACAACCACATGATATGCATTCAAGCAGAAACCAAGCATTACATGTCGAAGGAACGAGATCGGACATTCAAGAACAGTTAAACCTGTCCAAAATAATCCACGTAAATGCATCACTTGAATCCATGAAGTTTATATGTGAATAGGATGGCAAACAAGCAAGAAAATGCAAGAAAATCTCATTCTGTTTCAATGGTAACCGGTTACTCAAAATAGGGTAACCGATTACTCTATTGAAAAAAACCTAAAAATGTGAAATTTGCACTGAGTAACCGGTTACTCAGAATAGGGTAATCGGTTACCCTGTTGAAAAAGGCTGAGAAGCGTGAAATTTGAATTGAGTAACCGGTTACCACTAAACCAGAACAAGAAAATCAAGTTTGAAAATTAATTTTCAACATCCAACAACTTATCCAATCATCCATGTGAACATGGTATCAATCAAGCACGAAATTACCATCAAGAAACAGTGTTCAAATATCGTGTAAACACAATCAAGCATCAAAATCACAAATCACAAGAATCAAAATCAACAAAATGGATCAAAAAGCATCAAAACCCATAGATCTACATTGTGATTATGCCAATAAGCTCAAAACATAATTAGATCTAGAATTGCCAACCTACAAAGTGGAGATTTGCTTTGGTGAGTGTTGATTCACTTGAAATGAGCAGATCTAAGAAAGAAACCCAGAGACTCTTCAAGATCCAAGAGCTTTCTTGTTGTAGAAGTGAAGGTCAAGCAAGAACAAGCAAAAACGGTCCAAATAAGCACTTCCAAACTAGCTTCCAAATACAGATCCAAAACCAAATGAAAATTGAATGGTGAATTGAAAATAAATAAGACGAATGATGGAGGTTTAGCTCTAGAACTCAATGAATCCAATAAAGAATCAAAGAACTCAAATGAGAGCTCTAATGGAGGTTTTTTGGGAGTGAAAAACTGGAGAGAGAAATTTCAAGAGTGAGAGTGAAATCTGAAAATGAGAGTAATTGTGGAGAGCTCTCCTTGAGGTTTGAAGAAAATTTACTTAAATAAGATCTAGGTTTGGGATAAAAATATGGTTTGGAATGTGGGTTAAAATTTGGAATGGAAATTAGGAGTGGAATTAGGAATGGAAATGGTGAAAAATTGGAGGAAAATGGTGAAAATTAAACAATTCTAGATCCTTCCATGATGATCAAATGAAATCAATGGTTGAGAATGGTTGGAAATTGCACATGCTGAAAATTAAAATTTCTTTTCAAATTATGCTCAAAGTAACCGGTTACTCTATATAGGGTAACCGGTTACTCTATTCAAAAATTCCCAAATTTTGCGCCAAATGGAGGGAATTCTGCACAATTGCCCGCTGTCGCTACTGCGAAAATAAGGTGCCGGCAAAACAGAAGAGTCGCCACCTTTCGTTATTTATCCCACAGAAAGGGAAAGGAAACGATCAGAAAAACCTGACGAAAAGGTATAAGACAAGGTCATCGCAATCATGTTTGGGTTCGGGAGTCGGTTACGCAAGGGGAAGGTATTAGCACCCCTCACGTCCGTCATACTCGATGGGATCCATGCTTGTTGTGTTTATCTGACAGGTTGGTTTAACTATCTACCTATCAAGGCTGGTCTGAAAAGAAAAGAAAAATTGACTCGGCAAAGCATCGCGCTTCGTGCCTACGTATTCTCGTTAGAGAACGAGATATCAGAGTCAACGTAGTTCGGCTAACTACGGGTTATGGATGGGGGAATGTGGCTCGCCAATACGTCAGTATTGTACCTACGTACTCTCAACAGATATGAGAGATCAGAGCTTACGTAGTTCGGGATAATACGGCTTACGGGGATTCAGATTCATCTGTTTTTCCGAGTAGGGTTAACAAACAGTTCCAGCAGTTTGGTGTATGCAGCTTGCTCGTCAGAGACTCGTGCGTTACCGTTAGCTGTAGAACTGAGAGTTAATGACACTCTTTTCTTCAAAAAAAAATTCCTTGATTATGGGCCCACGGGGCAAAAAGAAGGTTTGAAGTTTGTTTTCTGTCTTTTACGGAAGAAGTGTTTTTTATGGGTGTTTGCAACTAATATCGCACTAGAGACTATGACCTAGGAGTGAATGTGTCGCATGTCACCCAAAGGGTACCATACTAAACATCTTGATTATTGGAAGGAAACCCTCCAACAACCATTTCCTAAGTAGCTTAAGGCTCGTAACGTACGATATCAATTAACCTTTATTACTATATTTTGATTTGTTTGAAGATAAGAAGGAGAAGGGACACAACTAAGGGGAAACTATCAAGTCCTAACAGTTGTCATGCCATGGATTCATCCTATGGTTGAGGTTTGAAACAGGGAACTCCTAGATGTTATCATGCAAAGGCTTCAGCCTAAAGTCTAATCATCACTTCCTTATCAAAGGAAGTGGGAATCCTAGGGGATCATGTCAATGGGAAACAGACAATGGACAAAGCATCAACTAAACATCAGTAAAACAGATAAACAGAAAAGTAAACAGTAAAGATGCACATGCGATGCAGCAATACAAGCAGAGGGAGACTCACTCAACCTCTAGAGCAATCAAGCAAAAGCAACACAATGCACAGGCAAGGGAGATAAACTCAACCTTCAGCCAACAAGCAAAGCCAAATAGTAACAGACAAGCAGAATGAGACAGACTCAACCTCTAATGCAAACAAGCAAAGGGAGGCAAGCTCAACCTTTCAATGCACTTAGGCCTAGAACAAACTACATGAAATCCTATTCTAATGCAACACACCAAAGAAACAGTCACACAAATACGGTTAAACAGCAAACACAGCAGAGCAGCACAACAACACTCCAGCAGTCTAACAGTCTGTCTTCTAGTCCAAGTTATCTGTCCAAGCTATCTATCAGGAGAGAAGGGAATAATGACTTCATCTTCAAGCTTCAACTTGCTCCATCAAGATATGATATGAATTAACACAAAGATCATTGCATGATGAGGGGAAGCATGATGGAAACCAAGGGAATCCATCATGGCACTCAACCACTCATCTAAGATTGGTACCCTCAAAGGTTTTACCTTTTATGGTAGGCCTTTAGTCCTTCCAAAGGAGCGACTAGGCTCCCACAAAGGAACCTTGCATCATTGGATAGGAAATGGAATGCAAACCAAAGCAAACCACAATTATGAAAAAGGAAGAAACTCCTAAAGGCTCTAAAAACCCTAATTCCACAAGCTCTAAAAGCAACTCTCTAAAGGGAACTAATACACCAAATTAAACCTTAAGATTCAATATACAAAGGTATCAACATGTCTACTAAACCATCAGAAAAGGTTTGGAAACTTATCATGAACTAAAGGTCACTTTTGAAGTTCAACTATGGGAGGTACTATGCTAGAGGTATCCTACAAACAGCCTAGATGTAAAATCTAACTAAAATAGTAAATCAACTCCTAAAAATCTATAAAACAATTCTAAGAGGTCCTAAAGGTATTAAGAACCTATGGTAAAAAGATCAGATCCTAATTCAAAGTTTATGGTCCCTTTTTAAAGGCTAAACTAAAAGGTGTCAAAGGAAAGGCCAAATGGGGAAAGCCCTATAAACCTAATCCAAAACTAGTATTAGAATCATCTAAAAAACAGAAATAAAATCCTACAATCCTATCAAGGTATCTACTACCATCCAGCAAAAGATCAACATCAAATTCTAAAGCATGAGCTAGTAATAAAATCAGCAAGTAAACTACTTAAAAATGCCAAATTAAAAGAATTAATGAAAATAGAAAAATGGAAATTAAATTGAAAACAACACAAAAATAAGATCCAAAAGCATAGAAAAATCAGAAATTAATCAAGGATCACTCACATATTTTTTCCATAATTTTCTGATCAATAAAACTATTTTTTATGCATTTTATATGATAAAAACAATAAAAAAATCATAAAATGAATTAAAAGAAATTAAAAAGCTCAGGAAATGACCACAGTCCTTGGATCTAAGACTCAGTCCATGCATCCTAAGGATACGCGCGCGCCACCTCAGTTAATGAAACTCTGCGCTTTGGGATAGGCATTGTGTTGCTCAGTTGACTCAGGCTTATGGTGTGCTCTAATCATGTACGTTGGCTGTAAAAGTATGATCATCTAACAATTATCATGAAGCCACGTAGGCTGGTCAAGGGTCAAACTCCTCAGGAGGAATCTCACACGTGGGATTGGACTACTAAGTCTCCTAATTCAAACCAGATCAACGGTGTAAGACCTTTCTTCCTCATTTAAACTGAAACTGGGAGGGAAATGCTTCGTGGTGGCCGGAAAAGACCTCCAGTTGTCTTCTCCAGTGAGGCAAACAGTGACATGTCATCAAACCTGGCCAAAAACTCATGAAACCTATACCGTTCTGCTCAGATTTTCTCACTAATCAAGAATTTCTCATCCATTTACCCTAATTCTCCATGAATCTCTAAACACGATGATGAACAGAAAAAACACCAATTCAACAATTGTCATCAAACTCCAAATTCTTTCCATAGATCTACTCTACTCTTCTCCCTGATCAAAAACATGTATCCAATTCTTGAAATACATCAAGATTCAAGCCTAACCGTGCCTTTGAACAAATCACTCATCATCGAGAATCATCTCAAAACCTCTCCAAATCATACCTAAATTCATCTAGGGTTCAAGACTAACCTAACCACATGCAGTTTCTATCTTAATTCAGTCTCAATCAAGCACAATAATGAAAATATGAAAACATGTTTTGAGCTTCGATAGAGAGTGCCACAGCCTCCAATTCTTGATCAATCTTGCTCAGAATCGTTCAGAGATGCTTGATGAAGAGTCTTGAAACTTCAATTTCCTCTGCAATGGCCTCTAAGATGGAAAACAGTTTTCACTTTCTAACCAACTTTTCAAGTGCTTCTTGTTGCGGTGAGAATCATGATGCCAAGCTATTGATTAACTTGAATCTTTAATTCTTTGATTACAACCGGACTTTAATTTATCCAAAGGAAAGGTCTAAAGAAAGAAAGAAACATTTTCGCGATGTAACAACAACGCTAAGAGATTCGGGGATTGGGGGTTGGTTATGCACAGGGTAGGTATTTCACATCCTAAACATCTGTAGTACTCTACAGGAACCTTTTGTTTATTTGCATGCTAAGTCGGTAAATGTTTGCTAAGTTTTGGGTTGGGTAAAAGGTGTAGGTTAAAACCTAAAGACAGTTTCTAAGTTTGCTCACAAAGACATCGCGTCCTCTGCCTACGTATCCTAACTAGGATAGAATCAGAGCAATCATAGTTCACCTCACAAGGGATGAAGAACACTTGATTATGATCAAGGTTCAAAGGGGAACAAACATATCCATGCTTGTGTAGAGTTTAAGACAACTCTCTAAATCTATGTTATAGCACTCAAGGGGAAATGAGTAATCATCACTATGATTCTCATATAGAGTTTACAAACTCTATCCTAGAGTTCTAGTTGAAGATCATTCCTAGTAGAGGTGGGTCTTTTAGACTTAAGCAAAGTCTAGGATTTTGTAAACTAGGGTTGAAGGATGACTTAACAAAGTCAAGGAGGTAATGAGCTTTCCATGACACAAGAGTCAATGGAGAGACTTTTCCTTTGGAAGGAAAGAAGGGAAGCAAACTTGGATGGAAACTAACAAGTTTCATCACTCGGGGGAAGAAGACTTAACAAAGAATCTATGAAATTAAAATACACATCTTAACAAAGGTTAAAAACAAAATGATGGTAACAACCATGCAAGCAAATTACAATTTGAAATATGAAGGCTCAAGATATGACAAGCGTGACAACAGCATGTATGCATTGATAACAATCAAACATAGATAAACCAGTTTAACCTCATGATTTAGGAGGAAAATAAATCACTTAACAAAATAGAGAAGGGTAATCATGGTAACAACCAAGAAGCAATCATTTTAATGATGGAAAAGCGTGGGTAACAATCAAGATGAAGATAGTTAAACAAGGATCGTGACGACGAACCGCACACTAATGTAACTTTGACAATATGAGATTCTTTATGGTAACAACCAAAGATGAAGGTTCTAGCATGTTCCCTAACATGTATGGGATGATAAAAATTGAATAAAAAAGTTCAAACAATTATATTAAAAGAGAAATTCATCTGCTCCTAGGGGATAATGATCACAATACAATGGTAATTTATAAGTAACCAAAGGGGGGAGATTTTAACCAAACATGGATTTACAAAATAACACATGAAACTAGACACAAAGACAAACAATTCACAAAAAGAATGGATCAAAAATCATTAAAAAATGAATGAGTTATGAACATTTGAAGTTGGATTGGAAAATAACACAAAATGGCAAAAATTAATAAAAGGGGTTGCCCTCCTCAGGGGTCGAACCCACGCTTGCATGGTGAAAGGCGAAATATGGCATATGGTCTTACCACTGGGGTGGCTATACATCTGTTTGTATAGTCACCCCCATAAATATATATGGGAGAATGAAGACCAGGCTGGGAAAAAAACAAGGCAAATTCATCCAAATGCATTTTGGTCATAACTTTCTCAAATGTTGATGGATTTTGATGAAATTTTAGTGTAAACTGACTAGAATTTAATGAGGAACAAGATGGTTCTTTTAGAATTTTGAGATTATGCTTCAAACTAAAAACCCGATAGCATGTGTCTTTTTGGAATTTGATGCATTTTGAAATGTGACTCATGATACAGTTAGTTCCAAATTCAAATGACCATGCAAACATGTTACATATGTGTTTATGAAGGAGTCTAACACTTAGAAGAAGTTCAAAACCATCTGATATGGAAAATGGCATGTCAAGTTGCAAGATAGTGAACAAAATGCATGATGATGAGCAGATGCAGTTCAAAATAGTTTCATGTCATTTTAATCATGCACACAACACACATTCATGATAAGGGGTGGATTCAGTCATTAAAACCAATTGGAATCAGGCTGCCATGAAAAATGTCATACCAGTTGCAAAATATCATGTGTAGGTGCATGATGACACTCAAATCTCAGTCTGTGCACAAACTAGTTAAATCAAGTATGCAGACACCTCATGTACATCGTATAGATCATGATTAATCAGCCAATACAGTTCAAGACAGTTTGTTACAAAATGTGGCATTTTGAGTTGCAATAGTGATATGTTGAAGGGTGAAAACAACAATTTTGAGTTACAACTCAAATCAAACCAAATCAGTCATACATACATGTTGCAAATGTGTATTCAAATGAGGCCAAGTGATCAATTTAGTGTAAAGCAAAGCAATGAGTGAGTTGGTATTCAAACTGCTCAAGTGAGCTTGTGAAAATGCAGTGAGCAAGTTGAATCAGAATGTGAGCAAAAATTGAACAAGGCAATCATATACACATCATTCATATACATAATTGAGGATGTCCAAACACTAAACAGGATTCAATATGGGCTATGGCAGAAATTTGCATCAAAGCCGGTATTTAGTGATTAATCAAGCATGAACAAAACTCAAAATGATTATGATGCACAAATAAACCAAACCAGACATACACACACACACACACACTCAGTATATGGTAACAAGTGATTCCAACCTCAAAAATTAGCTGACAAACCAATATATCTAAAAATGAACATGTTGCTGCCCAAGATTTGGTTCAAAATGCAGTAGCAGGGCATTCTTATCACAAGTAACATTCTCCAAGCAAACAACATATGAACACATAAGCTACATGGTATAGGGCATGTCTAGAGTATCAAGACAAGTGTAAACCAGCTATATAAGAAATCCAACATATGAACCAAGCCAAAACAGTCATGTGGCAGTTTGATGTCAATCACATTATGGCATGGCATTAATATGAGTTAAGTTAAGAGAGACTTACCTCTTGTAGATGAGCTCTAAGCCAGCAGAAAATGCCAAGAAAACCAGAGGTGCTCCTTCTTTTGCAATGTTGTGGAGTTTGCTTCCTCTTGAAGCAACAAAGCCAAACTTCAAGACAGTAGAGCTAGGTGATTTCCAGTTGGTTTGTAAGGTTTCAAACAGTTGCAATATGATGTATGGGAGGTGTGTAGATGGTTAGATCAACAAGAAATAGCTTGAACCAAGATTTGGCAAGTTTTGAAGACTATGGTCAAACTTCCCTAGTGTGAAAGTTGACTTTTTGCATAATGGTCTTTTTGGGAGATTTGAAGGTATAGACACCTCCTATATGGTATTTAAGGTTTGTATGGATGCTTTTTAGGAACTTGGAAGTGGTGGAACTGGTCTTGAGCAGAATCTTGCTCAAGACAACTTTTTGGCAAAAATGGAGGTTTTAGTGTTTTTGAGTTTTTGAGAGAATGAGGAAAGATTGAGAGCAGTGTTTCTCTTGGTTTTTAGAGGAAGCTCTGGTGTGTCTTGAGCTCATAGAGGAGGCCTCTATTTATAGCCAAAACAAGAGTGAGGGTAGCTTTGTATTTTAACATTTTTGGAGGGAGTTTCATGAGGTTTTTCAAATGAGTCTTGCAAAATCTCTTCCCATCAGCTCCATGGTTCAAGGAAGATCAGAAAAATCAAGTGGAGATGGACATGAAGTGACTGAGGTGAGCTTAGAGTGTAGGGTGAGCCAGCTGCACATCCATTGAATGAAAAGTTTCTCTCTCCTTCTTACACATTTGAATATTTTATTACACAAGTTGTAACTTGCCCATCTCTCTCTTCAAACAACTCACTTTTCTGCATTTTCCTTCCTCTACACATCTGAATATCATATTGAATCATGATCCAAGGGTTGAGGATGTCTCAAGTGATGAAAATCTGAATTTTGAGAAGTGTTGGATTGTGGTTTCAAGTGTTGACAGCCCTAACTTCCATGTATCATAACTCTTAGCTCACAAATCCTCTTGAGGAGTTCTTGTACTTTTTAGAAAGCTCTCATGTAGATCTACAACTTTCATGTTTTGGGAATTTCCAAATTCTTGATGGAACTAGGTTGAAAAACCCTTCAAAGTTCTGAAAAAAAGTGGTTTATATGGCCAGAATTTATGAAATTTCACTAAGTCCTTTACCTTTGAAAAATGATTTTTGCTATAACTCCAATTCCATGCATTTTTTGAATATGGACCACTGTGGGACTTTTGTAGGGTTTGTCAAGACCTTTCAAACAAGCCTAGAACCACTTCAATTGGATGTGTGGTTGAGGAGTTATGGTCTTGCCCCTTTCGAAACCCTAATTCCCGATTTTTACAATTACTTCTTAACCCTTGATCCAATGGTCATGAAATTTTATGGGGAGGTGTAATATGACATAAGGGACATTTTTCATTCACACATTGAAGTCAAATTCTTTATTGTTGGAGAGTTGACTTTTTGGTCAACCGAACAATCAATCAGTGGCTACCGAGTCGACTGTTGGTAATCCGGACATCCTGAGGACTTGAAACTCTTTGGATGGACTTTAATAAGCCATATGAGCTTAATGGACCTTGATCCCATCATTAAAATACTCTTTAAATCACAAGTCAAAATACAATTGACTTTTTCTAGTCAAAAACCCTAATCGGGTGTCTCAAATTGCACTGTTCTCGAACCCCGGGTGACCACCTCAAATTGCACTCATTCTTGGTCCAATGTATCATCCTTGATCTTGTTTGAAGTTGGATCAATCCAAAACATTGATTGATCAAACCCTCGAAGTTTCGGTTTTGACGGTATGGAACCCTGATTCATCTGCATCATGACAAAGATAAACTTGAAATGGGTTAAGGTTAGTTAATCAAATGAATATGATCCTAAAATGATGATAAGGATCTAAGGGGTCAAAATTTGGGGTGCAACACTTCTTACCTCTTTCCAGCTTCTCCAATCACCAAAATTGTTCTGAAATCTTCCAGAAACTTATATAGAGTTGTTTTGGATCATTTCCTGGCCCAATTGTGGCCCAATTCACTCAATCCAAAATTTTGATTTTCCTTCTAAACTCTTTCATGGCAGTCACATTTTTTGCTCTGTTTCAGCTTCATTTTTGTTCAAATGGTTTGCATAACACCTCATGAATGTGAATGGATCAGATTGCTTCCTTGATTTCATCCAATGGTCAATCTTTGATGTGTAACTTCACCATGAAGCAACCAAATGAAAGTCCATGAACTATGTGTCAAAATGGATTTCTAGCAATGCCATTGTGTTCCAAATGTGATTTCTAGTCAAAATATGTACCCACTTGACATTTATTGAACACTCATGATTTATTTTGAATTTTTCCTTTTTAATGCCTTTAAATTATCCTTTTTTCAAATTTCCTTCATACACTTCTTAATTCAATCCATGTCAATGAATCTTTGGGTCATGGTTAGACAAATAACACCATTTTGAACAACTTTCAAGTTGATCAAAAGTCCATTTGAGGTGTCTAAGTTGAAGAAATTGACCCATGTTGGCCAAAAGTTCATGAGAATCATCTTTCTAGGGCAAACGTGTCATGCAAATTTGTTGACTTTCAAGCTCCAAATTCACATTCCTCTTATGACCTGTAACTTGTCTGGCTCATAACTTGAGTTCTATAAACCCTATCAAGGACTTCTAGTACTCAAATTAAAGCTATGAGCATGCTCTACAACAATCATGTTGGGGTCAAGGTGAGATGAAATCCTCATCTTGATTTATGTGGTCTTGAAGTTAGGCACTAAACTAGGGGATTTTACACTGTCAAGCATAGCAACCCTAGCCTAGGAACTCCTCACACTCTTGATTCATGATAAGTTGACCTTGGAATCATCCCTTGGGCATCTTAACACATCAATCCATGATCATATGGCTTTGGAATTAGGTCTCAACCTTCTTCAAATCATCAGTTATCCTAGGGTTGACCAGATGAAACCCTAGTTGCACCCACCTTGGTTGTAGCTTCATATCCTTCACATATTGACATGTCTAGGCTTCAAACTAATCTCCAATGCTTCTCATGAGCTCTCTCAAGGTCTCAAGTCCAACTTCCTGGCTTCAGAATCATCTGATGATCTTCCCACAACCCTCAAGTTAGGAGATATACACACTTGGCTTCAACCACTCTCTCTGAGGATCTTTGGCTTCTTTGATAAGGATATCAACCCTTGAACACTTAAATAAACCTCTTAGATATATTTATAGCCTTGTGTAGCCCTTGATTGGTAGTCATACCTCTTGATCTCCTGCACACATGTCAATGCAATGCAGATGATAATGCTAGAATGAATGCAATGAAACACAAGCTAGGTAAAGAAAGGTTAGGCAAATTTTAGGGTGCAACAGCTGCCTCTATTCAAATGGCTTGGACCTGACTGGGTGAGAAGCGAACGGCTCTCAAACAATCAAGGTAAAAGATGGTTGAATACCAATAAACCCGGAAATTTGCCAACCGCACAAGTAAATGATACTCTGATGGGTAGACAATCTTCGGAAATTGAAATAACAGTTGCACGACAACTTGCTGGAGAATTATTGATCTGACGTATCTGATTTCACTGTAGCACTCGTCCTCAAGTCATCGAGGGATCACCAGTTACACGGTAACTGGTGAAGGAAAGCGGATATTGATAGTTGCACGGCAACTTGCTAGGGAATCGGTTACACGGTAACCGAAAATTTGCCAACCGCACAAGTAAATGATACTCTGATTGGTAGGACAATCTTTGAAGTCTGAAATGGAAGTTGCATGGCAATTGTCCCAAATCTCCGTCCGAATGATCATCAAATTTCACTGCAGCTTTTTCCTCAAGTCGTCAAGGGATCATTGGTTACATGGTAACTGGTGATACATATCTGATATTACCGTCAGGCATTCTGCGGCACGACAGCAGAAGAATTCCTCGGGACTCATCAGGTCATTAGGAACTTTTGACAATCTCTATAGTTATGTCGTCGGGCATTCAAAGAAATTCTCGGGCGTCAGTCGGACTTTGTCAGTAAGTCGGAAATAGAATCCTTAATCAATCATGAACCAATAGGGATGTCTAAACTTTTGCCGTCAGGCACTCCTCGTCAGCTAGGAGAATTGCTTCGACATCGCAGTTTGACTTCATCAGTAAGTCTTGAAATAGAATCCTTAATCAATCATGGACCAATAAGGATATACAATCTTTTTTCTTCAGGCACTCTGCGTCAGCTAGGAGAACTGCTTCGACATCGCAGTTGGACTTCATCAGTAAGTCTTCAAGGGAAATTTCAAATTCTCTGTTTAAAACCTGCTGGGGATGACACATCTCCGCTGGGGGATTCTGGAGAACTATCAAGTAACTCTGCTCTGGGGATTTCGGAATCATCCTGTACGAATAAACTCTGCTGAGGAACTCAAGAATCATCTTGAACAAACAGCTCCGCCGGGGACTCTAAGAATCATCTTGAGCAAACAACTTTGGCGACTTCACTGGGGATCTTAAGAATCATCTTAAGCCAACAACTTTGCTGAGGAACACCTACAAAACAAGAATGGTAATGACCTAGCTCATGTTTCACATGCATATGTTTGACAATGGCGTAATGCTCCACACGGTGGAAATGCTACGCTTTTAGTGTAGATGCTATGCAGTCATGCAAAATGTTATGACCCCATCAGCAAAATAAATGTTGAAGGGAAAATTCTCCTGTCAAGGAGAAAGAACCACTCTGGTGGAGAGGAGGAATCACACCAATCTCAAATGGACTTAATCTTGGGAAGCAAACTTCAGACGACTTCTTGCAGGGGACAAAGTTCTACGAGAACCTGTACTCGCTCAACTAGGTATACGAACCACGAACTGCTGAGGAAACGATGTCAATCGCAGACATAAAATGCACGGCCTTCGCAGATAAAATCTTCCTGGAGATACGGACTCCGATGGGGAAGTATAGCATCAGTTATTCAAACACTCTCCTAGGGAACACCAATAATGGCTTGAACGGCTTCCAAGGATTCGACTCTCTTGGGGAACTGCAAACTCGGCTGAGGATGGGTAACCAGACGCTGGAATCACTCCTACCTGCAGAGGAGAATACAACTCTGTGGGGAATTTCAACTCTCCTGGAGACTTCAGTTTGAACTATCGGAAGCTGAACTTAGGGATAGTCTTCTACGAGAAAACTGCATGTTGACCCTCAGCTGGGAATGAGTATACACTTATGCGTATGACTCAGCTGGGGAAATGATGATCCTAACTAGGATACATCCGGTTGCGGAGAATCTATCTCTGCTTGGGAAGACATATTAATGCTCACGGTCCCATGCTCAGACTCCGTGGGGAACCACTGCTGAACTCGCTGGGGAAGAAGGAATCATCCTGCTTGGAAAACATCTGGCATACTACCTGGAGGGTGACGTCCCTGCAACAAAATGAACAAACAGACAAGATACCCTTCACAAAAGATACCTATCAAGGTTATTATCCTGTGACAATGTTCAGGTAATTCAATGTTTCAACAATTATCGGCCTAGGCCAGCAAGTTTATGTATGCGCATTTTATCAAAAACATCGGGTGTTCTTTTTTTCCAACAAAACAGATAAAAGCTAAGCAATCAAACAAAAATACTGAATAGTATAAGTTTATTGATAATGAGCCCCTGAATAGGCAAAATGTTTTACAACAGATGCAAGTTCCTGAAATGAGGAAGCTGCGCAAGTATAAACATAAATATACATCAGTATATACAAATGTCGGCAATATGGTGTAGACGAACACCATGAGTTGACCCCTCTATAACCCACTCGACTTCGATACTTCTCCGACGCTTCAGCTTCAAAAGAGATTGATTCGGATAAACGGCCCTCAGGTCTTCCCAAACCACTAAACAATGAAAGTTCACACGTGGAACGCAATCATTTTCTTTTCTTAATCCCTAACTTTTGCCTGAATCGCCCTTTTGGGTTTTCGATTCACCGGGATACCCTTTTTTGCCAAAGTCGCCCTTTTAGGTTTTCGACTTTGCAAGTATACATTTTTCACTTATATCCCTAATTTTTGCCCGAACCTTTTCCTTTTTTATGGTTCGCCGGGATGCCCCATTTTTGCCTGGATATTCTTTTTTATTTCCAGCGGGTTGTTTTTAAGCAAAGTATTTTTTTAACTGCGTTCGCGTTCACAGGGGATGCAAAATCTTCACCATCCATCGTGGATAACAACAGGGCTCCTCCCGAGAAGACCTTGTTGACGACGTATGGACCTTCGTAGTTAGAAGTCCACTTGCCCCTGTGATCGGATTGTGGTGGAAGAATCTTCTTCAGGACGAGATCACCCGTCTGAAAGCTTATAGGACGCACCTTCTTATCATAAGCTTTCTTCATTCGGCTCTGGTACAGACGACCATATGCAATCGATGTTAATCTCTTCTCATCCATCAGACTGAGTTGATTTAATCGATTCTTAATCCATTCTGCCTCATCGAGTTTCACGTCAACCAAAACTCGTAAAGAAGGAATCTCAACTTCCAACGGTAGGACAACCTCCATACCGTATACTAGTGAGAAAGGAGTTGCCTCGGTTGATGTGCGTACCGTCGTACGATAACCGTGCAATTCAAATGGAAACATCTCATGCCAATCTTTGTAGGTCACAACCATCTTTTGTACTATCTTTTTAATGTTCTTGTTGGCCGCTTCAACCGCACCATTCATCTTCAGCCGGCAAGGTGATGAGTTGTGATGTTCGATCTTGAAGCTCTGGCATAACTCCTTCATCATCTTGTTATTCAGATTCGAACCATTGTCGATAATGATCCGCTCGGGAATTCTATATCGACAGATGATGTCCTTCTTTATAAATCTAGCTACCATTTTCTTGGTCACGTTAGCGTACGAGGCTGCCTCCACCCATTTGGTGAAGTAGTCGATGGCTACCAAAATGAAGCGATGACTGTTAGATGCAGTGGGCTCGATCTTGCCTATCATATCAATGCCCCACATGGAGAACAACCACGGGGATGACATGACATTCAACGGGCACGATGGCACATGATTTTTATCAGCATAAATATGGCATTTATGACATCTCTTTGCGAATTTGAAACGATCTGACTCCATCGTCAGCCAGTAATATCCTGTTTGTAAGATTTTCCGGGTGATAGCATGTCCGCCGGCGTACGTACCAAATGTGCCTTCATGGACCTCTTCCATAAGCAAACTCGCTTCTTTTTCGTCCACACACCTGAGTAGCACGAGATCGTGATTTCTCTTATACAAAACTCCATCAGGATTGAGGTAGAAATTTCCAGACAGCCTCCTCAGAGTCTTCTTATCCTGGGTTGACGCTCCCGCAGGATACTCCTTAGTCATAAGGAAGTTCTGGATATCATGGAACCATGGCTTGCCATCGGAGGCTTCCTCAATTGCAAAAACTAATGCAGGTCTATCAAGACGGGAAATGACAATTCTTGGCGCTTCATTCCAAAAATTGACTTTGTACATCGAAGCCAACGTGGCTAAGGCATCAGCCATCTGATTTTCAGCTCTGGGCACATGATGGAGTTCCACTCGATCGAAGAACGGAAGCATCTTTCTGGCATAATTCATGTATGGGACCAAATTCGACTGACGAGTCTCCCTCTCCCCTTTAATTTGGTTAACAACAAGTGCCGAGTCACCGTATACATCCAGGTTTTTGATTCTCAAATCAATGGCTTCTTCTAAACCCATGATGCATGCCTCTTATTCCGCTTTGTTATTGGTGACCGGAAAAGTCAATCTGGCAGTGAACGGGATGTGGGATCCCTGGGGAGTCGTGATGATTTCCCCAATACCACTTTCGTACGAATTAACTACACCGTCGATCTTTAATTTCCACTGGGACTTCCTATTTGGCCCCTCGTCGGGCAACGGTTCGTCACAATCTTTCACTTTGAGAAACATGATATCCTCGTCAGGGAATTCAAATTTCATCGGCTGATAATCTTCGATAGGCTGTTCGGCAAGGTATTCAGACAATACACTTCCCTTGATGGCCTTCTGGGAAACGTATTGAATGTCATATTCCTTCAACACCATTTGCCACCTGGCGATCCTGCCTGAAAGTGCTTGCTTCTCGAAGACGTACTTGATTGGATCCATCTTCGAAATTAGCATGGTTGTGTGATTGAGCATATACTATCGTAAACGTTTGGCAGCCCACGCGAGTGCGCAACACGTTTTTTCCAGCATTGAGTAACGAGACTCACAATCTGTGAACTTTTTACTCAAGTAATAAATGGCATGCTCCTTTCTGCCAGTCTCGTCGTGCTGACCGAGAATGCAACCCATGCTATTCTCAAGAACTGTCAAGTACATGATTAAGGATCTTCCGGCCACTGGGGTTATCAAAATTGGAGGTTCCTGCAGATACTGTTTTATCTTATCAAATGCCTTCTGGCAATCCTCGTTCCAGATAATCGCCTGATCTTTTTCAATAATTTGAACATCGGTTCACACGTGGCCGTGAGCTGAGATATAAACCTCGCAATATAGTTTATTCTCCTCAGGAAACCACAAACTTCTTTTTCAGTCTTTGGCACTGGCATATCTTGTATTGCTTTTATCTTAGCAGGATCAACCTCAATGCCTTTTTCACTCACAATAAACCCCAGTAGTTTTCCAGACCGTACTCCGAAAGTACACTTGTTAGAATTCAGCCTCAACCTGAACTTCCTAAGCCTCTCAAAAAGCTTCAGCAAATTGACCAGATGTCCCTTCTCCATTTGGGACTTCGCAATCATGTCATCAACATAGACTTCAATCTCATGGCGAATCATATCATGAAACAAAGTGACCATCGCCCGCTGGTAAGTGGCCCCTACGTTCTTCAAACCGAAAGGCATTACCTTATAGCAGAACATCCCCTAAGGTGTAATGAACGTGGTTTTCTCCATGTCTTCCGGCGCCATCTTGATTTGGTTATAGCCGGAGAAGCCATCCATGAACGAAAACACAGAAAACTGAGCTATATTGTCGACCAACACATCAATATGAGGGAGCGGGAAATCGTCTTTAGGGCTCGCCTTATTCAAATCCCGATAATCGACGCACATCCGCACCTTACCGTCCTTCTTCGGTACAGGTACTATGTTGGCGACCCACGGAGGGTAAGTGGTGCCCGCTAAAAAGACAGCATCCAACTACTTTTGTACTTCTTCTTTGATCTTAAGGGTCATATCTGGTCGTGTCCTTCTAAGCTTCTGCTTGATGGGAGGACAATCTTCTCGCAGTGGTAGATGATGGACCACTATGTCAGTATTGAGTCTGGGCATATCTTCATACGACCAAGCAAAGATGTCACTATACTCTCGAAGCACCTCGACCAACCTTTTCTTGACATTGCTCTGTAATGCAGCCCCTATTCTGACATTTCTAACAAGTTCCTCAGAACCCAGGTTAACAATCTCAATCTCTTCCTTGTGAGTCAGAATGATCTTATCTTCTTGTTTCAACAAACGGGCCACCTCTTCGGGAAGGTCTTCATCTTCATCAATATCTTCCTCAGCTTGATATATCGGGAAATCAAAGTCGAAGTGAGTCGTAGAAGGTTCAGAGTCGATGTCATATGTAGTGTGAATCCTGCAATAACAAGGGTTAAGCTTAAAACGATGATATGCAGGTTAGCACACGCATATTGCCATTTTATTGTTTTTCAAAACAAAAATAAAACAGGAATAACAGAGATCACAAAATTTGAATGCAAAGAAAACGCCCTTTGATTTATTGACAATATGTACATGCATAAGCAATCATGGCCCTAACAATAAAACCGTTATGCCTCGGGTAGAGCATAAGGTTGTACAATAATTGGAAAAGACAAAGCATTACTCTTTGCGCGTCACTTGGATGACATCCTGGATGGACCAGTTGTTGAGGCTCTGGCCTGGTTTGCACGGCTGAATCCAGGAGTCCAGGTCGTAATCACTATCTTCGTCGTCTTCAGACACGGCGTTGAAATTCTCAAATATCACCCCACCTTTTGTGAACTGAATCGGCCCTTTGACGCACGGCGCATTGCGAGAGGAGGAAGCATCAGCGAAAGGAGAATACCCTAACCCAAACTTATCCTACTTGTTAGGGATTTCCAGAACTTGTCCCCAGCCTAGGGCAGAGCCAGCTTGAACAACAGCTCGAGCTTCCTTGAAGGATGAGAGATTCATCTCAGGTTTCTCGATCATCACCGGAGTCGCATCCTTGACCCTGACGATCTCAAACGCCTGGCACAAAGTTTCGTGGATCTCGCCATCCACCTCAACATATTTAAAAGATGACAAATGGCTCACCATTATGTCCTCTTCTCCACAGACGGTCACAATGCTGCCCCCCACAGCATACTTCAGTTTCTGGTGCAATGTGGAAGTTACTGCGCCTGCAGAATGGATCCAAGGCCGGCCCAATAGACAGCTATAGGATGGCATGATATCCATGATATAGAAGACCGCGTCAAAGGTATCTGGCCCAACTTGAATGGGTAGATTTACCTCTCCAAAGACGGTCCGCTTAGTTCCATCGAAAGCTTTTACCACCAGGTCACTGGGTGTGCATATCAGCCCTCTCGTATCCAACCTCATCAGAGCTTTCTTAGGGAGAACATTCAAAGATGATCCCGTGTCCACTAGCACATGGGACATGACCGTTCCTCGACATTCTATCGAGATATGTAAGGCGTTATTGTGGTTCCTTCCTTTCGGCATCAGCTCAAGGTCAGTAAACCCTAATCCATTCCCAACATTCACAGGAGCAACTACTCCCTCTAGCTGGTTGACGGAGATCTCTTGCGGTACATAGGCTGCATTCAGAACCTTCAGCAGAGCATTGCGATGTGCCTCGGAACACAGCAACAGATTCAGAATAGAGATCTTAGACGGCGTCTGATGAAGATGATCAACGATCTTATAATCACTTTTCTTGATCAGTCTCATAAATTCTTCGGCGTCTTTCAGAAGTAGGTCTTTCTCTACCTCACGGGAGGTTTCTTCGACGACCTTACCTTTACCTCTGTCAGTCTTCTCGGCCTTGTCAGCTTTGTCGGCCACAATCTCTGGTGGAGCAAACACTCTCCCGCTATGTGTTATTCCCCCAGTCCCGACTAGGTTGTCAACAGATTGCCCGGATGGCTCCAACTCTAACTTCTGTCCATTGCAATAGACGTCTGCCCCATAGTACCATGGAACAGAGTTAGTACTCTCGAATGGTATAGGCCTAGCCTTCGTTATGGTGATCGTAGGTGGCCTCGATGCATAAATGGTAATTGTTTTATGAGGGATGGTGATAGTGGCAACCTCATCCTTCTGCTTCAGCATTACTTCCCCTGATCTGTTCTCAGCCCTCCGACTAGACTGCAGAATTCCTTCGTTCATCAAACTCTGGATCCCTGCTATCAACTGATCACAACCGTCTGAATGATTCGCACAATCCATACACAACTTTCCACAGCCCGGGAAAATACCTTTCTTCATCAACTTGGCTTTAACGAAACCAAGTGGTGTTTTCAAGTCTTTAACATCAGTCAATAAATCTGAATCTTCCTCTTCAATGATGGCGTTAACCCCATCTCCCCCATGGTTAGGCATAGGGTTCTTTGTAACATTCGGAGCATTATCAGAAAAGTTGATTATCTTGGCGTCAACCATATCTTGTACTTTGTGCTTGAATGCCTTACAGTTGTCAATCGAGTGGCCAGGCGCCCCCGAATGAAACTCACATTTCACATTCGCATCGTAGCCCGGTGGAGGTGTCCCTGTCAAGGGAGCCAAAGTTCTCTTCTGAACTAGCTGTAACTGAAGCAAAGTCTGCAAAAGCTGAGCATATGACATAGGTGAGGTTTCAAGATGATGACTTGACAGAGGTGCTTTATTCTGATACATCCGGTACACTTGTTGGTTCTGCTGCTGCTGCTGAGGTTGCTGGACAGCAGGAATAGTAATGCTAGCGACCTGCTAGCACTAGCCTTTTCCTTTTCCCCGAACACTAGACACTGAGCTTGTCTCACCTTCACGCCTCTTACCACTGTAAGGTTTCTTTCCTCCTCCAGCTGAGGATACATCTACACCCTGAATCTTTCTGAGTTTGATGCCATTCTCTACATGTTCTCCAGTGATTATGAGGTCGGAGAAGCTTCCCGACATACCACTGACAAGCTTCTCATAATAAACTCCTGGAAGAGTAGCTACGAACATCTCGACAAGTTCTCGCTCAACCATCGGTGGCTGAACTCTTGCTGCCAGTTCACGCCACCTCTGGGCGTACTCTTTAAATCCTTCGTTGTTCTTCTGAGACAAATTTTGCAGCTGAACCCGGTTGGGAGCCAGATCGCTGTTGTATTGATAGTGGCGTATGAATGCTTCAGCAAGGTCTTTCCATGTACGTACACTGGTGGGTTCCAAACCCATATACCACTCCAGCGAGGGGCCTGACAGGCTGTCTTGGAAGAAGTGCATCAGCAACTTCTCATCTTCAGAATGTGCAAGCATCTTTCATAGTATGACCTCAGATGGACACGGGGGCAAGTGGTGCCCTTATACTTCTCGAAGTCGAGTACCTTAAACTTGGGAGGCACCTTGAAGTCTGAGATCAGTCCCAGCTTGGTCATGTCAACGCCCATGGTATTCAAGTTCTCAAAACTCTTCATCTTGTCTTCGAGTGCTTTGAACCTTAAGCGGGCTTCAGAATTCAGCTCGCCCTCGGCTCCTTTCATTGAGAATAAGTCCTCTTGATGATCCTCTTGCCATGGTTGATGGCCATTACCCTGAGCAAACCCAGCAGCATCAAGACCATACAGATTACCAGCACCAGTGTTCCCAGCATTACCAGTTCCTCCAGTATTGCCATTGCCCATACCAGCATTACCATTGGCCTCAAAGTTGCCATTTCTGGCTCCAGCCGTATTCCCATTAGCTCCAACATTAGTAACAACATTATCATTGCCACTTCCATTCCCTCCAGTCACAAGGATTCCAGCATGAGGGGTCTCAACAAGCGGAGGGTTCACCACATTCCCACCGTGTAGCACGTCGTTATTGTCGACGCGTGCAATCAGAGGTTGCACCAGAGTTCTGAGTTGGTCCTGGCCGTTAGTGACCACTTGCATGAGATCCATAAAATGATCCATCCTCTCTCTGAGCTCTTGAATGTCAGTCTGAACCTGTTCCATTACTCTGACTTGATTTGCCCTGGTAGAATACCGGTGAATCTGCCTTCGTTCAATCCTGAAATAACCTGCAAACACAAAGGGTCAGAAAAACAGCTCGAGGTACCTGTTATGCAAATGATTTATGCAAATGCATACGTGTGTTTGTGCCTTAGGGAGATTTCTCCCCCGATTCTAGTGCCAGAGTGCTAGTGCTGATAATAAGAAGTCCGGATCCAGTCATGGAAATAACGTCTTGTATATATATAAAGCCCAACAAGGCAGCATACAATGTCACTGAGTACATGGAGAATCAACAGCATGACCTCGACCAACAAGTCTGGTGATGGTCAGCATACAACAATGATCAGAAAATACAAAAGATTACAAAGTAGTCAAGTGTGGCCACGGGCGCGAAACTCTTCTAGAAACCCCTTCGTTTTGGGATGATCAGGCCGAGTGAGTAACCCTTCGACAAGTGACTCCCTCTGTATAATAGTGTATTGAAGACCTTCAATGGAGTCCTTCCACTCTTCTCTGCCAAAACAGTCTTCTAACCTTCGCTTCTTAGATTCAAAACTCTGCTTGCGATCCGTCAGGTTCGCAATAGCCTTGTTCAACATGTCTTGAGTGGCGTATCTACGAGCAGTTTCATCATCAAACTTCTTCTCACTAGCCTTCAACTGAGCCTTCAACTTGGAGATTTGTTGCTTCAGCTTGTCCTCCCGCTCTTTGTTGCTGGCCAGGGTGGCATTCCACTGCTGGTTGAATTTGGAGATTCTCAAGTAAGCACTATCTAGGTTCTGCTTTTTGGTGGCAATCACCTCATTAACAGCCTTGAAATCCAAACCTAAACGTTCATGTTCAGCCCTCTGTTTGGTCAAGTCTGTGCCTATCCGGTTCACCAGCTCTGTCTGTTTTTTGAAGGAATAGACGGCTTCGTTCTTCTCGCTTCTAAGCTGTACCAGTTCTTTTTCCAACTCCTCGTTGGCCTTCTTCAACTCTTCCTTCTCAGCCAATACCTGGTTGTATTTCTGAATGGACACTGTAGTAGGTTCTTCAACCACTAGAGGGCACTCTTGCTTAGCGGGTGGAAAAGGCATCCCCATTGTTTCTGCCCTGCTTCGAATCCAAGTCACATAAGCCTGGTTGTTGCTCTTACCCAACAGTGTTTTCCCTCGCCTGCTGATGTCGTTCCAAGCATGCTTGAGCTTGGCTAACATATCTCCATCTAGGAGCCTTGTGAGGTACATAGATTCCTGCACCTCCTCGTCCTTTGGCAGGCCTCTCAAGGTGTACGCAAACTGCCTGACAAGTAATGAGGGATTGTAGTTAATACAACCTCTTCTTCCGATCAAGGGCACATTAGGAAAACCACTGCAACTGTAGATGACTTAAGTACCCAGCATATCCCGATCAAACCAAACGATGCTCTCTGCTGATAAACCCATCAGGCGTTCAGACCACTCAGTTGTGGCTGCAGAGGAAACAAAGAGACCCTTCTTGGGCATGTGGCTATCAAACCATCTGTAGAGTAAGGGCGCACAACACGACACATTTTTACCCCTTCTGTTTTCATTCTTGTAATGGACAGAATGATATATGTCACCAATCAAGGTGGGAACTGGATTTCCCGATGTGAAGATATGGAAGGCGTCTAAATCTATAAAGTCTGGCATGTTGGGAAACAAGACAATGCCATAGATACAGAGGGCGAGAATAGCGTTGAATACGATCCAACAACCATCTTTAGCGCACTCTTGGGCTTTCCCAACCAGAAAGTATAGAGAAAAACCAGGAACTCCATTCCAACTGGTCATAAGCAGCTCTGAAGCATCCAGATGAAGGGCAACAACTAGGTTAGCTAGATTAGGCTTAGCATCCATGTGAACAAACGACATCTGATTCTTAACAGGTACACCCAATAATTCGGCATACAATTCTAAAGTAGGCGCAAGAATAAAATCTGGAAAAGTGAAGCACCTCAACGAAGGGTCATAGAACTGTAGCAATGCATACAACCCGTCCAACTCATAGACTGAAGGTTTACGAACCAGACTGAGAAACTTCCCATAAGATTTCCTGAATTCCCCTTTCACTGTATCATCTGCCAAGGCAGTCAAACTAAGCAGCAAAGTAACATCTGGAGTAGGGAGCTTGTAAGCCACATTCTTCTTCAATGATTCCATGCTAGCAAAACAGAGGGCAAGATTACTAGAACCGAGGGATAGTATATGCACCTGCAACACAAACACACGTTAATGGGATGCAAATGAGTATGCAAAAATGCAAGATGCAATCATGCAGCAGGAGATCAAGAGTGTTGTTGAGGAGACCAAGGCTCTGTTTCAACATAATCACAGCACTGCTCTGACAATAAGACCCTGATGAGGACCACAATTATGCTCTGTCAAGAACAAACACATCTCTGATGATAAGAATCCTCTGATACCAACAATACTGATTCACTGTCAAGAAAACCAGGTTGTCTGAAGGTTAAGGTTTCCTGCAATAACCCGACCCCACTCACAGGTATGAATCCTATCCACTGAAGAGGTATGGCATCCTATGCGTTTCCCAACGTCACAGACTTTCACGAAATAATGATACGTTTACCATTTCTAGTTTGGCATCATCACTCCCTGAAGAGGCCTCACTTAGCTGGGTCACAAATGATCGGTCCCCGGAGTCGACAATCCTCCAAACCAACAACCCCTCAAGCCCAAAGGGCTGGAAAAGAAGTCAACCGGGAGAACCTCGTCTGAGCGTGGATTTTGTGGGACACTAGTACATGCAAAGCATGTACGCGCCCACTACTTTCCATAACTAATGCTAGGTATACACTCAAGTCTGGGTCTGGCTTATCACTCATCAGAGCCCCCTCCCACAACATCACAAATAATCATATTATACTGAAAATAAAATATGAAAGGTAAAACGCGATAAATAAATGCAAACCCAACAGATAAACACGCAAGCGCTAGGATTGACTCGCATAGGGGATGGGAAACGGTCCCAGCATAGGGGATGGGAAAAAGTCCCCAGTAGCTATTATTCCCCAGCAGAGTCGCCAGCTGTCGCTATTGCGAAAACAAGGTGCCGGCAAAACAGAAGAGTCGCCACCTTTTGTTATTTATCCCACAGAAAGGGAAAGGAAACGATCAGAAAAACCTGACGAAAAGGTATAAGACAAGGTCATCGCAATCATGTCTGGGTTCGGGAGTCAGTTACGCAAGGGGAAGGTATTAGCACCCCTCACGTCCATCGTACTCGATGGGATCCACGCTTGTTGTGTTTATCTGATGGGTTGGTTTAACTATCTACCTATCAAGGTTGGTCTGAAAAGAAAATAAAAATTAACTCGGCAAAGCATCGTGCTTCGTGCCTACGTATTCTCATCAGAGAACGAGAAATCAGAGTCAACGTAGTTCGGCTAACTACAGGTTACGGATGGGGGAAGGTGGCTCGCCAATACGTCAGTATTGTGCCTACGTACTCTCGACAGATATGAGAGATCAGAGCTTACGTAGTTCGGGATAATACAGCTTACGGGGATTCAGATTCATCTGTTTTTCTGAGTAGGGTTAACAAACAGTTCCAGCAGTTTGGTGTATGCAGCTTGCTCGTCAGAGACTCGTGCGTTACCGTTTGCGGTAGAACTGAGAGTTAACGACACTCTTTTCTTCAAAAAAAAATTCCTTGATTATGGGCCCACGGGGCAAAAAGAAGGTTTGAAGTTTGTTTTCTGTCTTTTACGGAAGAAGTGTTTTTTATGGGTGTTTGCAACTAATATCGCACTAGAGACTATGACCTAGGAGTGAATGTGTCGCATGTCACCCAAAGGGTACCATACTAAACATCCTGATTATTGGAAGGAAACCCTCAAACAACCATTTCCTAAGTAGCTTAAGGCTCGTAACGTACGATATCAATTAACCTTTATTATTGTATTTTGATTTGTTTGAAGATAAGAAGGAGAGGGGACACAACTAAGGGGAAACTATCAAGTCCTAACAGTTGTCATGCCATGGATTCATCCTATGGTTAAGGTTTGAAACAGGGAACTCCTAAATGTTATCATGCAAAGGCTTCAGCCTAAAGTCTAATCATCACTTCCTTATCAAAGGAAGTGAGAATCCTAAGGGATCATGTCAATGGGAAACAGACAACGGACAAAGCATCAGCTAAACATCAGTAAAACAGATAAACAAAAAAGTAAACAGTAAAGATGCACATGCGATGCAGCAATACAAACAGAGGGAGACTCACTCAACCTCTAGAGAAATCAAGCAAAAACTACACAATGCACAGGCAAGGGAGATAAACTCAACCTTCAGCCAACAAGCAAAGCCAAACAGTAACAGACAAGTAGAGGGAGACAGACTCAACCTCTAATGCAAACAAGAAAAGGGAGGCAAGCTCAACCTTTCAATGCACTTAGGCCTATAACCAACTACATGAAATCCTATTCTAATGCAACACATCAAAGAAACAGTCACACAAATACGGTTAAACAGCAAACACAACAGAGCAGCACAACAACACTCCAGCAGTCTAACAGTCTGTCTTCTAGTCCAAGTTATCTGTCCAAGCTATCCATCAGGAGAGAAGGGAATAAGGACTTCATATTCAAGATTCAACTTCCTCCATCAAGATATAATATGAATTAACACGAATATCATTGCATGATGAGGGGAAGCATGATGGAAACCAAGGGAATCCATCATGGCACTCAACCACTCATCTAAGATTGGTATCCTCAAAGGTTTTACCTTTTATGGTAGGCCTTTAGTCCTTCCAAAGGAGGGACTAGGCTCCCACAAAGGAACCTTGCATCATTGGATAGGAAATGGAATGCAAACCAAAGCAAACCACAATTATGAAAAAGGAAGAAACTCCTAAAGGCTCTAAAAACCCTAATTCCACAAGCTCTAAAAGCAACTCTCTAAAGGGAACTAATACACCAAATTAAACCTTAAGATTCAATCTACAAAGGTATCAACATGTCTACTAAACCATCAGAAAAGGTTTGGAAACTTATCATGAACTAAAGGTCACTTTTGAAGTTCAACTATGGGAGGTACTATGCTAGAGGTATCCTACAAACATCCTAGATGTAAAATATAACTAAAATAGTAAATCAACTCCTAAAAATCTATAAAATATTCTAAGAGGTCCTAAAGGTATTAAGAACCTATGGTAAAAAGATCAGATCCTAATTCAAAGTTTATGGTCCCTTTTTAAAGGCTAAACTAAAAGGTGTCAAAGGAAAGGACAAATGGGGAAAGCCCTATAAACCTAATCCAAAACTATTCTTAGAATCATCTAAAAAACAGAAATAAAATCCTACAATCCTATCAAGGTATCTACTACCATCCAGCAAAAGATCAACATCAAATTCTAAAGCATGAGCTAGTAATAAAATCAGCAAGTAAACTACTCAAAAATGCCAAATTAAAAGAATTAATGAAAATAGAAAAATGGAAATTAAATTGAAAGCAGCACAAAAATAAGATCCAAAAGCATAGAAAAATCAGAAATTAATCAAGGATCACTCACATATTTTTTCCATAATTTTCTGATCAATAAAACTATTTTTTTATGCATTTTATATGATAAAAACAATAAAAAAAAATCATAAAATGAATTAAAAGAAATTAAAAAGCTCAGGAAATGACCACAGTCCTTGGATCTAAGACTCAGTCCATGCATCCTAAGGATACGCGCGCGCCACCTCAGTTAATGAAACTCTGCGTTTTGGGATAGGCATTGTGTTGCTCAGTTGACTCAGGCTTATGGTGTGCTCTAATCATGTACGTTGGCTGTAAAAGTATGATCATCTAACAATTATCATGAAGCCATGTAGGCTGGTCAAGGGTCAAACTCCTCAGGAGGAATCTCACGCGTGGGATTGGACTACTAAGTCTCCTAATTCAAACCAGATCAACGGTGCAAGACCTTTCTTCCTCATTTAAACTGAAATTGGGAGGGAAATGCTTCGTGGTGGCCGAAGAAGACCTCCGGTTGTCTTCTCCGGTGAGGCAAACAGTGACATGTCATCAAACCTGGCCAAAACTCATGAAACCTATACCGCTCTGCTCGAATTTTCTCACTGATCAAGAATCTCTCATCCATTTACCCTAATTCTCCATGAATATCTAAACACGATGATGAACAGAAAAAACACCAATTCAACAATTGTCATCAAACTCCAAATTCTTTCCATAGATCTACTCTACTCTTCTCCTTGATCAAAAACATGTATCCAATTCTTGAAATCCATCAAGATTCAAGCCTAATCGTGACTTTGAACAAATCACTCATCATCGAGAATCATCTCAAAACCTCTCCAAATCATACCTAAATTCATCTAGGGTTCAAGACTAACCTAACCACATGCAGTTTCTATCTTAATTCAGTCTCAATCAAGCACAATAATGAAAAGATGAAAACTTGTTTTGAGCTTCGATAGAGAGTGCCACAGCCTCCAATTCTTGATCAATCTTGCTCATAATCGTTCAGAGATGCTTGATGAAGAGTCTTGAAACTTCAATTTCCTCTGCAATGGCCTCTAAGATGGAAAATGGTTTTCAATTTCTAACCAACTTTTTCAAGTGCTTCTTACCTCTTTCCAGCTTCTCCAATCACCAAAATTGTTCTGAAATCTTCCAGAAACTTATATAGAGTTGTTTTGGATCATTTCCTGGCCCAATTGTGGCCCAATTCACTCAATCCAAAATTATGATTTTCCTTCTAAACTCTTTCATGGCAGTCACTTTTTTTGCTCTGTTTCAGCTTCATTTTTGTTCAAATGGTTTGCATAACACCTCATGAATGTGAATGGATCAGATTGCTTCCTTGATTTCATCCAATGGTCAATCTTTGATGTGTAACTTCACCATGAAGCAACCAAATGAAAGTCCATGAATTATGTGTCAAAATGGATTTCTAGCAATGCCATTGTGTTCCAAATGTGATTTCTAGTCAAAATATGTACCCACTTGACATTTCTTGAACACTCATGATTTATTTTGAATTTTTCCTTTTTAATGCCTTTAACTTATCCTTTTTTCAAATTTCCTTCATACACTTCTTAATTCAATCCATATCAATGAATCTTTGGGTCATGGTTAGACAAATAACACCATTTTGAACAACTTTCAAGTTGATAAAAAGTCCACTTGAGGTGTCTAAGTTGAAGAAATTGACCCATAACCAAAAATGACCTATAATTCTAAATTCCCAAAATATCCTTATCTTGTAAAGCTTGTAACTTGAGTTCTAAAAGTTCAATCATGGACTTCTAGTACTTTCTAGAAAGCTAAGAAGATAAGGAACAACATTTATGTTGGCCAAAAGTTCATGAGAATCATCTTTATAGGGGAAAAGTGTCATGCAAGTTGGTTGACTTTCAAGCTCCAAATTCACATTCCTCTGATGACCTGTAACTTGTCTGGCTCATAACATGAGTTCTATAAACCCTATCAAGGACTTCTAGTACTAAAATTAAAGCTATGATCATGCTCTACAATAATCATGTTGGGGTGAAGGTGAGATGTGTCGCTACTCGAAAAATACGCGCAACGACGGGGAAGGCGAAAAGAAAAAGGACAGAAGAGTCGCCACCGAGTTTTATTTATCCCACGAGGGGAAAGGAAAATATCGAGAAAACCTCAAGAAAAGAATGGATAAGATGGTCTCGCAACCAAGAACAAGTTCGGAAGCCGGTTATGCGAAGGGGAGGTATTAGCACCCCTCGCATCCATCGTACTCGATGGGAACCATTTGTTTGTCGTGTGTGATTTATTTGCTTAAAAATTATGCTATAAAAGAGTGTTCCAAAGGATAGAGGGAAAGGTTAGAAATTGGGAAAAGAGAGATAACAGGGGAAGGAAGAGAAAGAACGGACTCGGTAGGACTTCGCGGTCCTAGGCCTACGTATTCTCGATAGACATGAGAAAATCAGAGTCGACGTAGTTTGGGGAACTACAAAAATGGGGGGAATGTGCTCGGCAAGGATTGTGGCCCTTGTGCCTACGTATCTTTACTTGCACGAAGTAAAGAATCAGAGCAGTCGTAGTTCGGCCTACGATTTGTTGATGTTTTTATGGATGATGCTATCGTGCACATTCTAGCAGTTAGGTGTATTGCTGCTCGCTCGTTGGAGACTTAGGCATTACCTATTTGCGGTAGAACGGACGTATCATATCCTTTTCGAAAGATAAGTTTTCGCCATGCGAGGCAAGATGTCACATTTGATTTGTTGAATTGTTTTTTTAAGGGGTGAGATAGGTCCTCGGATAGTAAGTAGTACCCAATTCTTTATCTCAAAGTTTTTGTTATGAAAGGGTGTGGCGAACATAGCGTCTTCGTATTGAAAGACGAGTATCAAAACCACACACACTACAGTGAGCATCTCGACACTCGGAGAGGAAGAAGTCTACACTTAATCCTCTCGTTTTAGTTCAATATAAAGAGAACTTCATTCTCTTATTAAAGTGTTTTTGGTTTTGAATGGTAAGTGCTTTTGCGACAAAGAACCCTACGGTAAACGTCAGCACTCGGGATAGGAGAAGGCCTATGCCTAACCACTCCACGACCATTCAAGTTTTTTGTTATGAAAAGAGTTTAAAAATGCGCTCGGTACGGGACCGAGGTTTTTAGGTGACAAAGGTTGCGGAAAGAAGTTGTAGAGGGAGATAGGTGGCGGATAAAGTCATGTCTTCGTATTGAAAGACGAGTATCGAGACCACCCACACTACAGTGAATATCCCAACACTCGGAGAGGAAGAAGTCTACACTCAATCCTCTCTCTTTAGTTCAATACAAAGAGAATCAATTTATTTATTGTAAGTGTTTCGGAAATGCACTCGGTACAGGGCCGAGGTTTTTTAGGAGAAAAAGGTGTGGATGAAAACATCTTCGTATTGAAAGACGAGTGTCAAAACCACCCACACTACAGTGAGCATCTCGACACTCGGAGAGGAAGAAGTCTACACTCAATCCTCTCTCTTTAGTTCAATACAAAGTGAACTTTATCCTTTTGTTAAATATGGTGAGTTGGCTTAACAATCGATTGAGAAAATCCGCTTGACGTTGGGTCAAGGGTTTAATTGCTTAACAAGGTTTGAGGTGAAGTGAGCAAGGTCGATGGCGACGCACAAGGCAATCGGCTTACAAGGTCAAAAATGGCTCGATGAGAATCGAGAGTTTGTTTTCTTGAAAATACTTTTTTAGAAACAAAGGTAAAAACAATGACCAACAATAAATATGTACAAAACCCATACCAAACACAACGGGTTAATCGGCTCAAAAAAAATGAAACACAAAAAAAACGGGAAAAATTTTTTTGAGGTAAAAAAGTCGAAAAAACGTGAAAAACAGGGGTCTGACACGGGCGGCCGTGTTGTGTGACACGGCCCGTGTCACAGTTCCAGGAAACTTAGGGTTTTTAAGGCAAACAGCGGCGTGACACGGCCGCCCGTGTTGCATGACACGGCCCGTGTCACAAGGTCTGGGAGAAAAATGATTTTTTAGGGCAAACAGAAGTGTGACACGGGTGGCCGTGTTGTGTGACACGGGTGGCCGTGTTGTGTGACACGGGTGGCCGTGTTGTGTGACACGGCCCGTGTCATGAGCTCTGGGTATTTTATGCTTTGAAAAGTCACACAGAGATGCAACACGGCCGGCCGTGTCGTGTGACACGGCCCGTGTCAGGCTACCAGATGAAAAAATCCAAACTTTTTCTTGTTTTTGCTTCTTTTTTTGGGGTTTTTTCAAAAGGCTTCTTGGTCCCCCTTGGGATCTTACATGTTATAATCAATACACAACATTCAAACCAAGAGAATAAATGACAAACGCACAATATAAAAGAAGAAAAGTGTTTGAAGAAATGGATACCCAAGAGTTGTTTCCCTCCTTGCAAAGCCTCCACTGATTTTGGCTAGGTGTTCACTTCTCTTCACTCTATGCTTTGATGGCTCTCCTTCTCAATGGCTCCCTTGTATTTCTCTTTCACTCTCTAAATCTTTTGCTGGTTTTTTTGCTCTCTCTATTTTTTCTGGTTTTCTCTCTTACTCTTTGCTCTCAATATCCCTCTCTCAAAATGTTGTGAATGATGGTGAATGATAGTGAATGATCCTTTTTGTGCAGCCTCCAAGCCTCCTTATCTCACTTTTTCTGCTGCATTTTCTGCTATACCAAAACCACAACTCTTGCACACTTCTCCATTTTCAGAATTTCCATTCTTGGCAATATCTTTTACCACCTTTTGGTGCAGCCCCACTTTCCTTCCATTTCTAGTATGTTTTTGCTGTATTTTCTCCTGCAGCACTCTACCTCTCTATTCACCCTTGTACTCATTGGTTGGTTGATTTGTTTGGACATACCCATGTAGTCAACACACTACCTTTTGGACATCATTTTCAAATTCTGATTTTTGATGTGTAGATGTATCAACATAAGCTTATAGCCTTGGTTTTGTGACATAAAATGATTTTGTAATATGATACACATTGCCACTTCTTGCATGGGGCTGTTTTGGACCATATTCAAATTGCCCATGAATGTATGCATAGCCTTGATCTTGAGATATTCCAACATTGAATTAGCTCTTAAATATTTTCCTTGCATGTTTGTAAGCACAAAGAGGACCATGTGGACTTGATGAGGCATGGGGGATACCATGGCATGAAGTTATTTTTAGAAACTTGAATTAAGACTAGAAATAGCTTAATTTCCTAAGCATTACCAAGAGTTTGGATTTTGTAACAAATGTGACATTCTTGCAAATGTCATGAAATTTTTCTTTGTAATATTCTTGAATCTAGCCTCAAATTCACGAGCCTTGAATTTTGAATGATGGGCCTCCCTTATGTCATTGAATTTGAAAGAAATGAAGAAATGAGTCAAGCCTTGAAAGAGGGCAAATTTTGGGGTGCAACAAGATGAAAACCTCATCTTGATTTATGTGGTCTTGAAGTTAGGCACTAAACTAGGGGATTTTACACTGTCAAGCATAGTAACCCTAGCCTAGGAACTCCTCACACTCTTGATTCATGATAAGTTGACCTTGGAATCATCCCTTGGGCATCTTAGCACATCAATCCATGATCACATGGCTTTGGAATTAGGTCTCAACCTTCTTCAAATCATCAGTTATCCTAGGGTTGACCAGATGAAACCCTAGTTGCACCCACCTTGGTTGTAGCTTCATATCCTTCACATATTGACATGTCTAGGCTTCAAACTAATCTCCAATGCTTCTCATGAGCTCTCTCAAGGTCTCAAGTCCAACTTCCTGGCTTCAGAATCATCTGATGATCTTCCCACAACCCTCAAGTTAGGAGATATACACACTTGGCTTCAACCACTCTCTCTGAGGATCTTTGGCTTCTCTAATAAGGATATCAACCCTTAAACACTTGAATAAACCTCTTAGATATCTTTATAGCCTTATGTAGCCCTTGATTGGTAGTCATACCTCTTGATCTCCTGCACACATGTCAATGCAATGCAGATGATAATGCTAGAATGAATGCAATGAAATACAAGCTTGGTAAAGAAAGGTTAGGGAAATTTTGGGGTGCAACACCTGCTGCCACTCGTTCTGAACCCTGCTAAGCCTCTGAAACCTATTCTTGAACATGGTAACTGTAAGAACACCTGAGATACCCTATATGACGTATCCCTAGCCAAACATAACCTGCTGAATAAAATAAAATCGACTACTCGATCGAGGGGCAAAATAAATGCAAGAGTCTCTGATGCTCGCTGTTCAGACTCTTGCCACAAAAAGGATCCTTGATCCACAAAAATACCTTGACCCCATGTCCTAGAAACAAATGTTATGATATGCAGAAATGAAAAATGAAGAGAAACATAAACCAAGTTAAGAATAAAAGGTTGGTCAAATTTTGGGGTACAATAGTTGCCCATATTCAAACGACTTGGACTTGAAGGGATGAAAAGCGAACGACTTTCAAACTTTCAAGGTAAAAGACAGTTGAATACCAAAGAACCCGAAAATTTGCCAACCGCAAAAGGAAACTATAACCGATAACTGCAAGGACAATGAGTTGGCTCATTATCAATTAGAAAGCATCAACACGCAGTCGGAAGAAACATCTGCTAACATGCAGGAAACGACCCTAAGTCGGTAGGAACATCTGACCTCACCATCAAGCATCCGTTAAAAAACAGGCATCAAACCCGAAGGCCGGCTCAACCCAAAGTTGAGAAGAACCTCTGACCTCGCTGTCAGGCATCTGTTAAACAAACAGGCATCGAACCCGAAGGCCGGCTCAACCCGAAGTTGAGAAGAACCTTTGACCTCGACGTCAGGCATCTGTTAAACAAACAGGCATCGAACCCGAAGGTCGGCTCAACCCGAAGTTAAGAAGAACATCTGACCTCGTTGTCAGGCATCTGTTAAACAAACAGGCATCAAACCCGAAGGCCGATTCAACTCGAAGTTGAGAAGAACTTCTGACCTCGCCGTTAGGCATCTGTTAAACAAACAGGCATCGAACCCAAAGGCTGGCTCAACCCGAAGTTGAGAAGAACCTCTGACCTCGCCGTCAGGCATCTGTTAAAAAAACAGGCATCGAACCCGAAGGCCAGCTCAACCCAAAGTTGAGAAGAACATCTGACCTCGCCATCAAGCATCTGTTAAACAAACAGGCATCGAACTCGAAGGCCGGCTCAACCCAAAGTTGAGAAGAACCTCTGACCTCGCCGTCAGACATCTATTAAACAAACACGCATCGAACCCGAAGCCCGACTCAACCCGAAGTTGAGAAGAACTTCTGACCTCGCCGTCAGGCATCTGTTAAACAAACAGGCATCGAACCCGAAGTTGAGAAGAATATTTGACCTCACCATCAGACATTTGTTAAACAAACAGGCATCAAACCCGAAGGTTGGCTCAACCTGAAGTTGAGAAGAACCTCTGACCTCGCTGTCAGGCATCTGTTAAACAAACAGGCATCAAACCCGAAGGCCGACTCAACCCGAAGTTGAGAAGAGCCTCTGACCTTGCCGTCAGGCATCTGTTAAATAAACAGGTATCGAACCCGATGGTCGCCTCAACCCGAAGTTGAGAAGAACCTCTGACCTCGCCGCTAGGCATCTGTTAAACAAATAGGCATCAAACCCGAAGGCCGGCTCAACCCGAAGTTGAGAAGAACCTCCGAACTTACCGTCAGGCATCTTTTAAACAAACAGCCATTGAACCCGAAGGCCGGCTCAACCCATAGTTGAGAAGAACATATGTCGATTCACCATCCAGGTGAAGAAATCCGTTGGGGAAATATGAACTTGAATAAGTAAAATTTGTTGGGGAGAAAATGATAAGATGAACACATCTGTCAAAGATCTTGCTGGGGTCTAGATACAACACGGGCTCAAGAAAAATACCGATATTTTTCGGGGTCTGGATACCGCACGGGCTCAAGAAATACTGATATTTTCCAGGGTTTGGATATCACACGGGCTCAAGAAAATACACTGGTATCTGCTGAAGATACAACTAGAAGCAAGAGGTAACAACCTAGCTTATGTTTCAAATGCACATGTTTGAAAATAGCGTAATTCTCCATACGAAATGGAAATGCTACGTGTTTGGGAGGATGCTATGCACAATGCAAATGCAAAGGAACCACTCCAGCAAAATAAATGCTGAAGAGACAGGAACCAACTCCGCTGGGGATCAAAATCAACTCTACTGAGGAAAGTGGTCATGGGTGGCCTACCAGAATACAACTCTTCTAGGGAACAAATGATTTGACTGGTGAAAACAAATCCACTCTACTGGGGATATCAGCCCTGGATGGCCTTTCAGAATACGATTCTACCGGGGTGTACAGCAAACTGCAGGGAATTACCCTACTCTGTCGGGGATTCCACTCTGCTGGAGATTTGAATCCACTCTGCTAGGGATAATGAGTAAGATTTACTGGGAAGATATCCCCAAACTCTTTCTGCTGAGGATGGAGAATAACAATCTTTGAGTCAATCCCACTCTACAGAGAAGAAAACCAATCCAGCGACTTCGCTGGGAATTTGCAGGAGATGAAAATTAGTTGGGGAAATATCTCGAAGGAAATTCACTCTGACGAATACCAATGACCAACTGGATTCTGCTACGGACAACAACTCCTCTAGGGTTCACCCAGTGAGGGGATCATCATCTACCTCTGCTTGGAGAAATGAGCAATAAACTCAACAATATCAACCTCTGCTCAGGGAAATTAGTCCTTGACTTGAACTCTGATGGGAAAGGAGTCAAAGATTTAGACTCTATGGGGGTAACGACACTGCACTTGTCCCACTGCTGGGAGAATAATCCCAAATACCTGCTGGGGATAACCACAATCTCAACCTGCTGGCGAGAAACTAGTCATAATCCACTGGGGATAACTTTTTGGAATAACCTCAAGAATGAGAGCCCTGCAACAAATACAAACAAAGTATCCTGTATACCACAAGAGCTATCTCGGTTATTGTCCATAACATCGTTCAAGCAAATCAAAGTTTTAATCATGATTAGAAGAGCCCACAAGTTTATGTATGCAAAGTTTTATCAAAAACATCAGGCGTTTTTTTTTTTGCAAACAAAATAGTAAGAGCTAAAACAAGCACAAAAGTTTTCTGAATAATATACTTCATTGATAAATGGCCTGTAAATAGGCAGATTTATAATAGATGCAACTCCTGAAAAGAGGAAGTTGCGCAAAAAGTACAGAAATGCAAAAATATACAAATGTCGGCAATGTGGTACAGATAACCACCATGTGTCGACTCGACTATGACTCGCATGACTTCGATGCTTCTCTTAATGATTCATCTTCCAAAGAGATCGACTTGATTGATTGATGCTCGGGTCCTCCCAGAATCCACTGAGCTTGAAGGATACATACACAGACCACATTCATTTGCTTTTTAAATCCCTAACTTTTGCCTAAATCGCCCTTGTGGGTTTTCGATTCACCGGGATACCCATTTTTGCCAAAGTCGCCTTTTCAGGTTTTCAACTTTGCGGGTTTATATCTTTTCTTTGTATCCTTAATTTTTTACCGAACCCATTCTTTTTATGGTTCGCCGGGATGCCCCATTTTTGCCTGGATTTTCTTTTTCTTTCCAGCGGGTCTATTTTAAACAAAGTATTTTTTAACTGCGTCTGCGTTCATAGGGGACGTGAAATATTCGCCATCCATGGTTGACAAAATTAAGGCTCCTCCTGCGAAGACTTTCCTTACGACATATGGGCCTTCGTAGTTGGGAGTCCATTTCCCCCTGTGATCTGTCTGTGGAGGGAGAATCCGCTTCAACACTAAGTCACCTGCCTGAAAGCTCCGAGGGCACACCTTCTGATCAAAATCTATCTTCATCCTGCTCTGATACAAACGACCATATGCAATGGACGCCAACCTCTTCTCGTCCATCAGGCTGAGTTGATTCAATCTGTTTCTCACCCATTCAGCCTCGTCAAGCTGAACGTCAACCAAAACTCTCAAAGAAGGAATCTCGACTTCCAATGGTAGGACAACTTCCATACCATACACTAGCAAGAAAGGAGTTGCCCCAGTTGAAGTACGTACCGAAGTACGATATCCGTGTAATGCAAAGGGCAACATCTCGTGCCAATCTTTATAGGTCACAACCATCTTCTGCACAATCTTCTTTATGTTCTTATTGGCCGCCTCGACAGCGCCATTCATCTTCGGACGATAGGGAGAAGAGTTGTGATGCTCAATTTTGAAACTCAGGCGTAGTTCCTCCATCATCTTGTTATTCAAATTTGAACCATTATCAGTAATAATTCTTTCAGGCACTCCGTAACGACAGATGATGTCCTTCTTAATGAATCGGGCCACAACTTGTCTGGTGACATTGGCGAAAGAAGCTGCTTCAACCCACTTAGTGAAATAATCAATTGCCACTAAGATGAAACGGTGTCCATTGGATGCAGTCGGTTTAATCTTACTGATCATATCGATGCCCCACATGGAAAAGGGCCAAGGAGACACCATGACATTCAGTGGACTTGGTGGTACATGCATCTTATCGGCATAAATCTGGCATTTATGGCATTTCTTGGCGTATTTGAAACAATCAGACTCCATAGTCAACCAATAGTAGTCTGCCCTCAACAGTTTTCGAGACATTGCATGTCCTCCTGCATGTGTTCTAAAAGCACCCTCGTGGACCTCTTCCATAAGCAAACTTGCTTCTTTTTCGTCCACGCATCTTAACAGAACCAAATCAAAGTTTCTTCGATAGAGTACATCATCCTTGTTTAGATAGAAGTTTCCAGAGAATCTTCTCAAGGTCTTCTTAACCTGGCTTGATGCCCCAGGAGGATATTCCTGATTCTTAAGAAAGTTTCGGATATCATAATGCCATGGCTTCCCATCTGAAGCTTCCTCTATTGCAAATACGAACGCTGGCCTATCGAGGCGGGAGATGACAATTCTCAGAGCGTCGTTCCAAAAATTCACCTTATACATCGAGGATAAGGTAGCCAAGGCGTCCACCATCTGATTCTTCGCTCTTGGCACATGATGAAACTCTACCCTGTCGAAGAAAGGTAGAAACCTCCTTGCATAGTTCATGTACGGAATTAGGTTAGGCTGACGAGTCTCCCATTTACCCTTGATCGGATTGACTACCAAAGCTGAATCACCATAGATATCAAGATTTTTGATTCTTAAATCAATCGCTCCTTCAATTCCCATGATACATGCTTCATATTCAGCTTCGTTATTGGTGCAGGGAAATGTTAACTTGGCAGTAAATGGTATGTGCGAACTATGGGGAGTGGTAATGATTGCCCCAATTCCACTGCTGTACGAGTTAACAACACCATCAAAGATCATCTTCCATTGGGAACCCAGCTCAAGACCTTCATCAGGTAGCAGTTTATCGCAATCTTTTATCTTCAAGAACATGATATCCTCATCAGGAAATTCAAACTTCACCGGCTGATAGTCGTCGATCGGTTGCTCTGCGAGATATTCTGAAAGAACACTCCCCTAGATAGCCTTTTGGGAGACATATTGAATATTGTATTCTGTCAAAACCATCTGCCATCTGGCAATCCTTCTCGAAAGTGCTTTCTTTTTGAACACGTACTTAATCAAATCCATCTTTGAAATCAGCATGGTTGTGTGATTCAACATATATTGCCTTAGGCGTTTGGCGGCCCAAGTAAGTGCACAACACGTCTTCTCTAACATTGAGTACTTGGACTCATAATCTGTGAACTTCTTACTCAAGTAGTAGATGGCATGTTCTTTTCTTCTTGTCTCGTCGTGTTGACCAAGAACACAACCCATGGAGTTCTCAAGAACCCGTTAAGTACATTATCAATGGTCTTCCAGCCACTGGAAGCATCAGTATCGAAGGCTCCTGCAAATATTCTTTTATTTTTTCAAATGCCCCTTGGCAATTTTCATTCCAGACCACCGCTTGATCCTTCTTTAACAATTTGAACATTGGTTCACACGTGGCTGTGAGGTGAGATATGAACCTTACAATGTAGCTCAATCTACCCAAGAAACCATGAACCTCTTTCTCTGTTTTCAGTGTTGGCATTTCCTGTATAGCTTTTATTTTTGCAGGATCGACCTCAATTCCTTTTTCACTGACTACGAACCCCAATAGCTTTCTTGACCGTACACCAAAAGTGCACTTGTTCGAATTTAACCTTAGTCTGAACTTCCTTAACCTCTCAAACAACTTCAATAGATTTACTAGATGTTCTTCCTTCGTTTGCGACTTTATAATCATGTCATCAACATAGACTTCAATCTCAGGATGAATCATATCATGAAACAAAGTGACCATCGCCCGCTGATAGGTTGCTCCTGCATTCTTCAATCCAAAGGGAATTACCTTGTAGCAAAAAGTCCCCCACGGCATGATAAAGGTCGTTTTCTCCATGTCCTCCGGGGCCATCTTGATCTGGTTATATCCGGAGAAACCGTCCATGAAGGAAAACACTGAATACTGAGCAGTATTATCAACAAGCACATCAATATGGGGGGCGGGAAATCGTCTTTCGGGCTCGCTCTGTTTAGATCACGATAATCTACACACGTTCTGACCTTACCATCTTTCTTTGGTACAGGTACAATGTTAGCGACCCACTGAGGGTAATTCATCACGGGAAGAAATCCGGCATCCAATTGCTTATGGACCTCTTCTTTGAACTTAATCGTCATGTTCGGTCTAGTTCTTCTTAGCTTCTGTTTCACAGGTGGGCATTCTTCTCGAAGAGGTAAGCGATGAACCACAATATCCATATCAAGTCCGGGCATATCTTTGTATGACCAAGCAAAGACATTTTTATACTCTCGGAGCATTTCAACCAGTCTTTGTTTGACACCATCCTCTAAAGCAGCCCCTATCTTGACTTCTTTTCTGTCTTCCTCTGTACCCAGGTTGACAACTTCGATTTCCTCCTGATGAGGCAGAATAACCTTCTCTTCCTGTCTCAACAACCTAGCGAGCTCTTCAGGCAGCTCTTCGTCTTCTTCAATCTCTTCTTCAGCTTGAAAGATTGGATTTTAAAGTCATACCGAGTCATAGACGAGTCTGAATCGGTGGCATCTGTTATGTGAAACCTGCAATGATGATGATTTGATGCTTAAAATGATATGCAAAAAACACAAACCACATTGCCATTTTACTGTTAAAAATAAAAACAAGAACAACAAGGATCACAATATTTGAATGCAAAAAAGACGCCCTTTGATTAATGATAAAACAATTATTCAAAACATAACAAGGATAAGGCCCTACAGACAAAGACCGTTATGCTCCGGGTAGAACATAGGGCTGCACATAATCAAAAACAAGATAATTACTCTTCATGCGTTACTTGGACAATTTCTTTGATAGTTTAGTTGTTCAGGCTTTGGCTAGGAATACATGGTTGGATCCATGCATCCATATCGCAGTCACTATCACCTTCATCCTCGGACACAACATTGATTCGGTCAAATATCACCCTACCACTTGTAAACTGGACTGGTCCCCTGTAGCGTGGCGTGCTTTATGAAGAAGACAATGATGGGTTGTACCCCAACCCAAACTTATCTTGCTTATTGGGGATACTCAACACCTGCCCCCAACCTTGAGATGATCTAGATTTTACCACGGCTTGCGCTTCTTTGAATGATAACATAGCAACCTCAGGAACACTACCCACAACTGGCACCTTCTCTCTAACCTGGACTATCTCAAACGTTTGATATAAAGTATCATGTATCTCCCCAACAACTTCCACATACTTGAACGAGGATAAATGTCTAATCATAACGTCCTCCTCACCATAGACGGTGACAATGCTAACTCCCACCATATACTTTAATTTCTGATGCAAGGTCGACGTCACTGCCCCTGCCGAGTGAATCCAGGGCCGCCCTAACAAGCAACTGTATGCTAGTTGGATATCCATTATGTAGAAGACGGCATCAAAAACCTCCGGGCCAACCTGGATAGGAAGAGTTACTTCTCCGAACACGGACCTCCTTGTCCCATCAAATGCTCGCACAAGCAGATCACTAGGCGTGCATATTACTCCTTGGGTGTCCAGCTTCATCAAAGCCTTTTTGGGCAACACATTAAGCGAAGACATAGTGTCCACCAGCACGTAAGGTAAAACATCCCCTCGGCACTCAATGGAAATATGCAGGGTGTGATTGTGGTTTCTTTCTTTAGGGGTCAAATCCATATCAGTAAATCCTAATCCATTTCCAGCATTCACATGCGCCACCACTCCTTCCAGTTGGTTCACAGATATCTCCTGTGGCACATACGCAGTGTTCAGAATCCTCAGAAGGGCATTCCAATGTGCCTCAGAGCACAATAGTAACAATAAGATTGATATTTTTGACGGGGTTTGTTTGAGATGGTCCACAATCTTGTAATCGCTTTTTCTAATTAGACGCATGAATTCCTCCACGTCTTTCAATAAAGCGTTCTTTTCAGCCCCTTGAGAACTTTCTTCAACAACAGCTTTCCCCTTTCCCTTATCCGTTCTATCAGCATTAACTTCTGGAGGTGCAAACACTCTCCCACTTCTCTTCATTCCTTCTGTTCCCACCAAATTATCCACCGAATTAGACGTCGTTCCTTTCAGCTCTTGTTTTGGCCGTTACAAAAGACTTCAGCGCCATAATTCCACGGGAACGCTTTAGTGCTTTCGTAAGGCACATGCCTTGCCTTGGTGATTATAACGGTAGTTGGCTTTGGCGGCGCAGATATGTTAATGGTTCTAAACAGAATTGAGATTGTGGCAACCTCATCCTGCTCTTGACCAATCACCCTCTCAGCCTTTTCTTCGCCAATTCTATCAAATTGTAGTATGCCTTCGTTCATTAATCTCTGCACATGGTTTTTCAAGTTCTCACACCCCTCAGGATGAGCCAAACAACCTTCACAGTTTTCAACACAACCAGAGAACACTCCACCCTTCAACAACCTACTTTTAACAACACTCAAAGGAGTGTTTAGTTCTTCAACATTGGCCACCAAATTCAAACTCTCCCCCTCCATAATAGCATTTACCCCCGCTGCTCCATGGTTGGGCATACGATTTTGCACAACATTGGGTTTATCATTCGTAAAGTTAATCGCCTTGCTATCTATAAGGTCTTGAACCTTATGCTTGAAGGTTTTACAGTTGTCTATGTTATGGCCGGGAGCAGTTGTCTATGTTATGGCCGGGAGCGCCCGAGTGAAAGTCACATATGGCGTTTGCGTCATACCCCGGGGGTGGCGCGCCAGTCATAGGTGCCATTATCCTTTTCTGTACCAACTGAAGTTGCAACAAGTGTTGTAAGAGCTGTGAGTATGGCATTGGTGGTGCATCAAACTGTCTGTTCATTACTCTCCCACGGTCTTGAAACCTCCATGGTGCATAATTCTGTCGTTGCTACTGTTGTTGTGGTTGTACCGCCGGAATAGCAATACTCGCAATTTGAGGTTGTTGCTGATGATACCGCTGACTTCTGTTTCTATTTCTGTTGTTACCCCTGTATCCTGAGACCGCGTTCATCTCCCCTTCTCTTTTCTTATTACCAAAAATTTTTCTACCTCCTCCAGATGAGGACCCCTCTCCTGCTTGGATCTTTCCCAGCTTAATCGCATTTTCAACTAGTTCACCTGTAATGATTAAGTCTGAGAAGCTACCAGACATATTGTCGACCAATTTCTCGTAGTACACACCAGGCAGTGTGGCTAAAAACATATCAATAAGTTCCCTCTCCACCATAGAAGGTTGAACCCTTGCAGCAAGTTCGTGCCACCTCTGGGCGTACTCTTTAAATCCCTCATTATTCTGTTGCGACAAATTCTGCAACTGCACACGGTTAGGCGCCATATCACTATTATATTGATAGTGTCTGACGAAAGCCTCCGTCAAATCTCTCCAGCTTCTGATGTTGACTGGCTCTAAGCCCATATACCACTCCAAGGACGGACCGGACAGGTTATCTTGAAAGAAGTGCATCAACAACTTCTCGTCATCAGAGTATGCAGACATTTTTCTATAATATGAACTGGGATGCACCCTGGGATAGGTCGTCCCCTTATACTTGTCAAAGTCTGGGACCTTTAAATTTGGTGGGATCCTTAGACCTGGGATCAACCCCAAGTTTGACATGTCTAGACCCAAGTAGTTCTGATTTTCAAGGTTCCTCATCTTTTCTTCTACCAATTTGAACCTTCTGTCTGCCTCAGGTTGCAAACCTGCTCCCCGATCTCCCATGGAGAAGATATCGTCTTGTTCGTCCTCCTCCCACTGAGGACCAGCATTTCCGTATACAGTGTATGTTGGTGCGGGAATATGGACTCCAGTCTGATTACCTCCGCCCAGAGGGATAACAATTGTTGGAATGGCAGTGGCATAAGGAGTGCCATTGTCAGCTGTAGGAGGCACAACAGCAGTCCCTCCATGCAGAACTCCACTTCTGTCAACCCTAGCAATCAGAGGTTGAACGAGTGTTCTCAGCTGTTCCTGATCGTTGGCGACCCCTTACATCAAGTCCATAAATTGCGCCATACAGTCACGAAACTCCTGCAGCTCAAGCTGAATTTGGTTCATGGCTTTTTGCTGATCCCCCCTTGTTGAGTAGCGGTGGATGGTGCGGTCTTCAATCCTGAAATAGTGCTAAGAAAACCACAAAAAGGAATAAGGTCAACGGAACCAGAACACCTGCAATGCAATATGAAAAATGATGCAAAATGCAGACATGTAAATATGGTTCAGGGAGATCTTCCCCTTGATTATAGTTCCACGGGAACAATAGGAGAATGAAGAGCTAACAGATGAAGCCACAAAACCTTTCTCATAAAATAGAGTAAGGAACCGAGTATCAACACACAATACATCACCAAGGAAAATACAACTGAGTCAATATGACCTCATCCAACAATCCTGGTGATGGTCGGAGTATAAAACAACAAAATGCAAAAGAGAAAATACATCAAGCGCGACAGCGAGTCTGAAACTCCTCTAACAACTCCCTCGTATCAAGGTGATCAGGCCTAGCAATCAATCCCTGGATAAGCGTCTCCCTCCTGCTGATGGTAGCTTGTAAGCCTTGAGCATAATCTTCCCAGGTGCCTTCCCTAAATGCATCTTCAAGTTTAGACCTCTTCAGATCTACTCTCAACTTATATTCCTCCAATGTTGCAAGAGCTTCACGTAGCTTGCGGTCACTTTCATATTGACGAGCTGATTCTCCGGGAGCTTTTTCATCTTTGATTCGGAGTTGAGTCTTCAACCTGTCAATCTGCTGACGAAACCCGTCTTCTCTTTCTTTGTTGTTGGTTAAGATAGCATTCTATTGTGCGTTGAACTTGGATATCTCTAGGTGTGCGTTCTCCAACTCCTTCTTCTTCCCTTTGAAGGCATTTTCCAAGCTCCTCATATCCTGACCAAGACGTTCTCTGACGCGAATTTCTTCAGTCAGTTCTCTGCCCATTTTGTTCACTGTCTCTGTTTGCATCTTGGATAGGTGAGTGACTTGATTCTTCTCACTTCTAAGCTGAATGATCTCCTTCTCCAACTCTTCATTTACCCTGCGTAGTTCTTCTTTTTCAGCCCACAGTTGATCATACTTCTAGATGTCAACTGTCATTAGTTCTTCAACTACCAGAGGGTACAAAGGCTCCCTGATTGGAAATGGTAGCAACAGTCTGTCAACTCTCTCCTAGATCCATCCCACATATGGTCCATAGGCTCTGCAATTGCTCTTTCCCAAAGAAGATTTTCCTTTATGGTGAACCTTACCCCAAGCCTTTTCCAATCTGACTAAAGTCTCATTGTCAATTGAAACGGTGAAATACAGAGATTCCTGTATTTCTTCTTCCTTCGGAGGTTCTCTTAAAGTGTAACCAAACTGTCTGACTGCGAGGGCGGGGTTATAATTGATACCACCTTTGCGCCCAATCAAAGGAACGTTGGGGAAATCTCCACAACTGTTGACAATATCTATACCCAAGAAATCTTTGTTAAACCATACAATATTCTCCGACCTTAAACCCATAAGTCTTTCCATCCAATCAACAGTGTCTGCAACATCAATAAAAGGACCAGACTTAGGCAGATGCAAAATAAACCATTTGTACAGCAGCGGAGCGCAACATGAGACGTTCTTTCCTCGTCTATTCTTATTCTTGTAGTGGATAGAATGATAAACATCGCCTAAAAGGGTTGGCACAAGGTTCTTAGAGGCGAATATATAGAAGGCATCCAAGTCGACAAAGTCAGGTAAGTTGGGAAACAGGACTATCCCATAGATGCACAAGGCCAAGATAGCGTTGAAAACCACCCAACATCCTTCCTTAGCGAAATGTTGAGCTTTACCCATCAAGAATGGAAGTGGAAAGCCAAGAGTTCCAATTCTCCGTACCAAATTACCCTCCAACTCAGAGACATCAAGATGAAGAGCACCAGCCAACTTGGATAACTCAGGCTCCTTCTCAGAGTGCACAAAAGGCATCTCTTCTAAGACTGGGATTCCCAACAACTGAACAAATTCTTCCAAGGTGGGCAACAGAACATATTCGGGGAATGTGAAATAACGCAACTGAGGATCATAAAACTGCAACAGCGCGTAAACACCATCTAACTCAAACTTGGAGGCTTTACAAACAAAACTCAGAATTTTCCCATACTCCTTCCTAAATTCTTCCATTACACTACAATCAGCCACAAAAATGAGCTTGAGCAGAGGTCCTAGCTCCGGTGTCGGAAACTTGTATAGTACACTCTTTTTCAAATCAAGCTCTATAACGACAGTGGATTAAATTACTAGAATCAAGGAGAAAATATACACCTGAAGCACAAATACATGTCAATGTTAAAATGCAAATGAGTATGCAAATGCAACAGGGGATCAAGATTGTTGTGTTGCTGACTGAGATGAACCAGCGCTTCACTTTGGCGAGAAATAACATAACACTGACATAAGGAACCCCACTGTATCAAAGACCAAAAGTTCACACTGACGAGAAAACCGGGTAGGTTGAAGGTCAAGGTTTCCTGCATAACCCTCCCACTGACATGTATGGACCTATCTCTGATAAAGTCTGGCATCCTATGCGGTCGCCAGCGTCATAGACTTTCGAGAAACGATGATACATTCACCATTTTTGGTTTGGCATCATAGTCAAACGAAGCGGCCTCACTTAGCTGACTCCCAAATGATCGGTCTCTAGAGTCAACAGCTTCCAGATCCAACACCCCCTCCCGACTAATGTACAAGATAGGATGTCTTCAAAGAAAACCTCGTCTGAACGCGGATTTCTTGGGGACTAATGCATGCTGAAACATACAGGTTCATCCCTACTTTCTGCTCTAATGCTATGTGTATCCTCAAGCCTGGGTTTTGGCTTATCACTCAATGGAACCACCCACCCAACAGCACAACAATAACATGATACAATGCGGGAAAGTAAAATGCAAATGCGATAAAATACAGATACAACACATATGCACATATATACACACCCAAAGACAAAAACAGACAAGCACTAGGATTGACTCGCAAAGGGGATGGGAACAGTCCCCAGCAGAGTCGCCAGTTGTCGCATCGCTGCGAAGAGGGGTCGGCAAAGACAGAAGAGTCGCCACCGTTCGTTATTTATTCCAAAGAGAAGGAAAGGAAACAATCAGAGAAAACCTACGAAAAAGGGAAAAGACAGGTCATCGCAACCAAATCTTGGGTTCGGGAGTCGGTTACGCAAGGGGAAGGTATGAGCACCCCTCACGTCTGTTGTACTCAACGGGATCCATGCTTGTTGTCTATCTAAAAGGGTATTAATCTATCAAAAGGCTGGCTCACAAGGACAAAAGAAAAGAAAAGAGACTCGATAGGACATCGTCGCCCTATGCCTACGTATTCCCCCGTGCAATGGGAAAGTCAGAGTCAACGTAGTTCGAAAAACTACGGGTGAAGGGGGAGAGGTTGCTCGCCAAGACATCGTCGTCTTGTGCCAACGTATCCTCATCTGGTATGAGAAATCAGAGCAAATATAGTTCAGGCTGACACGACCACAAATTGGTTCAAATGTTTTAACTGAGTAGGGTTAAATGGTGGTTCCAGCAGTTAGGGACGATGCCTGTTTGCGGTAGAACCAAGACTTAACACACTCTTTCTGAAAATGATTTTCCAAACAATCCCGAAGGATAAAAAGGTTTGATGTTTTGTTTTATGTTTTTTATGAAGAAGTGAATTGAGTTAAGTTTGTAACTTATGTTGCATTAAAGACTATGACTTGAGAGCGAATGCGTCGCATATCGCCCAAAGGGCATACGCTAAACACTCTAGACAGATTGAGAGGAGGCCCCCCAACTATCATTCCTCAAGTAATTAAGGCTCATAACGTACAACACTTATTATCCTTTTGTTAGGTGATTTAAGATGTTTAGGAGATGAGAAGAGAAGACACAAACTCTAAGGGGAAACTAAACAACCCTAATGTTATCATGTAATGTGCTCCTAAATTTAGGATTAAGAGGGGAAGAATCTATCCTAATGTTATCATGCAAAGGATTGAACACCTAATGTCTCTCCTACTTCCAAGGGACTAGAAATCCTAAGGGATCATGGCAAAAGACCAAGCAAACACTTAGCAATTCAATCACAAATGAAAAGAAAATGAGATGAAAGTGACTTAAACAAGTCATGAAATGCAAACACAAAGATGCAACAATCAAACAAAAATGAAACTCAAACACAAGAGGGATGAGATGAAATGGGAGAAGAAATCTCCTACAACCATCAACCATCAATCATCAAAGCAAAGGTGTTATCCCAAGATGCACACACAAAGAAGAGAGGGAGGAAAAAAGTGTGGGGCAGCAACCACCATAAGCACATATCAACCATACAATTCTTGAGACTCAAGAAAGACAAGTAAATGATCAATCAACAACAACCACATGATATGCATTCAAGCATAAACCAAGCATTACGTGTCGAAGGAACAAGATCGGACATTCAAGAACAGTGAAACCTGTCCAAAATAATCCATGTAAATGCATCACTTGAATCCACGAAGTTTATATGTGAATAGGATGGCAAACAAGTAAGAAAATGCAAGAAAATCTCATTTTGTTTCGGTGGTAACCGGTTACTCAAAATAGGGTAACCGGTTACTCTGTTGAAAAAAACCTGAAAATGTGAAATTTGCACTGAGTAACCGGTTACTCAGAATAGGGTAACCGGTTACCCTTTTGAAAAAGGCTGAGAAACATGAAATTTGAATTGAGTAACCGGTTACTCTAAATAAGGTAATCGGTTACCACTGAACCAGAATAAGAAAATCAAGTTTGAAAATCAATTTTCCACATCCAACAACTTGTCCAATCATCCATATGAACATGGTATCAATTAAGCATGAAATTACCATCAAGAAATAGTGTTCAAGTATCGTGTAAACACAATCAAGCATCAAAATCACAAATCATAAGAATCAAAATCAACAAAATGGATCAAAAAGCATCAAAACCCATAGATCTACATTGTGATTATGCCAATAAGCTCAAAACATAATTAGATCTAGAATTGCCAACCTACAAAGCGGAGATTTTCTTTGGTGAGTGTTGATTCACTTGAAATGAGCAGATTAAGCAAGAAACCCAAAGACTCTTCAAGATCCAAGAGCTTTCTTGTTGTAGAAGTGAAGGTCTAGCAAGAACAAGCAAAAATGATCCAAATAAGCACTTCCAAACTAGCTTCCAAATACATATCCAAAACCAAACGAAAATTGAATGGTGAATTAAAAATAAAGAAGACGAATGATGGAGGTTTAGCTCTAGAATTTAATGAATCCAATGAAGAATCAAAGAACTCAAATGAGAGCTCTAATGGAGGTTTTTTGGGAGTGAAAAACTAGAGAGAGAAATTTCAAGAGTGAGAGTGAAATCTGAAAATGAGAGTAATTGTGGAGAGCTCTCCTTGAGGTTTGGAGCAAATTTACTTAAATAAGCTCTAGGTTTGGGATCAAAATATGGTTCGGAATGTGGGTTAGAATTTGGAATGGAAATTAGGATTGGAATTAGGAATAGAAATGGTTAAAAATTGGAGGAAAATGGTGAAAATTAAAAAAATTCTAGATCTTTCCAAGATGATCAAATGAAATCAATGGTTGAGAATGGTTGAAAATTGCACATGCTGAAAATTCAAATTTCTTTTCAAATTCTGCTCGAAGTAACCGGTTACTCTATATAGGGTAACTGGTTACTCTGTTCAAAAATGCCCAAATTTGGCGCCAAATGGAGGGAATTCTGCACAATTGCCCGCTGCCACTCGTTTTGAACCCTGCTAAGCCTCTGAAACCCATTCTTGAACATGGTAACTGTAAGAAAACCTGAGATACCCTATATGTTGTATCCTGAGCCAAATATAACCTGCTGAATAAAATAAAATCGATCGCTCGATCGAGGGGCAAAATAAATGCAAGAGCCTCTTATGCTTGTTATTCAGACTCTTGCCAGAAAAAGGAACCCTGAGCCACATAAATACCTTGATCCCATGTCCCAAGAACAAATACTATGATATGCAGAAAGCAAAAATGCAGAGAAACATAAACCAAGTTAAGAAGAAAAGGTTGGTCAAATTTTGGGGTACAACACCTACGCCTAACCACTCCACGACCATTCAAGTTTTATTAAGGAAAAGAGTTTGAAAATACACTTGGCACGAGACCAAGGTTTTTAGGAGAAAATAGTTTCGAAAAGATGTTTTGAAAAGATGTGAATAAGATAGGAAACGAACACGAATATATACAGGATACAGATAATATACAGGATATATAACCAGCAGTCCGCCAATTTAGGGTTTTATGGTTTCGATATTGATTAGGTGTTTTGAAAGAATGTGCAAGTGAATATGAATATATACAAGATAAAGGTAATATGTACAAGAATATCCACAATAATATATCAAGATAAATATTAACAGGTATATGGACAAGATAATATTGACTGAAAATAAAAATAGTGGTATATTTGATAGAAATTAAAGCGGTGTATATTTGACAGAAAGTAAAGTTAGTGTTAGTTTGTTAGTGAATCGAACCATGACAAAAATGTGACGCTAAACCGTCGTAGCTTGACTTATGATGAAAGTTGAACTATAGGAGGTCGCGTGAATCGATATTTGTGTTATGGACAAGATAGAGAAATGATATTGAGGATCATTCTCCGATTTAATCAGGTCGCACGGACCAAAGAAAGGTGGGATCTCGTCTTAATCGCAAATATTATATCGATTAATCGAAGGTAGCCTATCACGATCCCAAAGTAAAGAAAATGGCCCAAATGGTCATTTTCCATATATTTGAAATCGAGAAGGTTGTCGACTTAGATAAAATGACGCTTACGAATAAAAGACTTCATAGATCGAGAAAGTTGAATAAAACCAAAAAAAAATGAAGCAGAAATGAGGAGAGAAAGAGAAGGTGGTCTTGGATCCATCATTATTTATCAATAGTTTGACTAGTAACGATTTTTGGAAGTCTCGTCATCGACCGAAATCAATAAAAAATTATTAAAAAAAGAATAAAAATCAAAAATTAAAACGTAAAAGAATAGTGGTCTCGGATTTATTGTTTTTCATCAATAATTTGACGAAAAACAATTTAGAGGTCTCTTCATCGACCGCAACGAATAATTATGAAAACAAAACCTCAAAGATAAGTGCAAGCACTAAAATATAAATTTAGAGAAATCTATTAAAATTCTAAAAAAACTAAGATTAGAAAAATATACAAGACTCTAAAAAAAATAAAACTTGAAAAATAAAATCTTTAAAAAAAAAACTTCAAAACTCTATTTATTTAGAAAATTATTATAAACAATTTCTAGAAAATAAATTAGAACAAATAAATATATTAAACAAAAAAAAGAAAAGAGGGTGTAATACGGAATGGGGAGAGATTGGTGGATAAAAAACAAACTCGAGGATCATGTGGGCCGATGGACCCATCACCCCACCTGAAATGGATCGTGGACCCAAGCCAAGCTGATGGGCTATAGTGAAACCCAGCTCGGTCCACCAACTCTCACAATCATGAGGCAAGGTAAAAAAAACAAGACATCGCTCAAATGAACAAAATTCTAAGCTTATTTCAAAACCAGATTAAAAGACAACATGGAATCCAAGGAGAAGTAACCCATATCCCCTCCACAACGGACTGCGAAACAAGGCGATGGAGAAAGAGCAAGAGATTTCGACTCAACCTTTGCGAATCCCATCCTTCGAAGCATTTTCCAGTATAGTCCATATCAAAATCGGATTCAACCGCAAGGTTTGTATTTGCTCTCGATTTGGATTGATTTTCTCCCTTCTACTTCATCCCACTTTTCTCTTTTATTTCTAATCTGATTCGGGTTGAATGGGGTTAATTTGAATTGAGGGATTCCGGGTTGTGAAATATTTGAGGGAAATCTGAGATTTGAAGAAGGCGAGGAAGGTTTGCGGTGAAGATTGAAGAGGTTGAAGGTTTTTGGTCTGAACAGGAAGATGGTGGTTTTATGGAAGAAATGGGTTTAAGGTAATAGAAGAGCATTGAGTAATGGAGAGCGAAGGAGGTGAGGTAAGGGTTTTAATCCATGTTTGATGTTCTAACTTGAAGGAGAAAAATTTATGGTTTGTTGTTATTGGAGTGATTGTTGGTGGTGGTTTGTATCTGTAGATGAGAAGTGATGAAGGTCCGGTTGAAGGTTTGAGGTGGGTCGAAGAAGAGTGGTTTTTTTTTCGTATTAATTGTTGTGTGTTCTCGCATTCTTTCTGCTCATAAGTTATATGGTACGATTCATATGGGTGGAATGAGGGTGAATCCGGAAGAAGACAAAGTTTCTCTGTTATGTGCTCCTGCATCCAATTCGTTGGGGCTGTCCGAAAACTTCTTGGTTGTTGCCTTCCATTTGGGAATACGTTAGTTGTAGGCTCGCATCGTATGTATCTTGGTTGTCTCTTTTTTTTATGTCAGTTTGTGATTTGTTGGTTGTGGGAGGTACAAGCGCAGTATGAATTATGGTGTGTACGGTGGGGATGGTCCTTGTAGTAATGCTGTCAATGCAAATACGAAAGTCGAGGTTTTGATTTCTCTCATGTGCAAGAGTTGTGGAAAGCTGTTAGAAGTGGGTGCTGCTTTATGAGATTTTGGCTTTTTTTCCAAGAATTGTATGTAGTGGCTGAATATGTTTTGTGTATATTTGTAATTTGTATAAGCTCTTGCAAAAGGCATTAACAAAACGATGGGCCATTATGACAAATAAGTTATAAGTTTTCCTTTTTTTTATTTTTTGTTCATATTTTTTGTAACATAAAATGAAGAAATTAATGGACTTTGAACAAGTGAAATGGGCTTGATGGCTATTAATCATAAAAAATAAAAATGGATTTTTCTTTAAAACAAAAAGATAATGTACTTTGGGAATGAGCCTTGTTACTCACAAATGAGCCTTTGAGATAATAATGAGAAATGGGCTTTGAGATTTTTGATGATGAAATCATGAATAAATGTTTAGAGAAAAACAAAGGTTAATTGAATTGGAAAATGGAATTAAATTGGAATGGATTTTGGATAAATAAATGGAATTAAGAATATATATTTTTTGAATGAAGGATATCTATGGAATTTGGAAAATGAACACTGAATATGAATAGGTGGATACGAAAATGAATGAGTTTCCCTTGAGGAACTAGGTATTAACCTTAGCCCTAGAAATCTGGAATCACAAATTAACCCCGATGGTCTTCACCATGAAACATAGATTGCACTGCTTCACACCAAACCTTAATTGAAACCCTCAGACACCTATATCTGAATCTTGGCATAACCTGACAACTTGATTCATACCCAGACAACTTTGTTAAGTTAACATCTTTCAACATTTCCCCGGGTCCCTCTGAATTCAACCTTGTGGTATACTGAGCAAGCAGAAACAACATACTTTTTTTGGATTTTTGAACAAATGTTAATGGACGAATATACAGATGAAGGTGATATACAGGTAGGACAAATTTGGGGTATGACAGATGCCCCTATCTAATTGGATCATACCGAGTAAGATGAACTGTTACAACATTCTTTCTTTCGAGGTAGAAGATGATTAGATATAAAAAGACCTTGAATTTGTCCGAAGAGAAAGGAAATGCCTGGGACATGAAGTACTGGATATCTTACAAAGGTCGTTATCACCAAAAGGATGATAACAGAGAAAACTTGACACTGAAAGGATGACAAGCCTATCACCAAAAGGATGATAGTAAACACATATAGACAATCCCGACACCAAAAGGATGCAGAGGATCCATTACCAAAAGGATAATGGAGAACATTCGCACGTCCTGACACCAAAAGGATCACAGACCCATCACCAAAAGGACGGTGGAGAAAAACACAAGCACAACCCTGACATCAAAAGGATGTAGGGGATCCATTACTAAAAGGATAATGGATAACATTCACACGTCATGACACCAAAAGGATGTCAGACCCATCACCAAAAGGATGATGGAGCGAAACAAGCGCAACCCTGACACCAAAATGATGTAGGGGATCCATTACCAAAAGGATAATGGGGAACATTCACACGTCATGACACCAAAAGGGTGTCAGACCCATCACCAAAAGGATGATGGAGCGAAACAAGCGCAACCCTAACACCAAAAGGATGATGGAGAGAAACAAGCGCAACCCTGACACCAAAAGGATGTAGGGGATCCATTACCAAAAGGATAATGGGAAACATTTGCACGTCATGACACCAAAAGGGTGTCAGACCCATCACCAAAAGGATGATGGAGCGAAACTCAAGAGCTATTACCACCAAAAGGATGACAATAACTTCCCAGTCTTGAAGGTAACCAACACCAAAAGGATACAGGCGGGACTGAACTGACGGATTCAACTATCACCAAAAGGATGATAATAAAGCAATTGACAAAAGGTCAAGTTTGTTGGAGACAACTCACTAGGAGACACCCATGGTCTTGAATGATATGCCCCTGGCTGCTGTATGTTGTTTTGAAGATCTGATCAGCCACGAAGTTAAAAATATGTCATGGGAAATACCCATGGTCTTGAAAAGATTCCCCTTACTGGGCTGAATTTTGCTTTGACATTCTTGAATTTCGTAGAGGGACCCACGGTCTTTGTAAATAATGCCCCTGACCAGGCTGATGGTTACTTTGAAGCTCTTGAATTTGTCCAACAAAAAGTTGCACAACTTCGTGGGGGAAGCCCACAGTCTTGAAGAATATGCCCCTGACTGAGCTGAATATTATCTTATAAATCTTCGGATATGAGCCTGGACCTAAGCTTGCACATGCAAATGCTTGATGATAATGATATTCCATAACAAATGGAAATGAAAAATGCAAATGCTGACGCGCGGAGATGCAAGAACTTGGGAGTATGATATGATTCTAGGTATGCATATGATGCAAGTTGCTTATGAAGTCGGATGCGATGTGTATGATGCATATGATGCATATGATTGCAGGCAGGTGATTGGAAATGCAGGTGGAGGTGCCAGCTTGGTGGACTTTGGTAGCTGCCAACGGAGATTGGACTTTGGGTGGTGAACTACCAGACGAGGACTGGTATTCGAAGGGTAGACTACCAGACGAGAACTGGTGGCGAAAGGTTAATTGTCAGACGAGAACTGACTTTATGGTTTGCCAGACAAGAACTAGACTTTGAGACAAGGCTTACCAGACAAAAACTGGTTAAACGGTTAGCCAAAGAATGGGTGACCGGACGAGAACTGGTTAAAAAGCTGGCATGTACCAGACGAGAACTGGTATTTAGTGAAGGGTTGACCAGACGAGAACTGGTTTGAAGGTTTGCCAAACAAGAACTGGACTTTGGAAGTGTTTCCGGTTACAAAGTTCTGACAGGTAACAGGTTCAGGCTATAGGATGAAGATCCGATGACAATAAGGCCTCTTCATAAGGTTAAGGTTAAGGTTATTGGAGAAGGTGATGGCACGATTCGCCGACACTCGTCTTGAATTCAACAGTTGCTGATGAAAATGAACTTGCTCGAGTAGCTTACCCCAATGTAGTTCTTGCCCTAGTATGATCTTTGGGAAAATTCATCTTGAAACAGAAAGTAGCTTGCAATGAGACGACCTCAAGATGGCTTACCCCAGAATTTGTACCATGAAAAGATTCATCCTTGATTAGCCGACTCTCGTAGTGGTCGGCTTCAATATACCCTTGAGGTAGCTTGCCCCTAAAAGAGCGTTGAAGCGACTTAACTTGTCCTGAATGAATATTGGAGGGATCTGTCCTCAAATCAAAGAAACTCTAGGTGGCCTTTCCCTGATTGGTGTAGTCTCGAGATAATTCACTTCCGATTAAGCGGTTCTCGCATGATTTTCCCTATAATCAAACGATATTTAGGGATTTGCCTCAGACTGACTGATTCCACATTCGCGAGACGACAATGCCCCAGATCCATAGGGTTACATGGTGTACTCGATTCTGATCCAGACTGTTGAATGATCCAGTCCTGTTTGATTGCTCCGTGTTGGAATTTCCTAGATGCCAACTACTGAATTGCAATTCAAATTGTTCATTCACAAATGGTAATTTTAATGCGAAGCTCATGCAAGTTTTGAAAGAAATGTCATTTATTAGATGTCGTGATAGTGAGACGAATGGACCGTTAGTCCAGACGTTGTGCTAACTTGATTGGTGTGAAAGATATAGCAAGGATAATGACACTGATGCTGATGAGTAGCAAATATGTGAGGAGTCATTTTACGCAACCTTGCGACAATACGCTTTCAGAATAAACCTCGCCTCAATTAGTTCTTTTGAGGGTTATAACGTGGCCTAGTTCACTGTTTATAAAACAAAGGATATTAGGCTCAAAGTATGATTTGTACCAACCCCTTCTTCTTAATGATCTCCAGTCCTACATTCAATTAATTTTGCACATGCTTATCTTGACGGTGTAAACTTGATAGCTCAAGGTTTGCTCGACGTGGCAGTCACTTTATTTTACTCTGAAGGATGTCAGTGACTCTTTTTATTTGACACGATGGTCACTGAACCCTATTTTGTTTGCGTTGTGGGTTTGAGGACCTCTTTTGCTTTTGTTTTTGATCCCTAACTTTTGGATGGACTGATTTTGCTTGTCAGATCCATTGGGATTGCCTTTATTTTTGCATAAGTCTCCTTTGAGGTACTTGACTTAGCAGGCTTTTGATTTTTTTGGATTTTGCTGGAGGATTGTGACTGCCATGTCATGGGTCATTAACGAACAACCGTCTTCTGGATTTTGCTTTGTTGATTCAAATGCGGGATTGGATTAACTGAAAATTACCCTGCCCCAGGTTGAGTGTAAGGGTTTAAATATCCTGCACAACGGGTTCTAACAAGTTTCCAGAGTCATCAATGAATCTTTCAGATATTATCAGCTTACACGACTACTTGTGGGCTAACAATATTCTCAAGACAAACTCGTTTGAGTGTAGTATTGCATGACAACCATCACATGTCTACACTTGGATAATCACTGCACTACGTCATAAAAGGCAAAGAGGGGGTGAAGGGTAACTAAAGGTCCTCAGCTTCACGGACTCCCAGGTCAGAAAAAGTAATGCCAATACGACTACTCGTATCAGACATAAGTAATTCCAAAGGGGCCTCCACTGAGCGTGATTATCATATGCTAGACATGTTAGAACTACTCCCAACATCTAACTATTGATTATACCACAATCCTATCATATGTGTACTCTCAAGTCCGGGTTAGGACTTATCTCACCACTCAAGGTAACCACCCTACCTACAGAAGAACCCAAGCACAACATATATATATATATATATATATATATATATATATATATATATATATATATATATATATATATATATATATATATATATATATATATATATATATATATATATATATATATATATATATATATATATATATATATATATATATATATATATATATATATATATATATATATATATATATATATATATATATATATATATATATATATATATATATATATATATATATATATATATATATATATATATATATATATATATATATATATATATATATATATATATATATATATATATATACATATATATATATATATATATATATATATATATATATATATATATATATATATATATATATATATATATATACACATAGATATGCAGGCGGGCAAACATATAACAAACACAAATACAAATAAGGTGGGCTTAACCCTCTTAGGGGAATTTCCCCAGTGAAGTCGCCAACAGGTGAGAATCAAATATCAAGTTATTAATTAACTTGAATCACAAATCATGAAGTTCACCATCGAGCTTTGATTTATCCAAAGGAAAGGGTAAAGATCGAAGAAAACTCTAAGTACGCTACATAACAACAAAGCTAAGAGATCTAAGGTTCGGGGGTTGGTTATACCTAAGGAAGGTGTTAGCATCCTAAGTATCTGTAGTACTCTACATGAACCTCTTGTAAGTAATTTTGTTATGTTTAAATTTTGCTTTCTAAGGGAAAAAAGAAGCTAAGGTAAAGACCTAGGGGTATGTACACTAAGTGTGTTTGCCAAGACGTCACATCTCGTGTCTACGAATCTTAACTAGGATGGAATCATAGGAACCGTAGTTCTACTAACTAGGGATGAAGAACACTTGACTATGGTTGTCGCTACTGCGAAAATCGGCGCCGGCTGAACAGAAGAGTCGCCACCGTGCGTTATTTATCCCACGGGAGGGAAAGGAAACGCTCAGAGTAAACCTCGCACAACACGGGAAAGGTGTGGTCGTCGCAACCAAAACCTGGATTCGGGAGTCGGTTACGCAAGGGGAAGGTATTAGCACCCCTCACGTCCGTCGTACTCGACGGGATCCACGCTTGTTTTCGGGTATGGATTGTTATTCTATCTAAACTAAGGGTTAAGGGTTAAAAAGAAAATAAAATGAAAATAAAAATGACTCGGCAAAGTATCGCACTTTATGCCTACGTATTCTCGCCTGGAACGAGAAATCAGAGTCAACGTAGTTCGCCTACCTACGGGAACGGAGGGGGAAGGTTGCTCGCTAGGATATCGCATCCTATGCCTACGTACTTTCATACAGCATGAAAGATCAGAGCAAACGTAGTTCGGGCCACGTACGACACAAGTCTGTCTTGATTGATTTTATTCCTTCTGAAAAAGGTTTTTCTGATTAACAGTCCCGGCGGACAAAAAATGACATTTTGATGAGTTCACATTCTTTTACGGAAGAAGTGTCTTTTATTGTGTTTGAAGTTTTATTGGTATTTTTCTGTTTGTTTTGAGAAAGAAGAGACAGAACTCTAACCTACAGTTGCGAAGGGAAACAAACTAACCTAATGTTATCATGCATGGGTTAAGACCTAGTGTCTATCATGCTCCTCTCTTGCACAGAGAGAAACAGAGATCCTAAGGGAGTAGATGGGAATAGAAACAATATCAGATATATATACAGTAAAACAGTAAAATGCATGGATGCAACAACACAAGCGAGGCAAGGGAGTCCCACTCAACCTCGAACCTGAAAAACAATAGGCAAAAGTGAACAGGCTTCACTTTCAACCCAACAGGGTAAACAGCAAACAATACAGTCCGGAAAACCAATCAATACATCAGAAATAAAATACTGCAAAATAAACAGCCACAACAGCTCTGCATCAATATCCATCTTCAGATCATCTCTAATCAGCTACAAGCTTCAGTCAGCAGTATTCTCTATCTTCACAGTCTTCAAGCAAAGGCTTTGGTTGTCAATCTTCAGTCTACAATGGCTTTTCTTCAAGTCCTATCCTCCAAGCTGAGGGATCAATCATCAGAGTGGATTGGGTGCTAAGCAATTAGTTGACTACCAATGGTGGTAAACCAACTGCTTCTAACACATATGACATTTTCTCTCAAGAGTTCTATCTCTTAGACACCATCACCAAGCCTTCCAAAGGAAGGGGGTGAGTGTCTTAGAGAGACTCTGTATCACAGAGAAGAATGGATGCAGACAAGGCAATCCATGTTTGAGAAACAAGCTTTCTAATCTAGAGCTCTGCTTAGCTCCTAAACCCTAGTCTCCTCAACAGCTGCTAGCAGGAATCTTCTCTTCAGCTCTGGAAGTTGGTCTTCAAGCTCTGGATCTCCAATGGCTTCATCTTCACAAGTCTTCAGCTCTCCCAAGTCCCCAAACAAATCCCAATACCCAAACAAGCAAGCAGAAATCCCCAGAGGGCACACCACACCAGTCAATCAGATATACAGTATATTAATAGCAGTAGGGGAATCCTGACTTTTCTAAGGGGATCTGATAACTACCCATAGCCCCTATAATCCCATAGCTAAACTATTCAAACTCTAAGCCCTAAGGGAAATGAATTAACTCTCCTAAGTTGTCCCTTAAAAACCCTAATTTGTTCATGTTATTTGCACCTGAACTAACCAACTAAAACTAACTCCTAAAAATATGAATTAAATTGCATCCACAAGTTGAATATCTAAACTAAACAACCTAGAAATAATGGACAAAAAATATTAAAGCATTGGTTAGAACAAAAATCAACAAATTCATGTATGAAATGAAACTATTTAAAATGCTATTTATTTGGAAAATATGGGGAAAATATCAAATAAAAAAATAAAAGGCAATTTTTATTTTTTATAATTTTCTTGACACTTCAAAGAAAACGTTAAAAAAAGAATGAATTAAAAATATGCAATTTCTAATTTGTTATGAATTTTCAAAAATGAATGAAAATAGAAAGAAATTAAAAAAGAAAATAGAAAGAAATAAAGGGAGGGGGTGAGAAAAGCAACTCGCTCCAGTTGTTATTCCAGGTGGGCTGAGATGAGGGGGTGCGAACATCAATTGGATTAGGCCCATACTCGCTCAGAAAAGAAATTGGAAAAAGCCAGAAAAATAAGAAAGAACTCGGTGCCAATAGCAACAAAATCACGTTCATTTGATTGGGCCTATCCAAAAGGGGGTGCGCATAGTCGTGGATCCAAAGCCCAGAGTTCCATTTTAAATGAAACGCCGCGTTTCATATTAAGCCATTCCCTCCGCTTTCAGCTTGAATAATGGCCATCGGATTGGATGATTAAGTCAAGGATTGGGGAAGATCCGACGGCACACAGTCATCGTCCCCAAGTTAGACCTAGGGTTTTGCAGAAAAACAGGTTCCATGCTCAACCTTCGAGCTTCTCATTCTCCTTCAATACGCCATGAAATAACACACTTCAAAAACCAAAGTCAATCCATTTCTTCCCCTCCACATGACTATGCTCCTAGTTTCCTCTAAAAGTCTCTCAAAAAACAAATTCGATAGGTAGAACAGCCATGATCCACCATTAATACCTGATATCAAACCTCTCCAATTCTCTCCAAACTGTGTCCTACACTTATCTACAGCTTGCACTGATCACAACATGCTAATCCAATAACATTTTCGTGCCTTATCCTAGTAATTACAAGCTCTACCAGATTTGGTACCTCATGCTCAAACCTCATGAAACTCCTCCAAAATCATCACAATCAATCCTCTATCCTATCTTAACCAGTCTACACTATCCAAACCCTAAGATTTCTAACTAAATCATGCGATTCGAGCAGAAAACAAACCTGGTGCAAATTCTTAATACAGGTGCTAAGATCTCTAAATCAGATGCTTGTGATGAATGGAAAGTGATCAATAAGCTTGGTGATTACTTCTGTATGCAACAAGTATGGTTCCAAGGCCTTGAATCACTCACTTCCAAGATTGGTGCTCCTTGGATGATGATGATGATGAATAGCACGATCCTTGCTTCAATTTACCACATCTTTGATGGAATTCTGATCTAGGGATGATGATGATGAAGATTCAATCAAGAAATGTGAGAGTTGAGGGAGATTTGAGAGAGTTTGGGAAGCTTATGCAAAAATGAGAAAGTGTGTAAAACTTGGGGTTTTGAACAAATGGAATCACCAACCATGGCATGAACCATCTTGCATCAATATATACATGAGGTTAGAACCTCCTAGAAACTTGGAGAAGTTTCCCTTGCATTCTTTCCCTTAAATTTGGTTTATGTTTCTTCCATTGCAAGCAACCATGGATAACTCACAAATTATGAACTAAGCTCAAAATTCCACTTTAGCCAATGTCTTTAAAATTATCTTTCCATTCAAAATGACCTATAATTTTGCTTCATTTCGCCAAGATATGAAAAATCTCATTTTTAAGGCCATTTTTATTCATTAAATCCAACAATTTTGAAACCTTGTGCTATGAATCTTTCCAATCTCTCATGGTCACTTTTCTAGACTCAAAATGTCATTTGGAGCAAGTTTTATGTTGTAAGTTTTTCCATTTGAGGCCTCCTTGTATGAGTTTTGGGTATAGGTTGAAATGACCTGTAATTCACAAATGACCAAAATACCCTTTGCTTGCCAACACCATAAGTAGAGTTCCACACATCCTATGAAGGCATACCATACCATTCTAGAAAGCTAAGACAATGAGGAACAACTATTATGTTGACCAGAAATTCATTTGAAATCTCCTTGAGGGGTAAAAATAGCTTGGAAGTCAAGTCACTTTCACAGACAAAATTTCAGATACCCCAGATGACCTGTAACTTGCAAGGACCATAACATGAGTTCTATAAATCTCCTTGATGTCTTCCACCACTCAAATTAAAGGTATTGAGATCCTCTACAAGTTCCATGTTGGCCAAGGATCCATTTGAAGCTTGCATTTTGACCTATCTTGCTTGGAAATTTGACCTAAACTAGGGGATTTTACATAGAAACCCTAATTTAGAAACTCCTCTTCTCCTTGATTTCTCTTGATTTCTTCTTAGCATAACAACATATCCTTCTTTACATGTCAAATGATGAACCCCACATCTCTCCAATAGCCCTTAATGCCTTTCAATCAGTCAATTGACCTAGAGTTGACCCAGGGTTGACCTAGATGAAACCCTAGTTGACTGTCTTCAACTGCAGCTCTTGTGCTCACATCAATGACTTGTCTCCTTCTCCCAATGACTTCCTAAGTTCTCCAAGATGTCTAGATATTCCCCATGTTCTCCATTCACAACTCACAACTCCCTTGTTGATCCTCGGATCCCCTCAGATAGGAGATAGACTCAAAGCTTGACCTGTTGAACTCTCTGCTTTCAAATTCTCTTCTGATGACTTGAATGAGATTGAATTAGGATAACAACCTCTTGATAGGCTCATAGAGATAAGAATAATGATTGGTCCCCTGTTGGATGACTTGCTATGCTTATGCTATGCTGATGTGTAGACTATGTACATGACTCTTTATGCAAATGCTAATGATATTGAAACATAAACCAAGTGAATAAGGTTGAGCAAATTTTAGGGTGCAACAGCTGCCCCTATTCAAGCGACTTGGACCCGATTGGGTGAAGAGCCCGGAGCCTTCAGACATTCGCGGTACGAGACGGTTGAATACCAGTGAAACCAGAAATTTGCCAACCGCAGAAACAAACTGCGCCGCTGCCCGGGGAACGACATTCATCAGCTGAATCTGACCGTTATAGTAACCCACTGATCTCGTGTGACCGTGCTGGGGATTCTTCTCCTCGTCCTGAAAAAGATGTTATCATTGCAGAGATAGAACATTGTCCACGTTAGGGCGCCTGCTCCGTCACTTCGGAAAACTTCAACAACTTTGTCGGGGATGGCTCATCTGCCTTCTCGTCAGAAATAAATCGTCCACGTTAGGAATAAACTCTTACTCGTTAGGAATAACCTTTCTTTCCACGTCAGGAATCTCCATCTGTCCATGTTAGGAATTGATCTTGATCTGAATCTGTCCACGTCCGGACTAAACTTCTTCATGCCATTAATACATCGCCCATGCTAGGACTCACCTTTCCACGTAAGGAATCTCCTTTTCTTTCCACGTAAGGAATACATCTTTTTTTTCTCAATCGGTCCACGCCAGTACTAAACTTGCTTCTCTCAACCTGTCCGCGTTAGGATTAAACTTTCCACGTAAGGAATCAATCTCTTTCTATGTAAGGAAACCGTCTTCTTTCCAAGTAAGGAATGCTCTTGATATATCCACGTAAGGACTCGATCTTTCCACGTAAGGAATATCATTTTTCCATGTAAGGAATCCTCATCGTTCCACGTAAGGAATCAAACTTTCCACGTAAGGAATAACCTTGATATGCTTTGTCCACGTAAGGACCCCGATCTCCTAACTTGCTGAGGAAATAAAACTTGTCCACGTTAGGACCCATGCACCTTTGACCCACTGGGGAAGTGAGACTTGTCCACGTCAGGACTCGCATCTCAACCTGCTGAAGTAATAGAAACTATCCACGTCAGGACTTGCGCGTCTTTGCCTTGCTGGGGAAATAAGACTGTGTCCACGTCAGGACTCATACTTTGCCCACAACCCGAAGAAGGATAAACCTGTCCACGTCAGGACCCTACACTCAATCAATACCGAGACCTCGAAGCTGTCCACGTTAGGACTAACACATACCGTCAACCTGGAAGAAATGTCCACGTTAGGACTCCACATTCCATCAATCCTGAGAAATTGAACCCGTCCACGTTAGGACTAGCACCTCCTACCAGCCCATGAAATAAAATTGTCCACGTTAGGACTCCCTTTTTCTAGCACAAAGAAAACCCGTCAAGAAATTGGTCCTCGTTAGGACTCATCCTTTCATTAGTCCGCAAACTTCTCATCACTGACGTTACAGCAACTTCAAAGCTGACTCTACTGGGGATATTTAGAAACCAAACTAACAGACACCTGTTCTGACAACTGGCGGTAGCCTCTGAAATTCTGATTCATGAATCCTTTGATGACCAATAGTTCTGCTTGGGGATAAGGGGAAGGTTATCCTGCTGACTCTGTGGGGAATAGCGCCAAAGCTGCTTTGTCGAATGTCTCACGTCGAGATCCTGAATATTTATTGATCCCTGAGCAAGGGCTCTCTCTGCCTGCAAGAGGAACAATACTTGAAACAGACGGTTAGCCAACCTAGTTTATGTTTCACAAATGCATATGTTCGGCAATGATGCAATGCTCCCTTCGATATGGGAATGCTACACGTTTATTTGGTTAATGCAAGTATGACACTATATGCTGATGCGAATGCAGACTCGAACTGCTGGGCACAGGAAACCGCTTCAGCAAAATAAATGCTGAAGACAATGCCGACTCCGTTGGGGATAGCCAGATGCTACAAAATTATTCCAGCAAAATAAATGCTGGAAGAGTGTAGTCGACTCAGCTGGTAAATTAGGAACTTAAACCAAACACCTCGTTGAAGGAACACCCTGCTGGGGAATATAACTCGGCTGGGGAATAACAGATGCGCCTGGTATGATTGAACTTCTGCGGGAAAGTGAACGGGTATCACACGGTGTTCCGGCAGAATAAGTGCCATGATCCACACCAACTCTGCTGGGGAGAGTCTTAATCTTCGAGTTCCACTGGAAGGAATACTTGCTGAGAAGAGAATTCCGCTGGGGGATGGGATGATTCTCTTGGGAAAAATCAATTGAATCCGCTGGGAAGAGTAAATAACCCTGCGGGAAAAGTAAACTGCCTGAATACAGCTCACCAATCTGAAATATTAATCTTCTGAGGCTAAATCCCTCTGCTCGAGACAAAGGGGTCCCTCCGGGGGACACCACACTGCCTGAACACAGCCTATAATTTTGGAATTGCCAATTCTGCTGAGAATAAATGGCTTTGTTGGAGCATGTCCTCTTGGATAGGCTACGACTAGCTGGGGAATTTTATCCTTCTTCAGGAAGAACATGCATGACCTGCGTGGAGATCAAGTCGTTCGTTAATACAATCTTTTGATCCTCTTCCTCGTACGGCTATGAAACCTGCAACAACACAAACAAGACACGACAAGTCTATGCAACTAAACCGATTCAGGTCAGTGACGTTATTTTCAGTTAATTCAAAGCTTTAGCAGTTGTTGGCAAGGGCCAGTGATGTTATACACATGCTAGTTTCAGTAAACTTAGGCGTTTTTATCATGCACAAAACAGTAAAGAACCATCATCAAGTACTGAATAACATATTTTATTGATTGGGCCCCTGAATGGGCGGAGTGTTGTACACGGGATGTAACTCCTGAAATGAGGAAGCTACGCAAAGCAAATACACAAGTATGCACAAGAAGCATAAATATTTTGACAAATTAAATTTTGTACACATGTCGGCAACGGGATGCAGACGAACACCACGAACTGATCCTCCTATGACTCATCCGACTCTAATGCTTTCCCGGTATTCACACTTCTGAAGAGGTTGTACCAGATAACCGATCTTTTAGGTATTCTCCCGCATTGATGCTCACCGCAACATCAAGTTCGGACCGCAGTCATTTGCTTTTTCAAATCCCTAACTTTTGCGTGAGCCGCCCTTTACGGGTTTTCAATTCACCGGGATACCCTTTTTTTGCCGAAGCCGCCCAGTGTAGGTTTTCAACTTCGCGGGTGTACATTTTTTAATTTTATCCCTAATTTTTGCCCGAACCTTTCATTCTGTTTTTGGTTCGCCAGGATGCCCCATTTTTGCCTGGACTCTCTTTTTTCTGTCCAGCTGGTCAATTTTAAGCAAAGTATTTTTTAACTGCATCCAAATTCACAGGCGACGTAAAGTCTTCACCGTCCATGGTGGACAACAATAACGCTCCTCCTGAAAAGACTTTCCTGACGACGTATGGCCCTTCGTAGTTGGGGGTCCACTTGCCCCTGTGATCTGCTTGTGGCGGGAGAATCCTTTTCAGCACAAGGTCACCCGTCTGAAAGCTTCGCGGATGTATCTTCTTATCATATGCTTTCTTCATTCGGCTCTGGTACAAACGACCGTATGCTAGAGAAGCGAGCCTCTTCTCATCCATCAAACTCAATTGGTTCAACCTGTCTTTCACCCATTCTGCCTCATCTAGCTGAACATCTCGCAATACCCTCAAAGAAGGGATCTCAACTTCCAATGGTAATACCGCTTCCATTCCATATACCAACGAGAACGGGGTTGCCCCGGTTGATGTGCGTACCGTCGTACGATAACCGTGCAAAGCGAAAGGTAGCATCTCGTGCCAATCCTTATAGGTCACCACCATTTTCTGAACGATCTTCTTGACATTCTTATTGGCCGCCTCAACAGCGCCATTCATCTTGGGTCGGTACGGGGAGGAGTTGTGATGTTCGATCTTGAAATTCTGATAGAGCTCCTTCATCATTTTGTTGTTCAGGTTCGAACCGTTGTCCGTGATTATCCGCTCGGGAATCCCATATCGGCAAATGATATCTCTCTTGATGAATCTGGCCACCACTTGCTTCGTTACATTTGCATAAGACGCCGCTTCCACCCACTTGGTGAAATAATCGATTGCTACTAGGATGAACCGATGCCCGTTAGAAGTTGTCGGCTCGATCTTTCCAATCATATCGATTCCCCACATCGAGAATGGCCATGGCGATGACATCACATTTAGAGGACTCGGAGGCACATGGATCTTGTCAGCATAAATTTGGCACTTGTGGCACTTCCTCGCAAACTTGAAACAATCAGTTTCCATCGTCAGCCAAAAGTAACCTGCCCGCAGCAGCTTCCTCGTCATAGCATGCCCACCAGCATGCGTACCAAAGGTACCTTCGTGTATTTCCTCCATGAGCAGCTTTGCCTCTTTTTCGTCTACACAACGCAACAGCACCAAATCGTGGTTTCTCCTGTATAAGACGCCGTCCGGATTCAAATAGAAATTACCCGCTAATCTCCTGAGAGTCTTCTGATCTTGACTGGATGCCCCAGCCGGATACTCTTTATTCTTCAGGAAATTAAGGATATCAAAATACCACGATTTGTCGTCAGATGCTTTGTCAATGGCAAATACATAAGCTGGCCTGTCAAGCCGAGAGATAATGATTCGGGGAGCCTCGTTCCAGAAGTTGACTTTGTACATGGAAGACAAAGTGGCCAGGGCATCAGCCATTTGATTCTCTGCTCGCGGTACGTGATACAACTCAACTTTGTCGAAGAAAGGCAACAATCTCCTTGCATAATTCATGTAATGTATCAAATTGGGCTGACGCGTCTCCCATTCCCCTTTGATCTGATTCACCACCAGAGCTGAGTCTCCGTATACGTCTAAATTTTTGATTCGCAAATCAATGGCTTCTTCGAGCCCCATTATACAAGCTTCGTATTCGGCTTCATTATTGGTAACGGAAAAGGTCAATCGGGCGGTAAACGGGATGTGCGACCCGTGCGGCGTAGTGATGATTGCCCCTATCCCGCTACCGTAAGCATTCACAGCTCCGTCAAATATCATCTTCCATTTGGAACCCAACTCTGGTCCTTCGTCTGGCAACGGCTCTTCACAATCTTTCATCTTTAGGTACATGATATCCTCGTCAGGAAAATCAAACCTCATCAATTGGTAATCTTCGATAGGCTGCTCTGCCAGGTACTCAGACAGCACACTACCTTTTATAGCCTTTTGCGAGACGTATTGGATGTCATATTCAGTCAAGACCATCTGCCAACGGGCAATTCTCCCTGACAACGCCTGCTTTTCGAATACATATTTGATAGGATCCATCTTCGAGATGAGCATGGTTGTATGATTCAGCATGTATTGCCTCAAACGCTTGGCGGCCCACGCTAGCGCGCAACAAGTTTTCTCAAGCATTGAATATCGAGATTCACAATCTGTAAATTTCTTACTCAGGTAGTAGATCGCATGCTCTTTTCTTCCTGTCTCGTCGTGTTGACCGAGAATACAACCCATGCTTCCCTCAAGAACCGTCAAATACATGATCAAGGGTCTCCCCGCCACTGGGGGTATCAAAATAGGAGGCTCCTGCAAATACTTCTTTATTTTATCGAACGCCTTTTGACAATTTTCGTTCCATGTTACAGCTTGATCTTTCTTCAACAGCTTGAACAATGGTTCACACGTGGCCGTTAGGTGAGATATGAACCGAGCGATGTAGTTCAACCTCCCTAAAAACCCGCGCACCTCTTTTTCTGTTTTAGGCGTCGGCATTTCTTGTATCGCTTTTATTTTAGCAAGATCGACCTCTATTCCTCTTTCACTTACGATAAACCACAGCAGTTTACCCGATCTCACCCCGAAGGTGCATTTGTTAGGGTTCAGCCTCAGCCTGAACCTCCTAAGCCTTTTAAATAACTTCAGCAGATTCACCAGATGCTCTTCCTCCGTCTGGGATTTGGCAATCATATCGTCAACATAAACTTCGATCTCTTTATGCATCATGTCATGGAAAAGAGTCGTCATCGCACGCTGATATGTTGCCCCAGCATTTTTCAAACCAAAGGGCATCACTTTATAGCAAAATGTTCCCCAAGGTGTTATGAAAGTGGTCTTCTCCATATCCTCTGGCGCCATTTTAATCTGGTTAGCCTGAAAAGCCGTCCATGAAGGAGAATACGGAGTATTGAGCAGTATTATCAACTAGCACATCAATATGAGGAAGCGGAAAATCGTCTTTTGGGCTTGCTTTATTCAAATCTCTATAATCCACGCACATTCGAACCTTGCCATCTTTCTTTGGCACTGGCACGATGTTAGCAACCCATGAGGGATACTTTGTTACAGCAAGGAAACCAGCGTCCCACTGTTTTTGGACTTCCTCTTTGATCTTCACTGCCATATCTGGTCGAGTTCTGCGAAGTTTTTGTTTGACTGGCGGGCAATCTTCTTTCAGTGGCAGGCGATGCACAACCATATCTGTATCGAGCCCCGGCATGTCTTCATATGACCAAGCGAATACATCACTATATTCTTGGAGCATTTCAACCAGTTTCCGCTTGACACCACCCTGCAGTGCGGCCCCGATACGAATGTTCTTCTCAACCCCTTCTGACCCCAAGTTGATAACTTCGATGACCTCGTCGTGAGGCAGAATGGCTCTTTCCTCTTGCTTCACCAACCAAGACAGTTCTTCAGGAATGTCGCTATCTTCGACAACCTCTTCTTCGGCCTGAAATACCGGGTGCTCGAAGTCGGGACGAGTCATAGGTGGTTCAAGGATGTCATCTGAAAATGTTATCCTGCAAAAGGAATGGTTAAGTGCTTCAAAATGCGTATAAAGTGAATAACCACGTTGCCATTTTATTGAAAAATATAAAACAAGAAAGACAGGGATTACAGTATTTGCACATGAAAAAACGTCATTTATTTAATGATTAACACGCAATGTTCATAACAACACAGCCCTAAGCAAATCCTGATGCCCCGGGCAAGACATCAGATTATTCAACAATTAATAAAGCAAAGCATTACTGTTTAAGAGTCACAGGAACAAGCTCCTGAATAGACCAGTTGCACAGTCCCTGTCCTGGCGTGCTTGGCTGAATCCAAGCATCCATATCGCAGTCGCTGTCTCCTTCGTCGGACTCCGAAGCAGCATTGACGGTTTCATGACATACTCCACTGGCAGAGATGGTGATTGGACCTCTGAAACGGGGCGCCCCCACAGCAGGTGCTGACGACGACGGTTGGTATCCCAGCCCGAACCGGTCCATCTTCACAGGAATGTCCAGCACTTTGCCCCAGCCCTTTGCTTCTCCTGCTTCTACTAGAGCTTGAGCTTCTTTATACGATGAGACGGCTATCTCTGGCACTTTGCTCGGCCCGGGACCTTTGTCCTTGATGCGCAACCCTTCAAATGCCTGGCAGGGTGTTTCGTGGATCTCTCCGTCGACCTCCACATATTTAAATGACGATAGATGGCTGACCAGGATGTCCTCTTCTCCGCATACAGTGACTACGCTATCTCCGACCATATATTTCAACTTCTGATGTAGGGTAGACGTGACTGCCCCCGCCCCATGAATCCAGGGTCTTCCAAGCAAGCAGCTGTACGCAGGCTGTATATCCATGATATAAAACTCAGTTGCAAACACCTCCGGCCCCACCTGTAGAGGCAATGTGATCGATCCAAAGACTGTTCTCCGCGTGCCATCAAACGCTCTGACTACCAAGTCACTGGGCGTGCACAAGATTCCTCTAACATCCAGCTTCATCATCGCCTTCTTGGGCAGCACGTTCAAAGATGATCCGGTGTCGACCAATACATGCGACATTACTGATCCTCTACACTCAACAGATATGTGCAGTGCCATATTATGATCTCTCCCTTTCGGGGTCAAATCGAAGTCGGTAAAGCCCAAGCTGTGGCCTGCATTCACATGTGCCAACACTCCTTCCAACTGGTTTACAGAGACGTCTTGAGGTACAAAAGAAGTATCCAGGACTTTCAGCAAAGCATTTCTGTGAGCTTCCGAACATAAGAGCAATGACAAGATGGATATTTTGGACGACGTCTGCTGCAGATGCTCCACAATCTTATAATCACTTTTTCGGATCAAGCGCATGAACTCTTCTACATCCTTCGATGCTGCTTCTTTTTCGCTTGCTTGCACTGGGACATTCTCAACCGCTTTCCCTTTTCCTTTAGCTAGTCTTTCGGCCTCCACTTCAGGTGATATAAAGATCCTACCACTCCTTGTCATACCTCCCGAGCCAACAACATTATCCACAGCCTCGGCTGGCTGCTTATTAACATCAATCTTTATTCCGTCACAATACACCTCCAACCCATATGACCATGGGACTGCTTTCGTGTTCTCGTACGGGATTGGTCCGGCCTTAGTTATGGTGATCGGTGGTCGCTGGACCGGTGCTGCAATAGTGATTATCTTCCGAGGAATCGTTACCATGGCCATATCGCTCTGATCATCTGCTATTGCCCCCGCCGGCTCTTCAGTTGCTGCTCGGTCAAACTGCAATGTGCCTTCATCAACTAAAGCCTGAATGCCTTTCTTCAAATCATCACACCCCCCAGCTAGGGTCCAACATTCTAAGCAATACTCGTCACACCCCGGGTAAACACCCCCTTGCAACAGTCGGCTCTTTATCTCGCTCAGCTGCGTTTTTAAATCTTCGACATTCATAATCAGGTTCAACCCTTCCTCAGTCAGAATGGCGTTTGCCCCATGATTAGGCATGGGCTTCTGCACTATATTCGGACCTGCCGTTCTGAAATTGATAGTCTTATTGTCCAAAAGATCCTGCACAACGTGCTTAAAAGCATGGCAACCCTCTATATCGTGGCCCGGAGCCCCAGAATGAAACTCACAGTGCCTGCTTGCATCGTAACCAAACGGGGGAGCTCCCGTTATCGGTGCCAGAGTTCTCTTCTCTACCAGGTTCAATCCCAACAATGTCTGCAACAAATCTGCATAGGTTGAGGGAGGCTTCTCAAACACTCTTCTCAGTTTACCACCCTGGAATCTTCGTTGAGCCTGCTGTGCCCCCTGCTGAGGCTGCTGCTGCTGCATTGGCTGCTGCTGAGACGGTTGTTGTTGCTGAAGTGGTTGTTGCTGGTACGGGATAGTAACACTCGCCACCTGCTGCGGCTGATGATATTGGTTTCGTCCCCTGCCTCGGCCTCGGCCTCGGCCTCCAAACACTGCGCTTGCCTCGCTCTGACGGCGCCCACCAAAAGCCTTCCTATTACTGCCAGATGCAGTTGGTTCCTCAACCTGGAACTTTCCTTGCTTAATGTTACGCTCAATCTTTTCTCCCATCAGAATTAGGTCTGAAAAACTGGCCAGAGATGTGTGAAACAGCATGTCATGAAACAAGCCTGTGAATGTGCCGACGAACATGTCATTCATTTCCTTATCTTCTACAGGGGGACGGACCCTGGCAGCCATATCGCGCCACCTTTGCGCGTACTCTTTAAAACTCTCCCCCTTCTTCTGCGACAGCCCTGCCAATTGGACCCGATTGGGCGCCAAGTCACTGTTATACTTGTAGTGAGCTACAAATGCCTCTGCCAATTGCTTCCATGTCTTGATATCGGTTGGCTCCAACCCCATATACCACTCTAAGGAAGGACCCGACAGACTATCTTGAAAGAAGTGCATTAGCATTCTTTCATCAGTTGAGTATGCAGACATCTTTCTGTAATAGGCTCGCACATGCACTTTCGGACAGGTGTCCCCTTTATACTTATCAAACGCGGGAGCTTTGAATTTGATTGGCACCCTCAAGCCAGGTACTAGACCCATTGTTGCCATGTCCAAGCCTACAGCACTTTGGTTCAGGACCCCCCTCATTTGCTCTTCTAGCATTCTGATCTTCTGGGAGTCGTCCATCGGCCCTTCGAAACCTCCGCCGGAGAAAGCGTCCTCCTGCTGATCTTCTTGCCACATACCATTTCCAGCTCCATACCCATCATATCCATTATTACGTCCAGCCCTGATCTGATTCATCCCCGGACCTCGGCCTCTGTTGCCGTACCCTTGAACACCTCCAGCAGGCCCAAAAGCCATAAACCCCGCGCCGTTTCCATTTCCAAAACCTCTGTAACCCTGATTGGTCACACCATAACCATCTTGCCCAAAGCCTTGAGCATTGAAACCATATTTCCCAGCGTTATCGAATCCCTGATCGTTGAACCCGAATCCAGCATTGCCGAAGTCGTTGCCTCCCATATTATCACCCAAGTTGACGTCACCAAGCCCAACGTTATGGACAGCAGTCTCATTCCCAACTCCGACGTTACCATTCACAGCAGCGGTAGCGTTGTTGACATTAGCAGCTGGCATATTGACTATAGGTGGGGCCACTGGCGTGGGAGTACCATCTCCATGAACAGTATCGACTCGTACAGACTGATGATCCTCGTTACCGTGACCAGCATTTCGGGCCAACAGAGGCTGGACCATGGCCTGCAAATTCTCCTGACCTTTTGCAATAGCTTCCATGGTCTGCATAAAGAGAGCGAGCTTCTCGCGCACATCTTGCATCTCGTTCTGCATTTGATCCATGATTCTTCGACAGTTGGTGCGGGTAGAATAGCGGTGCGGGTGCTGATCTGCAATCCTGACAAGTACCTGGCACAGAGCAGGAAATAAGATAACATCCGATGATTACCTGTAATGCGATATGAATATGAATGCAATGCAATGTGTGTGTCTGTGCATTAGGGAAGTTCATTCCCCGATTCTAGTGTGAAGGTGCCGGTGCAGTGACAGGGCTAGCAATACAAAGATCGGAGCTGAATCACAGAAAGCCTCATATATTGTTGAGAAACCAATAAACCCGGAATACAATGTCACTGAGAGTACAAAGAGAAAGCATGACCTCAACCAACAATCCTGGTGATGGTCAGCACTATGCAAATAAAGCATACAAGCGGGTATATGAAATAATCAAGTGCTCTCATAAGCTCGGTACTCTTCGATTAACTTCTTGGTCTCGGGATGACCTGGTCGATCAAGTAGCCCTTCAACAAGTTGGTTTCTCTTCTTAAGAACACGGCGCACGTCTTCAGCGGTTTCTTCCCATGCCCCCTCTCCGAAGCGGTCCTCTAGTTTACGCTTCTGAGACACAGCTTCATCTCTGCCTTTGATGGCCTTGTTCAGTGCGTTCTGGAGACTGTACCGGGTCATCACTTCTTCTTCACACTTCTTGATGCTGGACTTCAACTGCTCTTCGAGGTCGGAGATTTGTCGCTTCAACTTATCCTCCCTCTTCTTGTTGTTAGTGAGTGTGGCATTCCAAGTCTTATTGCAAGAAGAGATCTCTCGGTGAGCGATGTCGAGCGCTTTCTTCTTGGATTCAAGCATGTCATGGGAACTTCTGAACTCTTGCCCCAGACGTTCGCGCTTCTTCCTCTCCTCAGCTAGCTCAGCGCCTAATCTGTTCATTAGCTCAATCTGCTGTTGGAAAGCATGGACGGCCTTGCTTTTCTCACTGCGTATCTGGGCTAGCTCCTGCTCTAACCTTTCGTTGATCTTCAATAAGGCTTCTTTTTCTCTCACAACTTGCTCATAGGCTTCCCTAGAAACAGTAGTTGGCTCCGCTACCGGAATAGGAACAAGAATCGGTGCGTCTGGAAATGGCATCTTCAACTGACTGGCTCTCTCCTGAATCCAAACTCTATAAGGTGCATAGGCCTGACAGTCATTCTTTCCTAGCAACGGCTTCCCTCTTCGGTTAACGCGCGTCCAGGCATGCTGCAACTTGGCCAATAACTCCCCCCTCGCATCTCCAGTGAAGTACAGAGATTCCCGTACTTCTTCCTCTTTTGGCGGGTTCTTCAGCGCATATCCGAACTGACGGACGAACAGGGAAGGGTTGTAATTGATGCACCCCTTTCTTCCTATCAGAGGAACATTAGGGTACCCAGAACAACTAAAGATAAGCTCAGAACCCAGCAGATCTCTATCAAACCATTCAACGTCTTCGGAAGATAGCCTCATTAGGCGCTCTGACCAGCTAGCTATGGTTGCACTCTTCACAAAAGATCCCTTCATGGGCAGGTGGCCTTTAAACCACATATCCAACAATGGTACACAGAAATGAACATTCTTTCCTCTTCCCTTCTCATTCTTGTAATGCAGTGAGTGGTAGAAATCTCCGAGCAAGGTCGGTACAGGATTACCAGCGGCAAACAAGTAGAAGGCATCGAAGTCCACAAAATCTGGTACATTGGGAAACAATATTATGCCATAAATGCACAGAGCCAGCACAGCATTGAAGGCAATCCAACACCCGCTCTTAGCGTACTCTTGGGCTTTACTAATCAAGAACTGGAGTGAGAAGCCTGGCACTCCACGGGAAACAGTGGTCAACAGCTCAGAAGCATCCACATGCAAAGCTTTTGCCAAGTCCTCTGGCTTGGGCTTAACGCCAGAATGAATGAATGGAACCTGGTTCTGCACGGGTAACTCAGTAAACTCCACATACTCCTCAATGGTAGGCCCTATAATGAAATCAGCGAACGTAAAACATCTCAACGCGGGATCATAGAATTGCATCAAAGCGCACAGCCTATCTAGCTCTGTCTCCGTGGGTTTGCGCACCAATCTCAATAGTCTTCCATAGCTCATTCTGAAGCTCCTACGAACATCCTCATCAGCCAGGGAGATCAACCCAAGCAGGGGAACAACATCAGGAGTAGGCAATTTGTAAGCAACTGTCCTTCTTAAGCTGGCCATGATCAAACACTCAGACAGGAGTGGCATCATCAAATCCTGAAGAGGCCTCACTTAGCCAACTTCCAAATGATCGGTCCCCAGAGTCGAAAATTCAACTAACCGGCAACCCACGCCAACCAAAGGAAGGGGCAGGAGGCCAACCAGAGGAACCTCGTCTGAGTGTAGATTTCGCGGGACACCAAAGCAAGCAAAGCAAGCGGGCGCCAACTAATCTCTACTCTAATTCTAGGTGCACTCAAGCCCAGGTCCGGCTTCTCACTCAATGTCAGAACACCCGTCACCCCCACAAGACAGCAATAATAATCAAGATATATAATGCTGAAAATAAAGGTTAGAAATATAAATCCATACAAAATCCACGACTGGAAAACAAGCGTTAGGATTGACTCTCTTAAGGGACGTTGGATCCCAAATGCATAAGAACCCTCGCAGTCCTTAGCAGCTAGGGGACGTTAGATCCCCAGTAGAGTCGCCAGCTGTCGCTACTGCGAAAATCGGCGCCGGCTGAACAGAAGAGTCGCCACCGTGCGTTATTTATCCCACGGGAGGGAAAGGAAATGCTCAGAGTAAACCTCGCACAACACGGGAAAGGTGTGGTCGTCGCAACCAAAACCTGGATTCGGGAGTCGGTTACGCAAGGGGAAGGTATTAGCACCCCTCACGTCCGTCGTACTCGACGGGATCCACGCTTGTTTTCGGGTATGGATTGTTATTCTATCTAAACTAAGGGTTAAGGGTTAAAAAGAAAATAAAATGAAAATAAAAATGACTCGGCAAAGTATCGCACTTTATGCCTACGTATTCTCGCCTGGAACGAGAAATCAGAGTCAACGTAGTTCGCCTACCTACGGGAACGGAGGGGGAAGGTTGCTCGCTAGGATATCGCATCCTATGCCTACGTACTTTCATACAGCATGAAAGATCAGAGCAAACGTAGTTCGGGCCACGTACGACACAAGTCTGTCTTGATTGATTTTATTCCTTCTGAAAAAGGTTTTTCTGATTAACAGTCCCGGCGGACAAAAAATGACATTTTGATGAGTTCACATTCTTTTACGGAAGAAGTGTCTTTTATTGTGTTTGAAGTTTTATTGGTATTTTTCTGTTTGTTTTGAGAAAGAAGAGACAGAACTCTAACCTACAGTTGCGAAGGGAAACAAACTAACCTAATGTTATCATGCATGGGTTAAGACCTAGTGTCTATCATGCTCCTCTCTTGCACAGAGAGAAACAGAGATCCTAAGGGAGTAGATGGGAATAGAAACAATATCAGATATATACAGTAAAACAGTAAAATGCATGGATGCAACAACACAAGCGAGGCAAGGGAGTCCCACTCAACCTCGAACCTGAAAAACAATAGGCAAAAGTGAACAGGCTTCACTTTCAACCCAACAGGGTAAACAGCAAACAATACAGTCCGGAAAACCAATCAATACATCAGAAATAAAATACTGCAAAATAAACAGCCACAGCAGCTCTGCATCAATATCCATCTTCAGATCATCTCTAATCAGCTACAAGCTTCAGTCAGCAGTATTCTCTATCTTCACAGTCTTCAAGCAAAGGCTTTGGTTGTCAATCTTCAGTCTACAATGGCTTTTCTTCAAGTCCTATCCTCCAAGCTGAGGGATCAATCATCAGAGTGGATTGGGTGCTAAGCAATTAGTTGACTACCAATGGTGGTAAACCAACTGCTTCTAACACATATGACATTTTCTCTCAAGAGTTCTATCTCTTAGACACCATCACCAAGCCTTCCAAAGGAAGGGGGTGAGTGTCTTAGAGAGACTCTGTATCACAGAGAAGAATGGATGCAGACAAGGCAATCCATGTTTGAGAAACAAGCTTTCTAATCTAGAGCTCTGCTTAGCTCCTAAACCCTAGTCTCCTCAACAGCTGCTAGCAGGAATCTTCTCTTCAGCTCTGGAAGTTGGTCTTCAAGCTCTGGATCTCCAATGGCTTCATCTTCACAAGTCTTCAGCTCTCCCAAGTCCCCAAACAAATCCCAATACCCAAACAAGCAAGCAGAAATCCCTAGAGGGCACACCACACCAGTCAATCAGATATACAGTATATTAATAGCAGTAGGGGAATCCTGACTTTTCTAAGGGGATCTGATAACTACCCATAGCCCCTATAATCCCATAGCTAAACTATTCAAACTCTAAGCCCTAAGGGAAATGAATTAACTCTCCTAAGTTGTCCCTTAAAAACCCTAATTTGTTCATGTTATTTGCACCTGAACTAACCAACTAAAACTAACTCCTAAAAATATGAATTAAATTGCATCCACAAGTTGAATATCTAAACTAAACAACCTAGAAATAATGGACAAAAAATATTAAAGCATTGGTTAGAACAAAAATCAACAAATTCATGTATGAAATGAAACTATTTAAAATGCTATTTATTTGGAAAATATGGGGAAAATATCAAATAAAAAAATAAAAGGCAATTTTTATTTTTTATAATTTTCTTGACACTTCAAAGAAAACGTTAAAAAAAGAATGAATTAAAAATATGCAATTTCTAATTTGTTATGAATTTTCAAAAATGAATGAAAATAGAAAGAAATTAAAAAAGAAAATAGAAAGAAATAAAGGGAGGGGGTGAGAAAAGCAACTCGCTCCAGTTGTTATTCCAGGTGGGCTGAGATGAGGGGGTGCGAACATCAATTGGATTAGGCCCATACTCGCTCAGAAAAGAAATTGGAAAAAGCCAGAAAAATAAGAAAGAACTCGGTGCCAATAGCAACAAAATCACGTTCATTTGATTGGGCCTATCCAAAAGGGGGTGCGCATAGTCGTGGATCCAAAGCCCAGAGTTCCATTTTAAATGAAACGCCGCGTTTCATATTAAGCCATTCCCTCCGCTTTCAGCTTGAATAATGGCCATCGGATTGGATGATTAAGTCAAGGATTGGGGAAGATCCGACAGCACACAGTCATCGTCCCCAAGTTAGACCTAGGGTTTTGCAGAAAAACAGGTTCCATGCTCAACCTTCGAGCTTCTCATTCTCCTTCAATACGCCATGAAATAACACACTTCAAAAACCAAAGTCAATCCATTTCTTCCCCTCCACATGACTATGCTCCTAGTTTCCTCTAAAAGTCTCTCAAAAAACAAATTCGATAGGTAGAACAGCCATGATCCACCATTAATACCTGATATCAAACCTCTCCAATTCTCTCCAAACTGTGTCCTACACTTATCTACAGCTTGCACTGATCACAACATGCTAATCCAATAACATTTTCGTGCCTTATCCTAGTAATTACAAGCTCTACCAGATTTGGTACCTCATGCTCAAACCTCATGAAACTCCTCCAAAATCATCACAATCAATCCTCTATCCTATCTTAACCAGTCTACACTATCCAAACCCTAAGATTTCTAACTAAATTATGCGATTCGAGCAGAAAACAAACCTGGTGCAAATTCTTGATACAGGTGCTAAGATCTCTAAATCAGATGCTTGTGATGAATGGAAAGTGATCAATAAGCTTGGTGATTACTTCTGTATGCAACAAGTATGGTTCCAAGGCCTTGAATCACTCACTTCCAAGATTGGTGCTCCTTGGATGATGATGATGAATAGCACGATCCTTGCTTCAATTTACCACATCTTTGATGGAATTCTGATCTAGGGATGATGATGATGAAGATTCAATCAAGAAATGTGAGAGTTGAGGGAGATTTGAGAGAGTTTGGGAAGCTTATGCAAAAATGAGAAAGTGTGTAAAACTTGGGGTTTTGAACAAATGGAATCACCAACCATGGCATGAACCATCTTGCATCAATATATACATGAGGTTAGAACCTCCTAGAAACTTGGAGAAGTTTCCCTTGCATTCTTTCCCTTAAATTTGGTTTATGTTTCTTCCATTGCAAGCAACCATGGATAACTCACAAATTATGAACTAAGCTCAAAATTCCACTTTAGCCAATGTCTTTAAAATGATCTTTCCATTCAAAATGACCTATAATTTTGCTTCATTTGGCCAAGATATGAAAAATCTCATTTTTAAGGCCATTTTTATTCATTAAATCCAACAATTTTGAAACCTTGTGCTATGAATCTTTCCAATCTCTCATGGTCACTTTTCTAGACTCAAAATGTCATTTGGAGCAAGTTTGATGTTGTAAGTTTTTCCATTTGAGGCCTCCTTGTATGAGTTTTGGGTATAGGTTGAAATGACCTGTAATTCACAAATGACCAAAATACCCTTTGCTTGCCAAGACCATAAGTAGAGTTCCACACATCCTATGAAGGAATACCATACCATTATAGAAATCTAAGACAATGAGGAACAACTCTTATGTTGACCATAAATTCATTTGAAATCTCCTTGAGGGGTAAAAATAGCTTGGAAGTCAAGTCACTTTCACAGACAAAATTTCAGATACCCCAGATGACCTGTAACTTGCAAGGACCATAACTTGAGTTCTATAAATCTCCTTGATGTCTTCCACCACTCAAATTAAAGGTCTTGAGATCCTCTACAAGTTCCATGTTTGCCAAGGATCCATTTGAAGCTTGCATTTTGACCTATCTTGCTTGGAAATTTGACCTAAACTAGGGGATTTTACATAGAAACCCTAATTTAGAAACTCCTCTTCTCCTTGATTTCTCTTGATTTCTTCTTAGCATAACAACATATCCTTATTTACATGTCAAATGATGAACCCCACATCTCTCCAATAGCCCTTAATGCCTTTCAATCAGTCAATTGACCTAGAGTTGGCCCAGGGTTGACCCAGATGAAACCCTAGTTGACTGTCTTCAACTGCAGCTCTTGTGCTCACATCAATGACTTGTCTCCTTCTCCCAATGACTTCCTAAGTTCTCCAAGATGTCTAGATATTCCCCATGTTCTCCATTCACAACTCACAACTCCCTTGTTGATCCTCGGATCCCCTCAGATAGGAGATAGACTCAAAGCTTGACCTGTTGAACTCTCTGCTTTCAAATTCTCTTCTGATGACTTGAATGAGATTGAATTAGGATAACAACCTCTTGATAGGCTCATAGAGATAAGAATAATGATTGGTCCCCTGTTGGATGACTTGCTATGCTTATGCTATGCAGATGTGTAGACTATGTACATGACTCTTTATGCAAATGCTAATGATATTGAAACATAAACCAAGTGAATAAGGTTGAGCAAATTTTAGGTTGCAACAATGGTCAAGGTTCAAGGGGAATAAGCATCCATAACAATGATACTTATATAGAGCTAACAAACTCTCTATGTCTAAGTTGAAAACCTAACCTAACTACGGTTGACTTTAACCAAAGTTAAAGGGGAAAGTGAGTACTCATAACCATAATACTCACATAGAGTTCACCAAATCTAACCTAATTTTAATTTTAAAAAGGTAATGGATCTTACAAGGCCAAGATGATGACTCTAACAAGGTCATAAGATATGGTAGGAAAACTAAGTTATCCTATAAGGGAGATGACAAAGAAATTCACAGATCTTTCCTTTGGAAATGAGGAAGGCACCCACTTGTAAAAACAAGTAATTACTAAGAAAAATCAAAGGAAAATGATAACAAACAAATTTAAATGACACTCATACAATTCAAATTGACAAAGGAAATCAATAGAATCAAAGAAAACATCTCAAAACCCTAAAAGAAACACAAACTTTGAACACATGAAAATGCCTTAAAGATAATTTTTTTTTTGAACTTTTATTTTTAGAAATAGAAAATAGACATGAAAATAAGATCATAGCAAAAATAATGGACTATAAAGCCCTTGGGATCACAAAGATATGATGGTTTAAAGTTGTGAAGAAAAATAAGAAAATCATGAATAAAAAAGTAAGGAAATGCACTTAGAGGGTTTGAACCCATGCTATCTTACCCAGAGATCAAAACTTTACCAAACCAACCACTATGCGCTTCAGATAACATTATGATCAACATTAAATAAATATGAAAATCAAGGCAAACAGTAGGAAAAAAAGAACAAAAGAGTCTGGGGCGAGGGGGGATTCGAACCCCAGACTCCCAAGGCCAACGTGTGTTGCCTCTACCATTCGGGTGGATATACATCCATTGTATAAGCCACCCAAAAATAATAATATACTGAAAACATAATGAAAAGGCCAACTCAGCAAAAGACCACTCCACGTCAGCTTCATCTTCAACAAAAATCCTTTTCAAACTTTCTCTCTCTCTCTCGAACCCTAGCCTTTTACCATAGCCAGAACTTTTACCTCTCTTATCTCACTTAAAACTTAACCAAAATCAAAATTATAAGAACCAAACTTGTAGTATTTTTCACTAAGAATCTAAACATGCAATTATCATGACCTAAAACTAATCATACAAACCATGAAAATTGGTCAAGCCTAGTGGGACCATAAAAACACCACAAATGAAAAACTAAGCATTTTTAGTGTGTATAAGACATGTAATGCTACAAAAACAAAGTAAGCAACATAATGAACATTTTCTATTCACATGAGAAATAGACATAATATGAGTATGCAAATCTTGAAGGAGAAACAACTTTACCTCTTGAAGAAAATCTGAAGCCTCTCCAATAGTGATTGCAGTGGTGCCAAAGGATGTTGGTCAAGCTTCTTAGCTTCTAGGAAGTGTTTTTGAGTGATTGGTTTGCTTGGAAACTCCTTTCTTCTTCAAACCCGGTCATTCATGTTTATGGAAGGTTGAAAATGGCAAAGTGAGATTAAGAGGTTACAATTCTCTTTTGGTGGATCAGATAGTTTTTTTTATTATGTATGATAAAGGTTTATGGAATTTGTTTGGAGTTTAGATGAGTGGGAATAGTGGTTGGGGAGGTTTTGTAAAAACTGAAGTGATTGTGTGACTTCTCGAAAGTGAGGTTTCTTAGTGTTTTTTTCTTTCTTTTTTTCTCCTCCATACTTGTCTACTCCCTCTCTCCTTTATCAAAATCTCTTGAAGTCCTTTTTCTAATTTGAAAATATGCTTTTGGAGCCAAAAAGAAAAGTTTACCATGATAGGGATGGCTCAGCTAGGGCTTTTGCTCAGATGGTTGGAAAGTGATATTCTTTGTTGTGTTATGACCAGAGGAGCAGCTTGACAAGATAAGAAGTCAGATGGTCTGTTCCCCAATGATTGTCTTGTATCCCTCTTGTGCTTGTGCCACAAAATGCTTTTGTTATGTCAAATAAATAAGAGCTAAAAGAAGAAATGTTTGGGATTGAAGCTTGCAGGGGTAGGTGCACAATGTTTCATGTTTTGGGTGCTGCACAAGTTTGTCAAGACTTGGCACGAAATTAGGTTGTGGCCAAGGTATGATGGAAGGATGAAGGCATGGTCCAGAGCTGACTTTGGCTCCTAATATCTTCATGGATATTGGTTCAAATGAAGAAGTCTTGAGCTCTTTGGAAAGAGGACATGTAACCCTACAACTTTCATGTTGATGGTCTCTTGAGATTGATTCTAGAGGATGATGAAGACATAACATGAAAATTGTTTCAACAATGCTGGCCTAGGCAAGCCTGCGCATGACCTGTTCATGACTTGGGCAACTTTTGTCAAGGATTGATGCCTATGTTTGTGATGTTATATCTTGAACTTTAAGAATCCAATGGGGGATTTATTTATATGCTTGGAAATCTGAGATGGATGAGAAAAACTTTGATGTTATACACTTTTGGACTTGAGGCTTGGAACTATCAAAAATAAAGCTTGCAAGTTGAGCAAAAACATGACTTTGGAGTGCCTGGGCAACTAAGGCAAGTTGCCTAACTTGTGCCCAAAATCACCAAACTTTGTGATGCCATAACTTATCACTCCTTGATCCAATTGAGGGCTTCTTCATATGCTTGGAAAGCTTAGATCAAGAGTAATAACTTTCATGTTGGATGAATTTTGATTTGAGGTCAAGAAACCCATGAGGCCTTGGTTGGAAGTTCTTGCAAAAATGCTGCCCTAGGTTTTGCCCTACTTTGACCTCCACTTGAAAACATCATAACTTGAGTTCTAAAAATGATCTTGAGGAGTTCTTGGTATCAAAATAAAGCTAAAGAGATAATATACAACTTTAATTTTGATGGCCAATACAAATTACACTTGGAACCATCTTGAATTTGGCCTTGAAAATCACTTCAAATGTTGACTTTTTAACTTAGAAATTTTCATCAAGGAAACCCTAATTCTTCACATCTCTTGATTTTATTATTCCTCCTTGATTTCTCTTGATCTAAACACATGAGATTATAGTCTAAGACCTATAAAGCTTAGAATTGACCATAAAACTCAATAGTTGACTTTTGTGATGCCTTAGTTGACTTTTGAATCAAATGAAGTCGATGCCTCTCCTATCCACTTAAGAAACTCTTGACTTGGATTTCTTTGGACCAAATGACATCTTATTTATCCATTAAATATGTGAGGACATACTTGGTTGATTTCCCACTCAACTCATGATTAATCAAAGCTTACTCATCTTCTCCTCAAAACCCTAATTTCAACAAAATAAAAACAACAAAGCCTGATGATTGGTTAGTGATGCAAGGATGATTGACCTATGATGCTCATGCAAATGTTGATGACATCTAAAGGGTAAAATTTGGGGTATGACACCTACGTATCCTAACTATGATGAAGTCAGAGCATTCATAGTTCACCTAACTTGCGAAGAGGAACTCTTGATCATGGTCAATGTTCCAAGGGGAATAAGTACTCATAACCATGGTACTTATATGGAGTTAACAAACTCCCTAAGTCTAAGTTAAAGGACTGACTAAGGTTGAATTTTAGAAAAGTAAATAGGTGAAAGTAAGTACATATTACAATGGTGCTCACATAGAGTTTACAAACTCTAAACCTAATTCTAAATTGTAACGAAACAATGGATCTAACAAGGCCAAGAAGGGAAGAATAAACACTTATAACAATAATGCTTACATAGGGTGTACAAACCACCCTAAACTAGAGTTAGGTTAAAGAAGGAATGTGGCTCTAGAAAGGACAAAGGAAAATGATCCTAACAAGGTCATGAAGTAGGTAGGGAATGGTCTAAACTGTCTAAAAATGACTTACAAGTCAACATGGGAACTTTCCTTTGGAATAAGGGACAAACAAACTGTAACAACAAGTGTGTAAATGATAAGTTTTAAGATAAGAATAATAATAATTAAAGTGTCAAATCCTAAGAGTACAATGAGATAACAATTCAAGAAGGGAAGTAGCTACATCATATTATGCTCAACATGTCAAAATGATCAAAAACAATGTCAAACACACACCAAAACAACAAGCATACTTGCTACAAACCTTACCACACAAAGACAAGTGAAAATGATGGTTCAACATAGAAGTTACAACTCAAAAAATAAAATGGGAAGTAGCATAAACATCTCATAAAGCTCATGTTCAACATTAAGATTTCAATAGAAACACAAACGATAATCACATCAAGGTATGAACAAGATCATATGCAAGAAACAAGCCAAAACATCAATGAGAGGTTTCAAACAAACAAGGCATATGTGGAAACCCAAATGGGAAAGCAAGAATACTTTAGAATTATGAAGTAAGAAGTTAACATGATTTTCAAACCATACATAAATACATAATCATCAAGACAAACACCCTAAAGAATCAAAGTAAGCACAATATCATGCGTAAAAGATCATCAAATTGACATAGCATTAAAAATGAAAAATGATCAAATGAATTCCAATAAAAGGCTCAAACTCATGTCTATACACTAAAGTGTATGTGTGAAAAAATTTTCTACAAGAAATACATAAGAGCAAACACAAAACCAATCAACAAGATAGGGTGTCACAAGAGTCGAGCATAAATCGAGGGTCACAAATAAACAAATGAAAAGTATACCAAATAACACCACCAAGGGTAAACAACCAAACTTAAACATCCTCATAATGTGTGCCAAATCACTCCAAAAAAATTAGCTCAAGACTCAATTAGGAAGGACATAAAGAAAAGCATTAGTTCAAGACTAGGTCAAATAGACACCTCACACCATTAAATACAAATAAAATATTAAAATAAATTAAAAATAAAAATAAAAATTATGGAAAATAAAACAAGACATAAAATTGTTTAAAAATTATTTTTGTTGATTTTTATAATATTTTAAACTAATAAAATAAAATCAGACAGAAAATAGGAAAAGAAATAAAAAAAGAAGAAAAAAGAACAAAGGGGGTGTGATAGCAAACAGGTAAATAGAAGGGTTTGAGTACTGCGCATTTGGGCTTCAAAAATAAGGTGTGTGAATATCAAATATCTCAACCCCAAGAGCCAAATATAAGAACGGACAAACAAAAAAAGCCACGCCACACCTCATTAATTTAGGTGGCGCTGACTAGGATCCTCACAAGCTAGAATACACAAAGGGTCAACATTTTAACTGGCCACATGGAAGATCAAACCCTAGACACCAAAGCAAAGCTCCAGCCGTCTTCTCCGGCACGGGTTCCCCGAAGTTTCTGCAACTCCCACCAAAACGTGTAAATAAACACACCCTATCACTCAGATTTTCATGTAGTTTTCAATTATAACAACCATTTTGATTTTTAATCACTTTAAGACCTTTAAAAATACACACGAAAAACAAACACACAATATGTAACTTGCTTAAACCAACACAACAATAGACTGGATTTACTCTACATGATCTAAAGAACTCAGAAATGGAAAACACAAGCTTATGCACACGTGAAAAATGAGAAAAACGAAGAGTGGAAAGTTTACCAAGAAATGAAGACCTAATACTTCTGTTCTTACCTTAAGCTTCCAAAAAAACTCTTTATGTTACTTCCTTTGTTAGAACACAAATTGATGTTCAATATATCTCATAGTTTTGATGATAACATTAATGAAATTTTGTATAGAGAATTTATATACACTAATTCTATTCAAGTGTTTATTTGTTTCAGATATCAAAATTAATATTATTCTAGAAGCAAGAACGCCTCTAAACACCACAGAACGAAAAAGCTCTGAGTGTCAGAAGCATCACATCAGAAGACTCTGATCTGCTACAATGACTCTGAGCAAAGCTAAGAAGAATTTGAGCAAAGAACATACGTAAAGCTTCAGAAGACTCTGAAAGTACACAACGCTGCAAGTACAGAAGTTCTGATAAGCAAGTATTCTCTGATAAGTATTTCACGCTTAAAGCACTTTGTCGCAAACTCTGATAGAGAAACTCTGATTGAGTTAACTCTGACCTGAACAACTAAGAACATCATCAGAAGTTCTGATGTAAGACGTTCCAAAGTTGTTGAAGAAGATGCAGTTCAAATAAAGATCCGTTAGTATATTCCTTGTCTTATCCTAAACGTCTCTTTCCCCATTCGTGCTTGACACAGGATTTCAGACAAAAAGGATTTTTCAGAACATTCCTCTTTTGAGAAAGGAAAATTCATTAGAAGACAAAGAGAACAGAATGCACAGATTGCACAATCTTTGAGAAGGGATTTCAAAGTACTATAAAAGCAAGTCTAAGCATCACTTCAAAGGTTAACGAACTTGAATCAAATTCTTGACATATTATTCAACCAGCTCTCACAAATATTCTTCAAGCTAGAATAGTTTTATCTTCATTCTAAAACTTGTGTAAAAATCACTATTGTGATATAGCTTTTTAAAAGCATTTCTTAAACACAATTTGTTAGTTATCTTTGTAAAAGATTTCCTTAAGAAGACCAAGTTGTGGTCATAATTTCTTGAGAAGACTAAGACATTTGTCTTAGTTGTTTACACTATAATCAAGTTTGATATAGTGGATTAAGTCCTTGTTGAGAAAGGCAAATCACCTTGGTAGGGTGGACTGGATTAGTTTGAGTTCAAACGAACCAGGATAAAAATACTGTGTTATTTTTCTATCATCCAAATTGTTTTAAAACCCTTATTTAACCCTCATCCCCCTTCTAAGTGTTTTTCTCACCTTCAGTTGGCATCAGAGCTCCGGTTCTGTAAGTGCTCTCACTTAACCGTGACAGAAAAAGATCCTGCTGGGAAAAACTCTTAATCTCTTGTTCTTTATTCATCATGGCTGCTGAAGCTTCAACTTCAACTTCATACAACAATAAATACGATGATAGAGACAGAATCGGCACCAAACCTCCCATGTTTGATGGTGAGAAGTTTGATTACTAGAAAGATAGAAAAGAAAGTTTCTTTCTAGGCTATGACGCTGACTTGTGGGATTTGGTAACCGATGGTTATATTCATCCTACTAATGATGAATGGAAAAAGGCTGACAGAAAATCTATGTCTGATCAACAGAAGAAGGAGTTTAGAAACCATCACAAGGCAAGAACCATCCTATTAAATGCAATATCTCATTCTGAGTATGAGAAAATAACAAATAGAGATACTGCATTTGATATGTTTGAATCTCTAAAAATGACGCATGAAGGAAACTCCCAAGCAAAGGAGATAAAAACCTTGGCGCTCATTCAGAAGTACGAGGCCTTCAAGATGGAGGAATCTGAATCTGTAGAAGCTTTGTTCTCAAGGTTTCAGATTCTAACTATTGGTCTGAAGGTTCTGGACAAAGGTTACTCTACTGTTGATCACGTCAAGAAGATCATCAGAAGCTTGCCATCAAGGTGGAGACCAATGGTGACAGCTCTGAAGCTTGCAAAGGATCTGAATAAGATCACTCTGGAGGAATTGATCAGTTCCTTAAAGAGTCACGAGATTGAGCTAGAAGAAGACGAAACTCAGAAGAAAGGTAAGTTTGTTGCTTTAAAATCTAACAAATCTGCTAAAGCTTTGTAGGTTATTGAAGAAAGTTCTGAAGAATCTTCAGAAGAAGAAGATGAACTATCTTTGCTGTCCAAGAGGATAAATCAACTCTGGAAGCATAAGCAAAAGAAGTTCAGAAACTTCAAGAGATCTGATCAGGGTGGTGATTCTTCTGGACATAAGAAATCTGGAAAGAAAGGTATAGTGTGCTACGAGTGCAAGGAGCTTGTCCACTATAAAAATGAATGTCCCAAACTTCTGAAAGAGAAACCCAGAAGGAAGTTTGAAAAGAAGAAGAAAGTCTTAATGGCCACGTGGGATGATTCAGATGCTTCTGAATCTTCATCAGAATTAGAAGATGAATGTGCTAATGTAGCACTGATGGCTGACGTGGAGGACCACGAAGAAACTGCTGAATCTGGATCAGAATCAGATTCTGAGGAGCTATTTTCTAAACTTTCTAGAGCTGAACTTGCTGAGAGTTTATCTGAAATTCTTGAAAGCTACAGCAAAATCAAACTCAAATACAAGAAGCTTCAAAGATGTCTTGTATCTGAGAATGATCAGCTGAGATCTGAAGTTGCTGAGCTTAAAGCAAACAATCTTAAAATAAAAAAGATTTAGAAAAAGCTTAGAAATCTGACTCAGATCCTATATCATGCTCTAAAAACATTTTAGAAGAGTATGATTATAGCTTTCAGAAGTTTCTGGCCAGAGGCCTAGATAGAAGCAAGATGGCTTCAATGATCTATGGGATAAGCAGAAACAACAGAAAGGGAATTGGATATGAATCACCTTCTGGGAAGGATTTAAATCCAAAACCTGTTGATAAACTGATCATCAAGTATTCTCCTCTGTATACTCATTTCAAATTTGGTCATTTAAATGATATTAAGCACACACGTTCTGATCAGAATAAACTTGTGTTTAATAAACCAAAATTCCATCAGAACAAGGATGCTCTTAAGGGAAAGAAATTCAGAAAGAATTTCAAACCTACTAACCCTAGAGGACCCAAGAAAATATGGGTACCTAAGGAAAAAATGATTTTTGTTGCAGACATCCTTAGCAGCAAAGTTGAAACACCAATCATGGTACCTGGACTCTGGCTGCTCACGTCACATGACGAGAAGAAGGTCTATGTTCCAAAGCCTAGAACTTAGATCTGGAGGTGACGTGAAGTTTGGAAGGAACCAGAAGGGCAAGATAATAGGCTCTAGAACTATTGGTAATGGTAACCTCCCTTCCATTTCTAATGTCTTACTTGTTGAAGGATTAACACATAATCTATTGTCCATAAGTTAATTAAGTGACAATGGTTATGACATAATCTTCAATCAAAAATATTGTAAATCTGTTAGTCAAAAAGATGGCTCAATCCTCTTTAATGGAAAAAGGAATAACAACATTTACAAAATCAATCTTTCAGAACTTAAAGTTCAGAATGTAAAATGCCTTTTGTCTGTTAACGATGAGCAATGGGTCTGGCACAGAGGATTGGGTCATATTAGTATGAGACATATATCTCAGATTAATAAGCTCAATCTGGTCAGAGGACTTCCTCAGTTGAAGTTCAACTCAGATGCTTTTTGTGAAGCATGTCAGAAAGGAAAATTTTCAAAATCTTCTTTCAAAACAAAAAATGTTGTTTCAACCTCTAGACCATTAGAGTTGCTTCATATTGATTTGTTTGGACCAGTGAAAACTGCATCCATCAGAGGCAAGAAGTATGGATTAGTCATTATTGATGACTACAGCAGATGGACATGGGTAAAATTCCTGAAACACAAGGATGAGTCCCATTTTGAATTCATTGACTTCTGAAAACAAGTCCAAAACGAAAAAGAATTTAAAATTGTTAAAGTCAGAAGTGATCATGGTGGAGAATATGAAAACAAATACTTTGAACTTTTTTTAAAGAAAATGGCATTGCACATGATTGTTCTTGTCCTAGAACTCCTCAACAGAATGGAGTTGTAGAAAGGAAAAATAGAACATTGCAAGAAATAGTCAGAACCATGATCAACGAGACTAACATGGCAAAACATTTTTGGGCAAAAGCAGTGAAAACAGCTTGTTATATTCAGAACAAAGTGTTTGTAAGACCTCTTTTGGAGAAGACTCCTTATGAACTATGGAGAAATAGAAAGCCCAATATTTCTTATTTCCATCCTCTTGGATGTGTATGTTTTATGTTGAACACTAAGGAAAATCTGAACAAGTTTGACTCTAAAGCTCAGAAGTGTTTCATGCTTGGATATTCTGAATGCTTTAAAGGCTACAGAGTATACAATACTGAGACACAGATTGTAGAGGAATCAATTCATGTTAGATTTGATGATAAGCTTGGAAATCAAAAGCCAAAGCAACTTGAAATTTCTGCAGATAGAGAAGTCCTTCTCAAAGACTCTGAAGAATCAGAGGCAGACAAAGCTCAAGCAAAAGCACCAGAAGCAACATCAGATGTTATCCCCTTGACTACTCAGATGGATAGCTTGACAATTTCTGAAGAACTAAATGTTAAAGGATCATCCAGAATCAAAGCCTCTCATCCAGAGGAAATGATAATTGGAAAGAAGGATGACCCTATCAGAACAAGGTCATTTCTCAGATATTTTGGAACGTCACTATTTGGTTTGGTGTCTATCATTGAACCTACTTCTGTGGATGAGGCTCTAAACGATAATGATTGGATACTTGCTATGCAAGAAGAGCTTGACCAATTCACCAGAAATGACGTCTGGGATCTGGTTCTAAGACCAAATGGTTTCAACATCATTAGAACTAAATGGGTCTTCAGAAACAAGTTGAACGAGCAAGGAGAAGTTATCAGAAATAAGGCTAGGCTGGTTGCTCAAGGATACAGTCAGCAAGAAGGTATAGATTACACAGAGACTTATGCTCCTTTGGCAAGGTTAGAATCTATTCGCTTGCTTATTTCTTTTGCTGCACAAAATAACATCACTCTGTATCAGATGGATGTTAAAAGTGCCTTCTTAAATGGTTTCATAGAAGAGGAAGTGTATGTTCATCAACCTCCAGGTTTTGAAAATGAAAAATTTCCAGAACACGTTTTCAAACTTAAGAAATCACTCTATGGCTTAAAATAAGCTCCCAGATCTTGGTATGAGAGGCTGAGTAATTTCCTTCTGGAAAATAATTTTGTCAGAGGAAAAGTTGACACTACTCTCTTCCATAAATCAATTAAGAAAGACATTTTAGTCTGTCAGATTTATGTTGATGATATTATATTTGGAACTACCAATATTACGCTTGGAAAGGAGTTTGCTCAATCCATGCAGGAAGAATTCGAGATGAGCATGATGGGAGAACTCAGATTCTTTCTAGGAATTCAAGTGAATCAGACTCCAGAAGGAACCTACATACATTAGACAAAGTATGTAAAGGAACTTCTGAAGAAATTCAACATGTTAGAAAGCAAGGTAGCAAAGACTCCAATGCATCTTACAAGCACACTAGGTAAAGAAGAGGTAAGTAAAAAGGTAGATCAGAAGCTTTACAGAGGTATGATTGGTTCTCTTCTGTATTTAACTGCTTCTAGGCCTGATATTCTCTTTAGTGTCTGTCTTTGTGCTAGATTCCAATCAAATCCTAGAGAATCCCACTTAACAGCTGTTAAGAGGATTCTGAGGTATCTGAAAGGTACTACTAACGTGGGTTTGTGTTACAAAAGATCTGATGAATACATATTAGTTGGATTATGTGATGCTGACTATGTTGGAGACAGAGTAGAGCATAAGAGTACTTCTGGAAGCTGTCAGTTTCTGGGAAGTCATATGATCTCTTGGTTCAGCAAGAAGCAACCCACAATAGCGCTAACAACAGAAGCATAATACATTGTTGTTGCTGGTTGTAACACACAGATGCTCTGGATGAAGAGTCAACTAGAAGAATATCAGATTCATGAGAGTAACATTTCTATTTTCTGTGATAATACTTCTGCTATTTGCCTCTCTAAGAATCCAATTTTGCATTCTAAGGCAAAACACATAGAAATTAAGCATCATTTTATCAGAGACTATGTTCAGAAGGGAATTATTAGTTTGAACTTTGTTGATACAGACCATCAATGGGCTGATATCTTCACAAAACCCCTTGCTGAAGATAGGTTTAAGTTTATTCTGAAGAATATTAGTATGGATTTTGGTCCAGAATAAAACTATTATTCAGAAGAAAATTTATTCTGATGAAATATGAATAATGTCTATGTTCTGAAGTAACTCTTCTGTTTATTTATTTTAGTACATTATTTTTCTTTGAGAAACTCTGATCTAACAAGTTTTAGAAGATCTGAGTGTTGTTTAACGTTTCTTATTCTTAAGAGATTCAGAGGCATATCTACATCAAACACGTGTCACACAAAATCTGAAAAGGTGGAGTGTACTCAATGAGACGCCGTTTTGAGGTACTGTTTGTATTCTCAATTTCTCATTCTCCTCCCCACGCTTGTCAGATTCATTAAATGCTTTTAATTATTATTCCTTTGATGTGACCGTTGCACCCCAAAATTTGACCAACCTTTTCTTAACTTGGTTTATGTTTCATTTCATTTTCTTCTAGAATTTGCATTGCATATCATTTTTCATTGAACAGGGGATCAAGAGGTTGTGCATAGAAAGAGGAGGTTACTCAAAGTTTTGAGCCTAAGTAAGGGGTTTTAGTCAAGCATGGATGGTCATCAGGTCATCTAGAAGTGGTCAATGTTCTTTGAAAGGATTGATGGATGTATGTGGGTCAACTCCTAACTTGGAGGCCACTTGAAGATCATCAGAGGATTGTGAATTCATGATTATGGATATAATATGTTGAGAGATCTCATTGAGTGCTTTGAGAGCCATGTTGGAGCTTCTTCAAGTGGTTGTGTGATGTGGAAGAAGCCACAGTCAAGAATGTTGCATCTAAGATTTTCATCTGGTTAATCCTCAGTCAATTATGAAATCAAAGGAGATTAAAACTAAATTCCAAGTCTCTATGGTCATGGGATGTTGTGTTGAGATGTCTAATATATCATTTCAAGATCAATTCATCAAGAATCAAGAGTGTGAGAATTTGATAAATTAGGGTTCTTAGTGTAAAATCCCCTGTTTAGTCCCCAACTTCAAGACCACATTTCTCAAGATAGAAGTCTCATCTCATCTTGACCCTAACATGAAAATTGTAGAGCATGTTCTTAGCTTTATTTTGAGTACTAGAAGACATTCATCTGATTCATAGAACTCAAGTTATGATGCTGACAAGTTACAGGTCCTCAGATGAATGTGGTTTTGATCAACAAAGGTCAACCAACTTCCAAGCCATTTTTGACCTAGAAGGATGTTTCTCCTCAACTTTTGATGAACATGAAAGTTGTTCCTCATGGTCTTAGCTTTCCAAAAAGTACTAGAAGTCTTTCATATGATTTGTAAAACTCAAGTTATGAGCTTGGCAAGGCAAGGGTATTTTGGGGAAAGTGAGATTATAGGTCATAAAGTTATAGGTCCATTTCACCAACTTGCACACTTCAAATGGAGATTTTTCCAACATCAAACTTGCTCCAAATGGGGCCATTTGCATTACTAAACCATCTCTTGTCATGGTTGAAGCTTGGATTGAAGAATGCCTAAAGTGATTTTCATGGAAAAGGCCTTAAAAAGGGAAAATCAAATTAAATTCATTTGAGATCATTTTGTACCAAGTTTATGCATTTTTTGAGTGCAAATCATATTCTAAACACAATGGCATTTCTAGAATTTTAATTTGGTGAGTTTTTGGCATGCCATTTCCAAGCTTACTTCAAGCTTAAGTCACATGATCAAATTCAACCATTTAGATCAAAACAAGGAAGGATTATTGGCCCTTTGATCAGTATATCCCATGTGCAGATTACATGAAACAAATTTGGAGCAAATGCAACTCATTTCACACGGTTTTGAAGCTTGAAAAAGTAAGGAAAATTTGAAATTGCAATTGGGCTTAACAACATGTATTTGGGCTCCCTTGCCATCTGAATCCATCACATATAACCTCAGCAAGCTTCACAAACCCTCAGAAGGCGTTTTGTATCGAAAATTAGCAAGAACACACTGGAAAAAGTGAAGCAAAGGAGAAATTTGAATTTCCAGATTCAGCTACTCTCAAGCAAAATTAAGCACAACAAGAGCTTCCTTGAAGTGTGTGGAGTGATTCTGGGTGGTTTTCTTGAAGCTACAGCCAAGAACAAGACTCAGTGGAAGTTCTCCACTAGGTAACTTTTGAATCAACTTATCTCTCTATTTATGATGCCATTTTTGCATATTTGAACTCTATGTAATGTGTAGATGATTTATGGGTTCATTTGGTTGTTGATTGTGAACTTTTCAGTTTGAGCATGTTTTCTATTTTCCTTCGATTTGGTTTGTATATGCGTAATAAAATGAAAATTGATGGCATATTTGGGTTCTACGTGATGAGTAGATGAATTTTGGTTATTATTTTTTTGAATTTGATGCACTTTTGATACCTGGTGTGTTGTTGTCACTGTACACGGTGGAGACGTGGCCGGAGAAGATGACCGGAGAGGTCTCCGGCCACCGTCTGATTTTTCTGGTGTTTTTTGTGGAAGGGATGATGTGTTGGCTTGCTGTACACCGCTTGATCTGTTTACTTCTTGTTTCCACTGCTAAGATTAAGACGTACCGTGTACGTCGTTTGACTTGACACACTAAATTTAATTTGAATTTCATTAATTGACTTGGCGCGCTCTGATCCGTTTGATGCGCATATTGTTTGATCCAACGAGTTTGGTTGCGCTCCACCTTGGTCCTCTGTTGACCGTTGCACACACAACCACCAGGTTTTCTTTTTGTCTTTTATGATATTGGATCTGGGCCTTCTGGTGCTACTAACACCCCCCTTGAGCATGGCCCATTGTTTTGAATGTGTTTTACTTGCTTTTGGCACCGCCCATTTATTTATTTTATTTTCCATTTTATTTTTATTTTTATTTTGTGCTGTTTAGATTTAATTTATTCCAAAATACTTCCAATGGTTTAAAAATTCCACAAAATTATATTTTAGGAACTTTGAAGTGTCCTCTGATTTTAGAAAATTTTTATTTTATTTTTTGGTTTATTTTTCAATTAAAAGTGGAATTAAATATTGTAAGTGTTTTATTTGGATTCAATCTTGACATGTCTTGTTCTTGGTTTTGTTTCTCTCATTTCTTTTTGATCCAATGACTAAAATTAAATCCTCATATCCATGATGAGTTGATTAAATTTTGAGGACCATTTTTCCCCTGGTTGGTTGACTTTAGGGTTGACTTTGGTGGATTTTCTTTTGACCCTCGATTCTCCCATTTCAAAGTGGTACATCTTGAATATTATTTTCTTTTGATGGTGCTTTGAGGGGATATTTGCTTTGAGGTTTTGGCCTCTGGTTTCCAACATGTTTAAGTACCTTGTGCATTTTATTTGATCATTTTTGAACCATTTTCCTAATTATGAAGGAACTTGCAAGTCAAGTTATCTCTAAGGGAAGTTCATACAAGTGCATGACCTAGTTTGAGTTGGAAATGACCTTTGTGGATCTGATAAGCTCTCAAATCTTCTTGTTTCATATAATAGACATGTTGAGCTTGTTGTATGTTCATTTTTAGGTTAAAATTATGTTCATTGCTTGTTGGTTTGTTCATTCCTTTTGTTGCTTCCATTTAGGGTTTCCATATGTGACATGTTTGCATTGTTTGTGTGATATCTCCTTTTGAGTGATTTCTTTTTGTGCATTTCTTCTCATCCTTTCTTATTTACATTTCCCATATGCATGCTTGGTTGAGATGAGCTTGTGGAGGCTACTGCCCCACACTATTTTCCTCCCACTTTCATTCTACTTGTGCATCTTATGTTTGCATTTTCATTTGCATGTTCTTTCTTCTTCTTCTTTTGCTTTTCTTTGCCATATTCCCCATAAGTTCTCTAACCTCTTGAGGTTATGGTAGACATTAGGTGCCTAACCATGCATGATAACATTAGGTAATTCCCTTTTGAATCTCAATCTTAGGATCACCATTGCATGACAACTTTAGGTTTGTGTTAGTCCCCCTTTAGTTTGTTCTTTCTCTTCTCATCTTCATACAATCTTAACACACTTAATAAAGATAATGGATGTTGTGCCATGAGCCTTATACTTGGGAAATGGTGATTGAGGGACCACCTCTCAATTGCCTAGAGTGTTTAGTATACGTCCTTAGGACGATATGCGACGCATTCGATCCTAGGTTTTAGACTTTAGTACAACATACATTATAAACACTCAAATTCAAAACACTTCTTCTCTAAAAAAACACAAAAACACTTCAAACATTTTTTATCCTTCGGGATCTTAATCGGGAAAATATTTTCAGATAAAAAGAGTGTCGTTAACTTTTAGTTCTACCGCAAACAGTAACGCCTAAGTCTCCAATGGTCAAGCTGCATACACCAACTGCTAGAACTAATTGTTAACCCTACTCGGGCCTAAAAAACTTTTGAACCAACCTGTGGTCCTTTTAGCCTGAACTATGTTTGCTCTGATCTTTCATACCAGATGAAAGTACGTAGGCACAAGATGCGATGTCTTGGCGAGCAACCTTTCCTCTTTCATCTGTAGTTAGTCGAACTACGTTGACTCTGACTTTCCCATTGCACGAGGGAGTACGTAGGCACAAAGCGGCGATGCTCTGCCGAGTCACTTCTCTTTTCTTTTTCTTTTGTCCCTTGACCATTAGTGTAGATAGATTGATCACCCTTTTAGATAGACAACAATGCATGGATCCCGTCGAGTACGACGGACGTGAGGGGTGTTAATACCTTCCCCTTGCGTAACCGACTTCCGAATCCAGACATGGTTGCGATGACCTTGTCTTTCCCTTTTTCGTCAGGTTTTTTCCAATCATTTCCTTTCCCTCTCTGTGGGGTAAATAACAAAAGGTGGCGACTCTTCTGTTTTCCGCCGGGTGTTTTTCGCAGTTGCGACAACGACCTTTTGATTTAATTAAATGCATTAATTGCTGAATGTGTGCCCTAATTGTTTTCGCTATAAATGCCACAACACAACACCATTTCACACTTTACACTCTCTCTCACGTTTATGCATTTTTGCTTGCTCCATTGTTTCCTCTTCTCTTCCACACCCAAAACCCTAAAAAGCTCTCGTTATCTCAAGTCTTCAACAATGGCAACTTCTTCATCAACCTCTCAACAGTTTAAATCAACTATGGCTGCTATTTCTTCTTCTGTAATGGTTCCTACTCCATTCAAAGAACCAGTTAGAACACTCCTCACACCCATTGAACAACTGGAAGTTTTAAGTGAATTCTTGGTGGATTTTGAAAGCATCACCGAGAATGGGTTTGATTTACGTCCAACAGTATCATCACAAGGATGGACAAAGTACTTTGACAGACTGGTTGGTCCAGTTTACCCTCGCTTGGTCAAAGAATTTTGGATTCATGCAAGTGTTTTCCCCAAGTTCATCATGTCTTCTGTTCTAGGCAAAGAAATCATCATCACTGAGGATCTGATTCGCAAGCTGATAGGTTATCAAGAATCAGAGGGTGTCACTCATCTGCCAGCTAATCGTGTGGATATGGATGAGGTTTACAGTGAGGTGTTTACTTCTGGGGAAGCCTCAAGCAAGATAAAGGATCTGAAAGTTCAATATAAGATCTGGGCTAAGATCTTTCTGGGTTACATTCATCACAGAAAGTCTACCAATTCTCCTGATTACATCAACTCTGATCAGATGTACTTCATGTATTGTCTGGGCAAAGACATCAAAGTGGATCTGCCTTACTTGCTATTCAATCATTTGTGGACTCATGTGAAATAATCTAGAGAAGAAGTTAGAACCAAGCATCAAAAGATGAGAAATTGGATACCTATGGGACGACTCATCTCAGATATTCTGACTGAGAATGGCTTGGTTGGACATTTGACAGAAGCTGGAATGAAAGAAGAATTAGCTTCAGTGGTTGGAAAACCTCTGAATGGCAAAAGCTTGCAGAGGATGAGAATTGTAGAAGAACTTACTTCTTCACCTGATCATATCAACTCTGAAGAAGTCAGCAAAAGAAGGATACCAGTAGATGATTTTCCTCTATTCCATGCTAACGAGCCAAGGGAAATTATTCTGGCCTACATAGCAGATTGCCTAGCAGATGGAACTCATATACTAGAACATTTGATTCAGAGAGCAGGCGAACCTGAACCAGATTTTTATGGGGACATACAAAGGAAGAAAAGGAAAGTCTCAGAAGAAGGATCCTCTAAGCCAAAGAGAAAAGCTTCTGGTGAGGCAGCTTCTGCAAAGCCAAAGCGGGTCAAGAAACAAAAAGGTAACCCTCCTTCTGCTAGTTTAGATTCTATTTTAGAAACAATTAAAGAAGTACTAGCATCTGAACCCCCTCCTTATGAACCTATTCCCCCACCTTCTCCTCCTCATGACTCTGCACCCATTCCTTCTGAACCAGAAATATCTCAACCTATTCCTTCTACACCTAAACCAAATAAATCTTCTGAACCTCAACAACCACAACCCTCTGAACCACAATCTTCTGTACCATCCACACCCTCCTTCAACATACATCAGAAATCTACCCCTGATAAAAACCCAACTTCTGCTCCACAAACTTCTGAGCCACACCCATCTGAAAACCAAACTTCTGAAATTCCCCCACCTGAAACACAAACTTTTGAACAACAACAAACAGAAACCATCCCCTCTGATCCTGAACCAATGGTTCTTGATCTTCAACCTCTAATGACTGTCTATCCAGTTCCCTCTGGATCTTCTGAGTCTTCTGATTCTTCAGATTCATCTGATTCCACAAACTCTGATAGCTCAGATTTTATTTCTTCTATTATCGAACCCCCTGTTTCCATCCCTTCTGACCCTGATCATGAAACTTTACCATCTAAACCTCAGTTTGCAAAACCTTCATCTGTCCATACTCTTTCTGCATACCCACATGTTATCTATATCCCTTCTTTTTCCATACCCTCCACTTCTGAAACTATCAAAACACCTTATCTAGAAAATTATCTGAAACCTAAACCTAGGCTAGATGTTAGTACTTTATTTGCTGGGTTTAAAAAGGAATTAAACATGTGGCTGTCTACTGTCAAGAAGGAATGCATGTCCAATTTGAATCCTGATGATTCTGAGGCTATCTGGCAAATATTCAGATTCATATTTGACTTTGTAGCTTCCAATCTTCAAGAGATCTGCATTGACGATGCCAAGGTCAGACTTGCTGAGGCTGTGAGACAAACTCTTCTGATAGTCAGCAGAAACCCATTCTTGCTTCTAGAAAACACACCTACAAAGGATGTGTGTATTCCTTCTGAAGCATTGGTTGCTTCTGAGACTGCTGCAGTGGTTAGCTCTGAAGTAGTAGCTCCAGAAGTTTCTGCTCCTGCTTCTGAGAATCTAGACTCTGCTCAACCTGCTGACATGGTCATTCAAAATGCTTCTGCATCCTTGGTCGTCCATGATGCTTCTGCTTCTGCATCTGCTCCAGAATCATCTGAAGTGAAGAAGGAAGACGAAGATCTGCATGCTCAGATTGCTGAACTCAAGGCTAGCAACACAGGGATGAAGTCTTGGATGGTTAAACAAGAGGAAACAACTAACGAAATCAAGACATGGATGGAAAAACAAGACGAATCCACATCTGAGATAACGAATCTTCTAAGGATGCTGGCTTCTCGTCCTTATTAGTTTTTCTATGTTGTTTGTGCACTTGTTTTATCTGTCTATTTGTTTGTTTGTTTGTCTTGAATATTATCTATCAATGCATCTGGCTGTTATGCTTTTCCGAATGAATGTTATGTTCTTCTGATTGAATTTATTTTATGCCTTATTTTTCTTCTGTTATTTTTTCTGTCTTAAAGTTCTTCTTAAAAGATTTTCTTTTTGATATGACAAAAAGGGGGAGAAAATGGTAATTTTGATAATGCACATAAACAGTTACCAAAGGCAACTCATACATGATAAATTTCAACTAATCATATTTCTTGAGTATTTCAGAGCAAATAATTCTCATCTGATAAATTCTAAGAATTAACTCTGAACTAAAAGTCTGAGAATCTGCAAGTTTCCTCTGAAACTGAAAAGAATACAAAAGCTGAAAGGGAAGTATTTTATCTTTTCTGAAGTATTCATTTCAGGGGGAGTAATATTTCTTTTCTATCTTAACAAATTTTCCCATAGTTTTTGTCATCATCAAAAAAGGGGAGATTGTTAGAACACAGATTGATGTTCAATATATCTCATTCATAGTTTTGATGATAACATTAATGAAATTTTGTATAGAGAATTTATATACACTAATTCTGTTCAAGTGTTTATTTGTTTCAGATATAAAAATTAATATTATTCTGGAAGCAAGAACGCCTCTGAACACCACAGAACGAAAAAGCTCTGAGCGTCAGAAGCATCACATCAGAGGACTCTGATCTGCTACAATGACTCTGAGCAAAGCTAAGAAGAATTTGAGCAAAGAACATACGTAAAGCTTCAGAAGACTCTGAAAGTACTCAACGCTGCAAGTATAGAAGTTCTGATAAGCAAGTATGCTCTAATAAGGATTTCATGCTTAAAGCACTTTGCTGCAAACTCTGATAGAGAAACTCTGATTGAGTTAACTCTGACCTGAACAACTAAGAACATCATCAGAAGTTCTAATGCAAGACGTTCCAAAGTTGTTGAAGAAGATGTTGTTCAAATAAAGATCCGTTAGTATATTCCTTATCTTATCCTAAATGGCTCTTTCCCCATTCATGTTTGACACAGGATTTCAGACAAAAAGGATTTGTCAGAACATTCCTCTTTTGAGAAAGGAAAAGTCATTAGAAGACAAAGAGAACAGAATGCACAATCTTTGAGAAGGGATTTCAAAGTACTATAAAAGCAAGTCTAAGCATCACTTCAAAGGTTAACGAACTTGAATCAAATTCTTGACATATTATTCAACCAGCTCTCACAAATATTCTTCAAGCTAGAATAGTTTATCTTCGTTCTAAAACTTGTGTAAAAATCACTGTTGTGATATAGCTTTTTAGAAGCATTTCTTAAACACAATTTGTTAGTTTATCTTTGTAAAAGATTTCCTTAAGAAGACCAAGTTGTGGTCAGAATTTCTTGAGAAGACTAAGACAGTTGTCTTAGTGGTTTACACTGTAATCAAGTTTGATATAGTGGATTAAGTCCTTGTTGAGAAAGGAAAATCACCTTGATAGGGTGGACTGGATTAGTTTGAGTTCAAACGAATCAGGATAAAAATACTGTGTTATTTTTCTATCATCCAAATTGTTTTAAAACCCTTATTCAACCCCCCCCCCCCCTTCTAAGTGTTTGTCTCACCTTCATCCTTGAGATCCAAAGATGATTATGGTGATGAGAGAAAAAGGAAACATGCTTGTAATGTCAGATTCGAAGGAAAGGATCTTTGAGAAAATGAGAAGCTCTAGGGTTCTGTGACTGCTGAGAAAGATCCTCCCTCTAGGGTTTCATAATTTAGCTTATATATGAGGTTTTTTGATGTGATAAAACCTCAGTCACAGTGGTTAATGCTTGTGGTTAATATTTGAAAATTTTGAAGTGAGGTGAAAAGGGTGGTAAGAATGCATAACTGTGGTGATGTTTCCTTGTCATTTTATGAGGACATGAGGGTTAGGGAAAAATCAGAGTGAATTGGTGGAGAGAGCACCCTTGTCAAGAAAGTTTGTATGTTTCCTTTCTTTGGCAAAAATATTCAAAAATTGTACACATGGTACATGGGAGTGTTTGGCTAGAAAAGACAAGGTTTAGTAAGGATATAAATAATGAATCATGCACATGAAGATGTCCATATCATTTTCTGAATGAAAAAAATTCATGACATGCATGAAAGATCATAAAAATGTGCATGAGGACCAAACCATGGAGCTTACTTTGGATGGCTCTAACTTGTAGGATTTTGATCCAAATTGCTAGAGCTTTGGCTCAATGAAAAATAGGGAATTTAGGGAACAAATTTCATGTTTGAATCACCTTTAAACAATGCTTGGATGATTGAGAATGCTCTACAACTTTCACGCTTTAAGTAAATTGAGATGATATTTGGATCATGATGAAAGAATGCCATGAAAAGTCACCCTCCATGTTGAAAATCTATACTTAGAAAAATTTCTAAGTACAAACTTCCAAAATCTAGTTTTCCTTAACTTTAAGCCTCTATACCTTGAAACCTATGAATATTTTGGACATATTTTCTTCTTCAAATTTGTAGTACATGATGTCCTCTTTAATTTGATAGAAGTTTTGCTCCATTTGGATCAAGGATGAAAAAGTCATGGATGTTGCAAGATGGCTAGAAACTGGGATTTTCACACTTAGAAACTTTTTCAACAAAACCCTAATCCTCTAAAACTCTTGATTTCATGTTTCTCCTTGGTCTTTCTTGATCCAAATACATAACAACACTTGAGAGGGCAAGACATGCTCATAGTTGACCTCAAAAACCAAAAGTTTGACTTTGTGAAGGCACAATTGACTTTCTTGACCAGATGAATCCTCACCTCTCCCATTCATTTAGGAAATCCTTGAAATGAGTTGTGTTGAATCAAAAGGCATCTTAGGAACCTTTGAAGTATATGAGGATTTGTTTGGTTAATCTTTCCTTCAAATCTAGAGTTATCAAAACTTTCCCTTTCTTGTACAAAACCCTAATTTCACAAAAGAAACAAAACCACAAGGCTTGATAATTTGGTTAACTATGCAAAGATGATTGACCTATGATGCTCATGCAAATGATGATGACATATAAGGGGGTAAAATTTGGGGTATGAAACAATTCAAGAACAAGGGGGAATAAAACCTAGAATAAAAGTGAATCTAGTTCTTCCCACATTTATGAACTGTCCTTACTAAGTGAAAGATATCTTATCAATCACTTCCCTTGCCCGTAATACTTAAGTGCTTCATTTTCCTAGAAAAATCATGATCACCTCATATCCAATTCAAGAACATACTAAAGCTTCTGGATCATTCTGCTGACTAATGATCCTTAAGTAATCTCGAAGCAGGAGATCCATTCCTCCAATGCATCCAACGTCCCTTCGCATTCTACGCCTTAGTTAGCAAGTTAGTTATTTAACTCTTCTTCTATATATACGGATGACGCTATTCCAAATAATATTTTTCATACATAATTCGAATACTTTCTCATCACACACAAACATACTTGAACGTTTGAGTATTAATCTTGCAGGTAAATCCCTGCTCTATTGCATCAGAAGCTCTCCTCCACTATAACTTTCGTGACCGCACATATTTCTGATTCTGTTACGAAACTCAATTTTTTAAAAATCAATTTTTCAAAATTGATCTTTGAAAAATTTAAGCACATTTTTAAAAACACTTTTTAGATATTTTTCTGATATTTATCATAAGATATTTTATAAAATTTGCAAATAATAAAAAATATATTTAAAAATAAATATCTCTATAATAAATAATATAATAGAATAGCGATAATAATTTGTATTTTGTAATTATAAATTTAATAAATGCATTATTATAAAAAGACTCATTATTACAAAAAAAAACTATATTACACCATGAATAAATCAATATGAAAAGCGAGTTTATAACTAAAGATAGATGAAGTAAAATAAATAAAAGGCAGCCCAAAAAAGGTTACATTTTTTAAAAATAAAAACAAATTAATTAATTTTGGCGGTTTTTTTTTTTTTAACATTATGCACACCTCATCATCCATTTTGAAACTTATCCCAGAAGCTTTGAAATTAAAAAAAAAAAAGAGTAGTACACCAGTCACTACTAGTGTTTAAGCTCCCAGTTTCTGTTTCGCTTTCAAAAGTTTATTTTCTTCTTCTCCGGTGCCGGAAAACCTAATTCTCGATGAGAAAATCCATCCGACTATCATCCGTCGGCCTCGGCCAAGCTGCAGAACCGGTACGTCTCTTTTCTCCTTCCTTTCCTCTCTCATTTACTTGCTTTGTTTCCACATTGCCGGCGTGGTTTATGCTTTTCCGGCATAATCCGCCTCCGCCGCCGTAGTAGAGCTATTTTCGGCTGCTCAGGTTAATTGACTTATCGGATTCCGCTAATTGCGACTGACCTAGCAGTTTGAGCTGGAGCAAGCGGAATTGACGGACTACTAGGAGTTTCCGGCTACCTATAACCGCTGGTAGAGTTCGTTATGAGGTGGATTAGAGTTGGTTTAAGAATTTACGATTTTAGTGTAATTTAATGTGTTTCACGGTGAAAGGGAAAATTTTTTAAATTGTTGAAGCTTAAATTTTGACTTCAGCACTTGTAGACTGTAATTTAGAATTGAAGGTTTTAAATAACTGTCGCGTTGCGGTAGCGTAAAGACTTCTGTGATTTTGGTCGGTACGTTCAGGTGTTGCGATACTGATTGCGATTGCGGTCATCGCGGTGTGAATTAACCATAATTTCTTCTTTAACATAAAAACGGTGAATAGCTGCCGATACTGTTTTGTTGCTGCTGTTTACAGTTTTTTAAAACCTTGGAGTTGAATACACTGAAAAGAGAATTGAGTTACACTTTCAATTTTTATTTTTCATTTTTCAGGCGGTGAAGAATTTCAGTACTCGTTTTTCTCTCACGCCGCTTGCAAAGCGTGTTCAGAGTCTAACGGATGGGCAAAGATTGGCAATCTCGCGAACGGGATTTGGTAGTTTGCTATTGGTTCCGAATCATTCACTTAACAAGGTTTTCCTTACAGAGGTAATGGAGGCTTGGAATTCTGAGTTGCGAGTTTTTGAGATGGGTTCTGGGGAGATTGGGTTTAGTTTGTTGGATGTTGCTTTGATTTTGGGGCTTCCGGTGGTGGGACACCGTGTGGAGCTGAGTGATGATGAATTGTTTTCTGAATTGGAAGAGGAGTACGGGGCTTCACGTGCAAAGAGAAAGGTAGCTATGGCTAGTCTTGAAGCGAGGCTTGATTCTATTGGGGAAGTTGTGAGTGATGATTTTGTGAGGAGCTTTTTGCTTTATACCATTGGGACTTTCCTTTCTTCCAATGATGGGAAAGTGGATTCACGGTACTTGTCTTTTCTTGGGAATTTAGATGGGGTTTCTAGTTTTGCTTGGGGTGCTGCTGTTGTTGAAGATTTGTGTCAGTGGCTTGATAAGAGGAAAGACAACAATGTACAATATGTTGGTGGTTGTCTCATATTTCTCCAAGTAAGTTTAATAACTCATTCATGTTATAATTATCATGTCATATATATGTTATAATTATATTAAGTATCTTAGCATTGAAGCCATATATGTTAGCATACGGGTGTCTGATACCGATTCAAAGAGTGTCATACGGGGGTGTCTGATACCGACTCAAAGAGTGTCATACGGGTGTCAGCCACCGATTCAAATAGTGTCGAAGAAAAAAAAATTATTCTTGGAGACACTTGTTGACTTTTCCGACACTTATGTGACTTTTCTGACTCTTCGTACATGTGTCATAGTCATACAAGTGTTGGACACTGCGACACGCCTACTCTTAGAAGTGTTTGTTTCTTAGAACATTGTATGAAATTATTAATAGTACAAGAATGATAAATCTTTTATCAATATTAGTCAATTCTCTTATGTATAGTATGTCTTGTAAATTGTAACATCAAATAATTTAAATTTTAAACTTTATTAATACGGTCACTTTTTTGTTTAAGAGAAGTCAAATCTTATTTTCTATTTGTCTAAGATGGTAATATGATTTTCCAACTATTGATTGGTATCGATTTAGTTCAGAAAATGTCTTAACTGGATTAAAGTTGATTGATTTTATTGTTATCAATTGTTCTCAACAACTAAATCTATGTCAATCCAATCTTTCAGCCTCTGAAGTTATATTGAATATAAAGAGCTGTGTTATCTTAAAAAAAAGTGTGTATGGAAGCAATTTATTCGTTGCTCAGTAGACTTAATGTGAATTATTTTTTGATAAGTTAAAAATATAGCAGCAATGTTTGTGAAGTGTCTAATTTGTAAATGCTTTTGTTGATCGGTTGATTTTTTATCCACGCTATTTGGTGGAACAGACATGGTCCTACGAGCACTTTGATATGGCACGGCCAAATTTGCTAGATGAAGATAGAACTTTTCCTCGTGTGTGTCGATGGGATCACAGTAAATCTCACCCAAGGCAGCGGGGTACTTCAAGGTTTAAGGATCTACATGATGACCAGGTAACTTGGAAACTTGCTTATACATCTGTTGAATTATCAGTTTAAAGGTTCATCGGTGAGAAGATATCTCTTGTCCTGGTCTGTTTCCATTTTAATGCTATGTTATGCCCTTAATAAACAATCTAATGGTTTAAACTAGAAAAGTGCTTTCACTTTTCATTTTCAAGTCCTTTAGGATTTAGTCTGAATCTGCAGCTAATATATATGGTCTTGAAATAATGGTTTCATAACATGCATTGTTATTATTATGTATGTCTTACTAAAGGTTCCTCGCTGTAAAGTAAGAGGATCGAAAAGTGGATTGTAATTCTTTTGTATATTATGATGTCTTACTCTTATCTATGTATATTTGCAGATAATTTATAAACTTCAACCTACGTCTCAAGAGTTACAAATAGACATAATAAAAGAAGCAATGGAGTTACTAGGTGACAGCAAGGTTAAAAGGGATGGAAATTATTCAGCAAGCACATCAAGTAATGTGAGTTGCAATTTATTGCTTTTTTTGAAGTTTAAATATATCAATCTTCTACCATTTTGGCTGCTTCAATTGCAATGCCATGCTTCTATAGGAATGTGGTTGTTCGTTTTCATTTCATTTTCACTTTTGATTGAGAGGTTGACATGGACAGCTTTCAGAGGAAGATGAAGAGATACAGCTTAGTAGCTCTAGTAAAATATATACAGAAGACGGGATTAATTTTGAGAATCAGGTAGTAGCGGACACTCCCACACGGTTGGCCACTTACGATGAAGAGTATAGAGAACAGAAAATCAATATTGAATATCTGATAATCGAGGACACCCCTGATGAAGAGTATAGAGAACAGAAAATCAATATTGAAAATCTGATAATCTTGGATACCCCCTCGGATTCGAGCAATCCTGTTAAATTAGGCAGAGAGGAACAGTTCCAATTTCAAAAACTAATGATGGAGGACTCTTTCACAAATTTGAGCATATCTGATTCTGAGGACGGAAGTAGAGAAGATGGGTTGAACACTGAAAGTCACATAATCGAGGACACAACCACAAATTTGAGTATTGGGGGCGAAGTAGGAAAAGAGCAAGACTTGATTGCTGAAACTCTCATAGTGGACGACACTCCACCTAAGTTCAGCTCTGACGATGTGAGATTTTATTCTGTCTTATATCCTTTAGTTTTGTAAAGTTGTCACACAAATCACACACATAATACGCCCGCACAATGGATCGGCACAATATAAAAGTAACTTCTTTGATTGACAGGTTGATTTAAGGAAGAAAAACATCATGTTAGAAGAGGAAATTACCGAATTGAAGCTGAAAATAAGCCAACAAATGGAAGAAATTGGAGTTCTCCGTAGAGAGAATTTATCAAATGCACAATTAAAAGCGGAGAACGATGAGTTGAAACAAGAGTTGGACATCTTGAAAAGCAATTTAAATGGCTTTGCAGACCAAACAGAGAGAGGTATCATGGAATTCCTTTCTGATGCAATTGAATAAAATGGTATCCTTGAATTTGAGCAGGCTACTAGGTTGCTGTATATAATATCATATGTTTGTTAGGGGTTGTGTGTTAGGACTAGGAGGTTCTTTTCAGGTTTCTTTGAGCAGGTTTCTTTTTATGTGAAGCCGTGAAATTCATTCCAGGTAATCTCATACCTATTTATTTTTATCTCTTGTACAATATGTAACAGATAGGTCATGTACTCCAATGTCCAAATGCAAGGATTGGAGTTCAAATTATATATAGTTACCTAGTTCTTATCACGAGGAATAGGACTATTATCCTTTTTTTTTCCTAATGAAGTTTACTAATTTTCCTTTAGTTGTTGTATATATATATTATAATTACCTTTTTCCGTATCTTATTGTTATGTTTTTCCATTTTAGCTGAAAGCCACTGCTTAATTTCATGGAAAATGGGTAAAGTCAGTGAATTATGTTGTAAGGATAGTAGATCAGATGGAGAGGGGTTATGCAACTATTAAGAAAAATCTCGAAGATTAACGAATTGAATAAAAATACGGTCTTAAATAGAATATTATGGCAGTAGTTGATTCATGTAACTGACCTCACTTAACCTATGTTTGATATTACACCAAATCCATAGACACTGAAGCTATCATTTGTTGCTTCATGAAAGCACGGTGCATATAGGCTCGGTTGTTGTAGTTGTTGGGCAAAAGCAGGAAATTAATCATAAAAAAGTATCTTTACTTATTGCACGATTCAATTTGAATCTATGAATAAGCTTATAAAATAGCTTATGTTTTGTTTTGTTTTGAAGTGACATATATGTTTGAGAATTTCATACCATTTGATTTGCGACTTAGATAGTCTATAGTATCCAAGTCCATTTGACCGCAATCTATTTGGGTGATTTGTGTGGGTGCTTCTCTTTTTTAGCCATTGTTATATTGGTAAGAGTAAATAAAGAAATGAAGGAACTGGCTTTTTTTTTTTATTTGGAGAAAGTGGACTTGAGTTTCTTAAGTAGTCTCGTGATTTGATTTTGATATTAAGTTTTCAAGACAAGAGGACATGTAGCGTCTTTGTTTCCCTGGTGAAAAGGTGTCCATAAGGCGTATTCAAGTAGAAGTTATTAAAAATCAATAATTTTGAATGTGTTTGAAAATAATAAAAAAATATTAAAGTGAAGATTAATTTTTGAATTCAGAAATATGAAGCACTTGTGAAGTGTTGTAGTTGATTTGAATTTAGAAATAGACAACTCATAAAATATTGTAGTACGTTTGAATTTAGAAATAGACAACACATAAAGTGTTGCAGCAGTATGTTTGAATTTAGAAACAAGTAATACTTTATGAAGTGTTGTAGAATGCGAAACAGTAACATTTGAAAACTGATATTGTAGGTGAAACATTGCAACATTTAGTAAATGTGTTGTTGTAGGCGAAACATTGTAACGTTTGAAAAGTGCGGATGTAGACAAAATAATGCAACACTTTGAAAAAGTGTTGATAAAAGTATGTGTTTCATCAAAGGTCGCTATCTTATGAAACAACACTACTTTGGCCTATAAATTAAGCATTTTGAATTCAGAAAAATACATGAGAAAAGTCTATCCTCTTCACACAAAATTCTGGACTTTATCTTCCTTACATTTGAGTTTTCAACGGTCTTGTGCAAACTTGAGTATAGACTGAATTATCCTGGGTATTCCCGCGTAGGAACTACAAGACAATTTGAGAGTGCTTGGAATACTATAAAGACAATAATTCATTTATGATTCTAGCCTCGGTCCATTTGATTGTAATTTAATTTTCTAACAATCTTATAGTATTTTAAATAATGGTACCTGTGGCTTTTGCAAATTGCGTTTTTACGGGTGATGCTTTAATCAAGAAATTAAAAAAAAAATTCTTGAGAAAGGAATGAACAAAACAAATGAGTAAAAAAGAAGCACAAAGAAGGAAGGTTACTTGTTTTGAATGCAGAGAAATAAGATATGTTAAAAATAAATGTCCTACATTTCAAAAGAAGAATGAATTTAAGAGCAAGAAGAACAAAAGACATAAAAACTTATTTTTAAAAAAACTGCAACACTTTTTAAGTCTGATCCGTTGCACTTTTTATGTCAGGTCTAGTTAAAAGACTTAACAAAATCTGCTGCTGTTTGAAATTTAAAAGATTGTTTGATATTCAAAATTCATCCTGCACTTATTAATTAAATCGGATTTTCGTTTAAACGACTTAACAAATTTTGAACAGAATTCAAAATCATATCTTTTCATGAACCATTGCATTCTAAACTATTGACCTTCATGAAAAATATCTCAAACTTTTGCATCAATTCCTATAAGTTTCTTAGGATGTATTTAAGACAAAATACATTAGTTTTTAAATTACCTCTTTCATTATTAATTTTTCACATCAATTCAAATAATTTTCTAAGTGTTCATTCTTTTAAAAAAATGTTAAAACTTTGTGCATAACTTTAAAATCATTCATAAAAGTTTTATAATATTTCTTGAGCACTTAAGGTTAATATATTATTGAATTGTAAATTGAAAGAGAAGATCAATTGTCTATTGAAATTGATTCACAAACAACTTCATATAATCAAATTTGTTCAAGTATTGTAATTGATCACCATTTGCGTGGTGACTTAATTTGTAAAAAAAATGTGTGTACTTTCTAAAAATATTTGCAAATAGAAAGTGATATATTTTATATTTGTTGAAGAAAAGTCATTTGAATTGATTTGATTTAAAGTCCAATATAGTTGTTGGTGTATTCAAGAAAGTAGTGGCTTCAAAGGACTCTTTGTTTTAGAAGGATGTTATCCAAGATGAAATGAATTCAATAATGTCAAACCACACTTGACAACTTGGCGATCTAACTAAAAGATCAAGACCCATTGGATGCAAGTGGTGTTTAGAAGGAAATATCATAATGATGGTACACTATGTTAGAACAAGATTTGTTCGAGACATATATTCCTTGGGTTTTAATGATAACAAAGTATTAAAAGAACAATGGTTATTTTTGGTATGTGTTTCATGTATGCAGATTATAATACTTATATATATATATATATATATATATATATATATATATATATATATATATATATATATATATATATATATATATATATATATATATATATATATATATATATATATATATATATATATATATATATATATATATATATATATATATATATATATATATATATATATATATATATATATATATATATATATATATATATATATATATATATATATATATATATATATATATATATATATATATATATATATATATATATATATATATATATATATTCATAATCTGATATACAAGGGCACACTTCAGGGAAGCTGAATTGCTAGCTTCTGGTGGTGCATAATTTGAAGAATACTCTCTAAGTGATGTCTGATGTAGACTTTGAAGCTGAAGGTCTCAGTATCAGAAGAAGCAACATAATTGTCTCTAATCTTGGTGAATATAAATTGACTTCTGGTGATCATTCAGAGTTAGTGATAAAGCTGAAGCTTTATGTACTGCAGAAAGCAAGCTGCATGGTCAAATCAGTTTGTCAGTTAGAGTCTTAGTTCACAAGGCTCAAGAAAAGTTGGCATGCTTTACAAATATCTACTCTCAATGATTCTTTAGTATAGGATATCTTTGAAGATTCAATGGTTAAACACGTTACACAGTGGATCAAAATCTTTTGGAGTATCTATCTTCAACGTCTCTTATACTATGAAGAAAGCAAAGACACTTGATCAAGTTATCTCTCTAACGGCTAGTCTTTTGCAAATGCTATATAAGTAGCTGAAGGTTCAAACTGAATTTTTAACAAGGATCAACCTGATAGAGGAGTAACAAGATCAACAATCATCAACACAACCGAGTATGCAAAATTTCTTTTGTAGGTTGTAATTGTAAAAGCCTTAAGATTTCTTAAACATTGAATATCTTAGAAATCTTAAGAGCTTTAGGTCGTTGTTATAGTGATTTCTATGTACCTCTGATATTTGTATCAAGTACACCTTGTTCTCTATTCTACTGAACATGTTATTTAGCAGTTTACATAAAGTCTCTCACCAAGATGCATGAGCCATGTAAGTCTCCTGCTATGTGCTAGAGCATTGAAAGTATTAATCAAGTGGATTGATTGAGCAATTAAGTCTCTCGCCAAGATGCTTGAGCCATGTAAGTCTCTTGCTAGGTGCTAGAGCAATTTACATAAAGTCTTTCACCAAGATGCATGAGCCATGTAAGTCTCCTGCTATGTGCTAGAGCATTGGAAGTCTTAATCAAGTGGATTGATTGAGCAACTAAGTCTCTCGCCAAGATGCTTGAGCCATGTAAGTCTCCTACTATGTGCTAGAGAAATGAAAGTCTTAATCAAGTGGATTGATTGAAAAGAAGTCATGAATCCGTGGGATTTAAGCAAGGAAGTCTCGGTTCGAGGGTTTAAGCGGAAGTCTTGAACCTGAGGGGTTTAAGCAGGAAGTCTTGGGTTTGTGGAATCTGAGTAGGGAAGTCTTGGACAGTGGATCTGGGAAAGTAGTCTAGGGCTTGAAGGGCTTAAGCAGGAAGTCTCGGGTCTGAGGGACCTGAGAAGGAAAGTCTTAGGCTGAGGGTCTAAGCAAGAAAGTCTTGAGTCTGCAGGACTTGAGAAAAGAAGTCTTACGCCTTAGGGGTTTAAGCAATAAGTATCAGACTTAGGGTCTGAGCATTGTAAAAGTCTCATGCAGAATTTATAAGCGATTGTAATCATGATTTGATTATAGTGAAAATCTCTTGTGAAGCAAGGGGACTGGACTACTCTCTCTTGGGAGGAACCAATATAAATCTTTTTGTCTTATGCAATTATTTATTTGCTTTTGTTAACATTTAGCTACTAAGTATAACTAGAATCTAAACACCAGTTTAGATTCTAAACTCTGACCAGACACAAATTAAGAAAACGGAAAATACAATTCAATCCCTCTTCTTGTGTATCTTTCTCACCTTCAGTTGGTATAAGAGCATGGTCTATACATATTACTTAACAGTGGTGCAGATAATGATCTAATGAGAAAAGTGTGTATGTTAAAGACTTTCCTTTAGGAAGGAATCAAGTGCCACATGAAAATATTACATTTCTTTTCCTACCATATTCAAAGGGTGATTCCGCTAAATTTAAATGGTGGAAAATTTAAATATATTTTTAATTCATTGGACTTGATAAAGGGTTTGTGAAGATCTGTAGCATACCTCTGAAAAAGGTATTACTATAGAAGTTGATGGTGTAGGGATGGTCAAAGTTTGAAAGTGTCTCTCACCAGCTCATAAGAAGCTTATTGAAAATATCTTTAGAGATAAATGTATTCTGATAGGTGCTCTATCTCGATTTTGAGTATATCAACATCATTGATACGTATAATGCTCAGACTATCTTTGAATCCTTGTGCTCAGATTTATGGAAATCAGTTATAAAGCTTGTGCAGTTACACTTCATCTAATCTTTCCAAGAAAATTCTAAGAAGATTGTTTTGAATTTAAACTTGAGGTCATAATTATTCAAGAAGTCATACAACTTGAGTTTACTGTGCCTTGTGTTGCACCCTAATTTTGACCCTAAGATCCCATTCTTTTTATTTTATTTTCTGTTGTTTTTGTGCGTGTGTCTATTATCACAGTTAACCAGTTTGTGCAGGTTTGCATAGGATGTTGAGTTCAAAGGGAAATAATACACAACCTCCTAGTCATAACTATTTCCTTCATTCTTAGGCCATTCATGGATAAACACTTCAAAGACATCCTAGACGGATTTTTTTTGGTTGTATCTCGCTAAAGTCGTTTTCATATTTGATTTGAGATCAGGATTTTATAGCACATGAGTTTATGGTATTCGAGGCCCCATTGCTTTCTGACACAAGAGGGTTTGGATTCAGGGTTTGAAGTTCACATGTGTTTGCTAAGTGGATAAGTATGTATATTTTGGCCTATGGATTTCTTATAACGTCAAGGAAGTTTTTTATTCAAAGTACAAAGTCAAAGAGATTCTGCCATGGCGGTAACACCATGCTCCACTAGTTCAAGTTTGATAAGATAAGTCCAATGAAGGAAGCCTATTGCTACAAGGAATGAATATTATACGTATCCCTTCATTAATTTGAACAAATAAGTTATTCGAGGAAAGCATACAAGTATCCAATACAATTTTAATACAAGGAGAGTTCTTGCAATCCAACCCCATTACATCATCGTGAATCACTACATTGACTCAAGTGTGTTCATGCTTTAAGTTACAAGAATTTAAAGCCTATAGCTCCTTATGTTGAGAATTCACTTGTGCATGACCTAAAGCAAATGCAGGTGAGTGAAGCCACATCCCTCGCCGCTGTTAATGAACCAACTGTTGTCAAAAGCTAATGTATGCCGACGAAACTCCATACCTGCAAACGAGATAATTAGAAGAAAAAAATTATAAAGATCAGACTAGCTACTGATATTTGTAGCATCATGTGCATGTTCAACAATTTTCACATATCCTGTTTGGAGCAACATAAGCATGGCCGTGGTGTTCCTAATAAAAGTGATACCTGAATAACAGACCGAATCTACTTATCATTTACACCGGCATCTATTTGAACTACACGATCCAAAATCAAATTATAAGAGTTAAGAGCATCGAAACAAAATCGAGAAAGGAGATTTTGAGTTCTTTTAACAGCAGCGAACCCGCACCGTTTGGAAGCATTGGGTAACTCTTCATGGTAGGCTTCGCATCACAACAACACCTCAATCTTTAGCTTTTCTGATACAACCAGCTCGAAGTTCTCCTCATCGCATCAGACCTGCAACAACAACGAAATCACAGACCTCATCATCAAATTCCAATCCGATCGGAGCAGGGACTACACGAATCCCATGCTTCCTGTTAATCAGACCGTCAACGCTTTACAGAGGAAAGAACTAGAGAATAATGTGCTTTTGGCAATAATCGAAACATGTAATATGCAGTCACCGCAGAAGTTCTTAATATGGTTTTTCTGCATTCGGCACTGTTCAAATTACTATAGTCGAAAGGATTGAGTAAACTTAAGCACTGATTCAATACCCTGATGTTATGATAGCAACAGCTGCCAAGGAAGCTTTAGAGGAACACTTTAGGGATGTAAATGCGAAATTTTCACAAGGAGCAACCATGTAAATAGAATATAAAAGCCATCCTTTGGTGAAATAGTCAAGCTGCTGAGCTATCTGATCTAATCTGCAAACTAAAATAACAAGTATGTATTTTAGATTAGTATTAGTTCATATGATTGAAAAAGAAAACTTGCAGGCAAGCATTGAAGAAACTACCATCAAGTCTGCATCTGAGCTAGAGAGTTTGATATCCATTAATGAGAAGAAACCCCTTGAATCCTCAATACATAACCAATACTATTATGGTTCTTCTGATAGTGCATCTGGCGTTTCGGTTGACAGCAGTTTCCAAATGCACCGTTCAACGGTCTTTCTCCTCAACATTGATACCAACAGCCGCTGTTTGGTCACTACCCTGCAGGAAGCCATGACTCGTTTAGTCAATCTTTACCAAAACTTTGACACAAAGCACAACTACAATTGCCATTGTCAAGGATAAGTATAATACCTTTTAAGCCTGCTGCAGAAACCATTGCACTACTCAAAGGACACATCCTCGTCTGTGCCAAAGGTTCACAAAAGCAGGGAGTTTGCCAAATTCTTCTCTCTCCTACGCCGTGAAGTCGCTTATCAACGATAAAGCTCTATTTAAAATACATAACCGCTGCAAATTCTAATCCATAACCTGCAACAAAATAAGGACCATCAGTTATGGTAGCCTATAAGCTAAGTCAAAGAAGGAGAATCCAAGTCCATTTGTTATTAACAGAAAACACAAACCTAGTTTACACCATGGGAGTGTACTATATCAATTTACAAAGTACTTATTGCTCCATTGCTCCCTCGAGTACGAATACCGTGACGCATGTAATGCGGCCGTATGGGTTAATTTGTGAAGCCACCACCATCTGCATCCACCATAATCAGCACTGTCACGAAGAATGCCCGTAAACCGTAAACTACATGCGAAATCAACCAAAGCGAATGCGTGAATATCAATACAAATCACTATACGAATAACTATAGTTGTCCAGCTTCCTGCAAGCACTTCCAAACCAGTAACGGTTAACAAGAGCGATTCGAAAATCCAAGAAGAAATGAATTGAGTTATACTTCAGCCCTCAGTTCAGCTCATCATCGGGCAGAGGTACGAGCGGCCAGGAGAGCGACAACCAAGGCTATCACCAACTCCTTACCGTACATCGGATGAGTAGAATTCAGACGATTAAAGCAACTAATTGCAAACAACCATCACATCAAGGCAACAACCACTTTTCTCAAGATCTCCTCATGGTTCAGACTGTCAAAGTCATCATAACCGCATCAAACTTTTCTCGGCCAACGACAGCAAACCTCTCAGCTCAGAATAACTTCATCATCGCCGATTACAACTAGTTTCAGATAGCGTTCAACACATTTCAGAAGCATAATATAATACCAAGCAACGACGGCATTTTGAGCCTTCTGGTTCAGACATAGCATCGTCATCACCAAAACCTTTCTCGGCAACGACAAAAATCGGCAGCCTCCAACTTATGTTCATCCCTGAAAAAGAAGAAGAAGAATAAGATTAAAACAGTTCAATGGAATATCCGAAACTCAACAAGAGCCTAAGGGTCTGAAATAATCGAGACTAGTTGGACACTCAGCAAGCTCGAGCGAAGCCCAGCTAAGACCACTCCAATTTCTCATGCTGCAAAATCTATACAATCAGCATAACAAGGTTGTTATTCTCAGCTACACATATTTGGCCAACATAAAAAAGTAGAGACAATCAAAACCAGCAGTAACCAGCATAAATGACATCAAGACGACAAGCTAACACGGTTCAGATTCTGCGCATCATCATCACCAGCAATACCTAAACTCAGAGATTTTTTTTTTCCTGCAAGAAAAGAAAGTAATGTTAGACATCATCACAAGACGGTAGAAGCAAACACAACAAATAACTACTCCACAGACTCAGTAAAATGCCACGTCACCACCAGGGCCCAAGCAAAAACACAGGACATTCATTGATTCGAAAACGACGTGGACCAAAGCCATCAGGAGCGAATATCCTTTTTTTTAGATCCGACAAACCCAAGTAAATCTCAGAAACTTCCAAATCCAACCCAACAAATCTGAACGGAAAAAGAAAGAGTTAAAGGTCATTCCAAACAAAATCAAACACAAATCATCAAATAAGGAAGTTTTAAAAGAAACCTTAATCACAGGCCCATCAAGTTTGTGTTTAAAAAGCGAGGAAAAGCCACAAGTCAGAAGAGGAGAAAAAGATCACCGTCGTAGCGAAAGAGAGTTCATACGAAAGAATACCACGACAACAATAACTCATAAGATCCTCATCCCTGTGAACCCAAACTCTCCTCCGAGTCATCACCGCCACGAAGAAGAGCGGAATCATGGATCTCATCACCATATAACCCCCGTCGTCACCAAGCCGCTGCCAACTCGTGTTTCTGGGTAAAATCTAATATTCAAAACTTATTGCATGTTGTTTCTGTTGGCTTACAGGGTATCATGGAGAAGAAAAAGAGAAAAGAACGGTGGAAACGAGAAAGAAGAGGGCGGAAGCATAAAGTTGGAAGGAAAAGATTGAAGGAAAAGGAAGGAGCGGATCGGAAAGGGGGAGGGGATCGAATGGGGATTAGGGTTTTTGCTTGTAATTTTGTTTATCTTGTAATCCAGTACACCTGCACACACCGTAGCTACACTGCACCCTCGCTCAACACCACACACCTCACCTACCACGTAATCAAACGATCCACATACCGCTCGCCTACCATACACCTTCGCAGATCACCTACACACAAACCCATCCGTTTCCCTAATCCTCCCCTAAACCCCTCGTTAACTCACTAATCTCTTAAACAGGCCACTTAATCTTCCATTTTAATTAATTAATGACACACCTAATAATTAACTTAATTAGCTGTCACCTTTAAAAACAAACCAATCTTCTAATTAACTAATAACTCTTTTGACTAATCAGTTTTAATTAATCGTTAAACTTAATCATCCTTTTATAAATTTTTTTTTACTAATAACCTCTATTATTTAATTTAATTAGCTAAAAAATAAATCAACCCTTTTATTAAAAATTAACTTTTTATTTTATTAGTTAATTATTATTTTAATTAGATCTTTTCTCTAAATCTTTTTTTATTTAAAATAAACTAATGAACCTTTTTCTAAATAACCAATATGTTTTTTAAAATTAACCTTTCAACAATAGTAACCTTTTTATCTAGAAATTAACTTCTAGCTTTTTATGATAATCAAGAATTTTTTAACCTAAAAAAAACATTTCATAATTAATAAATAACAAAATATTCTATGACAATCTATTTAATTTATTTATCAATAAGAATAACCTTTCATAAATAAATAAAACTTATTTAACTAAATCTATTTAATAACTTAAGAAAAATCACTTTTTGTTTAAGAATCTTTTCCTTAAAATTAGGAACTTAATCGATTCACGTCTAAAAAAACCCCTTTTATTAATAAATCAAATTCAACTTTTCTTTTAAAGTCAATTCACCCTCTAAGTTCAACATTCGACTAAAAATCAAATAAATGAATCAATCTCTTAAAATCAACTTCTCGCCTACAAATTAATCACACCCTTAATCAATTAACATCGCATCCCACGCAATCGTGCATACTCACATTCACGACACATACACTCTCACATACTTCAGCGCTTTCATGCGTATGTGTATGTTTTACTCTTCCGTAATTTATTTTATTGCATTTACATTATCACATTTACTTTATTGCATCGCATCCGTCCAAAGGAAAAACCTACACATAAGTAAACACTTGTGTGTAGTCCATTCACATTTGCATCATTCTCCCCATACGACCCTTGATCCCATTCAAGTTGATCAATTAAGTTAGATCCTACCCTATAGGAAGGACCTTATCTTTACAACTTAGACAAAAACAATTCAACTCAAATCAAACAATATTCAAACACAATAGAGAAAAGATGCCAAATCATCTTAAGCGAGATAGAATCTCCACCCCACAACAATACAATCAACATGTAGGGACTTTGCCTTAAGAGAGATAAAGGCGTACTCGTCAAACAATCCGAGTACTTGAGCCCTTTTCTTAAGACGATGCAAAGACTATTTTCCTACAACATGTGGCGGTTAAATCTCCCTTAAAAAGATAACACACATTTTCTCCTAAAATCAATCAACCAACTATCCTAAACCCGTAGGAACTTTGACCACAGTCAAAGAACTCCTCTAACCCTTTAGAGGAACTACAAATACTCTAATTCCACTCCCATAAGGATATGTAGGCATAAGATGCGATATCTTATCGAGTATACTTAAATATAAACCCCTAGGTCTTTTAACCTTAAGCAGATAAACACTTAGCAATAAACAAATATAAAACAAGAGGTTCATGTAGGATACTACAGAAACTTAGGATGCTAGTACTTTCCCTAAGTTTAACCAACCCCCGAACCTATAACTCTCTAAGCCTTGCATTTGCATTGCATTGTGGGAATTTCGATCTTTATCCCTTCCTTTGGACAAATCAAAGTTCGGTTGCAAAATGAATTAAAGATTCAAACTAATCAATAGTTTGGTATCCAAATTTCACCGCGACACCTTGTATATTTATCTTGCAAACTCCAAAGAAAAGAAATGGAATTAGATGATGAAAAGTTATCTAACATATCATCTTTCCTGAAGCCTGTTGAAGGATACTTCCTATGGAATGTCTGATGATGATGAATTAACCTTTCTAATCAGAAGATTTCTTTAACTAGATGAATGGAACGTGGCATCTGTTGTTAGAAGAGTAACTTCGTAAGTTTATGAGATATTCGTATTTCAACTGATTTCCCAAATCCAAGAACAAGGAGAGACACTAACATAACCTAATGTCAGAGGTCTTCATTGCATATTCATTTGAAGTTGACATTAATGCAGGATTCAAAAGAAAGAGTATTCTGGATTTGCCGGTCATTATTGCTTCTGAAAAAGCATCTGAATCCTGGAATAAAAATTAAGTATTGAAGAGAAAGAGATTATTCCAAATCTATCTTGCTTCAATATTTGATAATAAGGAGTCTGTTCTTTAAGGTGATATCTTAAGTGACTCAATTTCTCCTTGTCCAAGGGTCATCATGGAATTTGTGTTAAAGGACAATTCTATGTGGAACCTTCAATTCTTCTTCGTGTTCTGTCAACAATCATATGACATGCTTTTACTTGTTTTATGCCAATCTCTAATAGCTAACACTATCTGGTTCTATGCTTGTCAAAGATTTCAAAGTCAAAAGATTTAATCCAAGACAATAAAATCAATGATTCTGCTAAGAAAAAGATCTTGTTCATGTCATGCCTCATCCTAGACTAATACTCTTGAAATAATCATGATACTACTATTAGATTGAGGCATAAGGCAAAGGAAAGCTTGTCTGGACCAACATGCATGTACTCATAGAAATATGAGTATCATTATTTAAATGTAGTTGTTACAGATATCAAAGAAAGGAGCAAAGGAATCTTCCATGTTGCTTATCAAAGGTTGTTTACAACTTTTGATGGAAGAAGAGCCTACAACCTAGACTTAAATGTTAGAGGTACTGAGTTTGGTGAAAGAAGTGGAGTCAATGGTTTAACAATAATTGAATTAGAATCCACTCAAAGAAGTATTCAAATTCTATGGTCAAATCTGAATACTCATATGAGTCTGACCGAGAAAATAACAAAAAAAGGCATGTTTGCTCTTTTCTGGCTTATTACTTAAATCAATGAGATATTTTTGTATATGTAAACACAAAGTCTCTATTAGATTTCTAGAGAAGTTCTTTTGATAAAATAATCTTCAGAGATCTTTAAGAAGAAACTATGTTGTATTTGTCTATACTGAATATATCATTAACTAGATGACGATCATATTTATGGAAACAATTTCTTCACTTTTTGTGATGATACTGCTGTTTTTTAACTATCAAAGAAACCAACTCAATATTCATTAATCACTCATGACTCTTGTTTCAAAAGAAAATATTTGGTTATGAATAGAATCTTGAAGACTGATGACTGACAGAAGATGTCTCACTCTAAGTCTAGATCCACTAGACTCTGATGGATGATAGCTTTTGAAATTTGTCAGACTCTGAGATTCAGAAAAGAATTTTTTACTTCTTATAAAGCAACTTAAGTAAAAGGTTTTTCAAAAACTTTTATATTACTTAAATATTCATAAAGGTGAAAATCATCTAGTGGATTCAGGAAACCTGCTGGATAAGAATATTTGGGTAATGATGTTTTTCTTTTTATATATTATTATTATTATTATTATTATTATTATTATTATTATTATTATTATTATTATTATTATTATTATTATTATTATTATTATTATTATTATTATTATCTCTATCCCCTGTCTTGTGAAACATCATTTTGTATCCTTTTTCTAATAATATTCTTATACCTTTAGAGTCTTGTTCAGTTCTTTTATTTTCTTTGATTGTGTGCTGATCAAACTAAACCTGAGATGAATTCTCTAGTAAATTCTCCTATGAATCAACTAGTTGTCATCAATGAAAAGTTTATGGATTTTGATGAGTTTCTTAAGCTAGGTTTAAACTTCTTTAAGACTGTGTTTGAACAAAGTCGGAATGGATACTTTGAGATGCTATATGGTTTAACTTATCCATGTCTTGTGAAAGAGTTTTGGATTAATGCTTCCATTGTTGAGCTGAATTCTGAGTGTGCTATTCTTTCTAAAGTGACTGGTGTTTCTATAATAGTAACCTCTAAATCGATTGCTAATGTGATCAATTGTGAGGAGATTGGAGAAATCCTAGGAACTCTTGTTTAGAAACACTATCTTCCTACTTGGTGTATCATTGTAGATCCATCTAACACATCTTTGGTCTCAAATATTTGTCCTTATGCAATAGTTTGGAATCAGATTCTGAACTCAAACTTGCTTCATAAGGATAAGAATCTAGACCCCGTGAACCCTATTGCAAATGATTTTCTACTACTTCTCAATTTAGACTTGCAGATTGATCTTTTTTAAGTTATGTTTGACTATTTGAAGAGGACTCTTTCTTTATTTCACAAGGGAAAACCTTTCTGTAATTCTGGTATGCAGATCTCAGATGTTCTAAGAGATGCTAAGAACATTGATCTCTGCTAAAACAGAACAAGCACAGAACATGACCATTTTAAATCCCTTTAAAAATTAACAATGTCATGACATCTGTTGTAACATTTGCAGACTGACAAAACTATTTATCTAACCATTTAAACTGTGCATAATTGTAAATGCCGAAAGATAAATAACACAATGAATTGTTAACCCAGTTAGGTGCAACATCACCTACATCTGGGAGCTACCAAGCCAGGAAGGAAATCCACTATTAGCAGAATTAATTCAGAGCTAAATCCTAATTTACAACTCCTCACTTAATCTCTACCCAATGCAATTTCTACCTAGAACCCACTAGACAAGAGACACCTCTCACTCCCCACAATCACAGCAGTGATAATAATTCAATACACAAAGAAAGACTTTAGAAGAAACTCTTCAAAATCACAATACTTGATTTTTTTAACAGCTTCAATCAAGAACAATACACTCTTGCTTACAAGATTTGAATGAACAATTGACAATTTACAAATAACACTAATAGCCTAAACATATCTACCACGATGCATCCAAGGATACAAAGGGTGACTTACAAAGTCACACACAAAAGACTCTCAAAACCCTAAACCTTTATTTAGCACTCAAGTTTTTCTTGTTGTGAATGCTTAATTTCCCTTGCTTCTGCACACACAAACAAAATTCTTCACCCCAAAAATTCTCCGTCCCTAGTCAGGATTGCCACTCCTCTATTTATATGCAGCACATGGACCTTGGTCCTAAGGAACATAAATTAGGTTTAACCAAGTTAAACCACTTTCGATAATTCAAGGTGCTATCAAATAGGTTATAGGTGTTTTGTAACACCCTTCTAATCCCCACGGAAAAATACATATTTAATCAGAGTAAATTAACATGCTTTCATAAAGGGCATCACACATAATTACAAAATCTTAACATTCACCTGTCATACTCATGTAACATTGAAATAAATAGTCATTCTATTAAATTTTCATCTTGCCTGAAACAGCGGATTCAATTTGGTTTACATAACTCTTCATAGAAAATTCATGTTCATCATATAATCATCAACACTTAGGCACAGAGGTCATTATCACATATTTCAAATACATTTAAAACACAACTTAGAATATACAATATATCTCTAAGGCATAAACCCCGCGATCCCAGTGTTACATAACCAGAGCATGACTTGACCCAACATTATTAAATACTAATAGCTGCACCAACAACGACCTCGCAACTACTATCAGTACTACTCCTTGGTACCTGCACGATGTCATGTAGGACATCATTCCAGCAGAAGGGTGAGAAACATTACCATAATAATCAATGCACATAATGATATATCAATGCACAAGTACAGAATATATATATATTTCACAATTTCTTACTACAATGCCTCACAATCCACTATCATACATCATAATGTATATATGTATAAAACCAAGCATTTTATCATGCATACATTCACATCATTTTCACATAAACATACACATACATGTTTATTTCACCAATGCATCATATAAAGATGAATCATGCAACTCATAGAGACCGACTCACGACTCTATGCAGATGCAAATGTGGTACCGACTCATTTCAGCAAGTTCAATTGAAGAACCAAAAATAACCATCGCTCACACCCCACAAGGGTACACGAGGTTCTGCAGATTCTCCGAGGAATCAATGTAACCATCGCAACATACGAGGTTCTTCAAATCCTCAGAGGGATAAATAAATAACCATCACTCACACCCCACAAGGGCACACGAGGTTCTGCAGATTCTCCGAGGAATCAATAAATAACCATCACTCACACCCCACAAGGGCACACGAGGTGCTGCAGATTCTCCGAGGAATCAATGTAACCATCGCAACATACGAGGTTCTGCAAATCCTCCGAGGGATCAATAAATAACCATCGCTCACACCCCACAAGGGCACACGAGGTTCTACAGATTCTCCGAGGAATCAATAAATAACCATCGCTCACACCCCACAAGGGCACACAAGGTTCTGCAGATTCTCCGAGGAATCAGACACACAAGTATGCAATTATGATGCTTCACATGCAAAATGACCTAATCAATTATAGACCATCGCTCACACCCCACAAGGGCACACAATGTCTCTGCAGATCCTCCGCGGGATCAACCGATATAACATGCATACGTGTTTGCAAACATACTCATGCATTCATTACATATCACATACAGTAATCATACCTTCACAATGTATATAGCATTCATCATTCGTCACGCATCAACACATACGTTCAATATACACTCGCAAATATATTTACCCTATATTCGTCATTCATCTCATATTGTTTCATACTAGATTCACATTCATAACTCACAATTATCGTGACAAACGGCAACAAACTCAATCCCACCCAATAATGCATTTTTAATTAATTTAAACAACGCATCACATATGCCAAAAGGCCACATATTCACAATCAATTCATAATCTAGGATTCACGCCATACGGCTACCCACAGCACAACGTACACAAGCTATTCGCTACATGCTAAAACCAAAGACAACAACATTGGATAGAAACAATCAAAATAAAACAAATGTTGTCTCATTCGCCAACCTTCGCCTGGCAAAGCCATTGGCGAACCTTCACTGCAACGTTCGCCTGGCGAACTTGCCAGTGAATACCACCGGGAGCTATTCTGGAATTACTCGCTAGCACTCGCTAGCACACTCGCCTGGCGAACCTTCACCACTCTCATTCGCCTGGCGAACTTGCCAGCGAAGATAGGGTGTTTGGTTCTGACTTGATTCGCTACCGTTCGCTGGGCTTCGCCTGGCAAAGCCTCGCTGCCATTCGCCTGACGAACCTGCGAGATCAGAACTTCCATGGCTGTTCAAAAGCCCAAACCTCACAAAACCAACCGATTTAATCCAAATCAGTTCCAGTAGCACAACCCACTCATCACCCAACTATACTACACTGTCTATTCCAAATTCTAACTGATAAAACTCAGTTTCTACCGATTAAACTCATTTCGACCTAAAAATGGAAAAATGTCCAAAAACACCCAAACAATCCAACACACATACACAATGATTAAGATAGTAAGATTTCACACCCTTACCTCGGTTAATCGGAAGCTAGAGGATGTTCTTGATGATTCTCCAAGTTTCCTCTTTTTCTCCTCCTTTTCTCTTCTTTCTCTTTCTTTCCCTTTCTTTTCTCTTCCTTCTTTCTTTTCTTTTCCACTTCCTCATATATATATATATATATATATATATATATATATATATATATATATATATATATATATATATATATATATATATATATATATATATATATATATATATATATATATATATATATATATATATATATATATATATATATATATATATATATATATATATATATATATATATATATATATATATATATATATATATATATATATATAATTCCCTTTATTTCTATCCAATATATTCCCTCTCTCAAACATCTATAAATCCATTTAAACAATCATCTAATTATTCAATTAATTAGAATAATCCAAATAAATCAATTAATTAACACAAATAATTAATTATTGAAATTTGGGCTGTTACAACTCTCCCCCACTTTAGGAATTTTCGTCCTCGAAAATGTTATCTCAATGAACCGAGTCGGATACGACTTCCTCATCCCAATCTCTCAAATCCCACTTTCTCTAGTTGGTTCACCCAACTGTCTTTACCGAAGAAATCTTCATTGCCTCGAAGTTACTTCTTGCTCATCAATTTGAACTAGCAATGTCTCAACAGTCAAATCCTTCCTCACTTGTACACCGTTTGCCTGAATAAATGCACTTGCACTTCCTCATTAGGCACATACCACATCATGTAAATTCACAAGCGACATTGGTAAGATAATCTAACATGATACTTCTCCCACGCTTCCGCTGCGCCACTCTGATACTAAGCAATAAAACACGGTGTGTGCTTCCGAGACTTCAATGCTCGATCAACACCCGTCACCACTGAAACTCTCAGAACACGTCCTTTCTTGGATCTTCTTGATCTTTTCAGTCGCCTCTTACACAATCCTCAGGTCCGAGCACAACGCTCTCGTCTGAATCATAACAATACAAAGGAGTCCTACACCTCCTACCACACAACGCTTCAGATCCCTATCTGACACAATATTCGACGATACCTCATACAATCTTTATCACTTCAATGATATCCATCTCAACCAGCTCCAACATAGAATGGTTAATCCTCATTGGTAGGAAAAGATCTAATCTAGTCATTCCATCCAAAATCACTCAATCAAAACCATATTCCTCAAATCCGGTTACATCTTTATAGCACTAGGATGGATACTCCATCTACCTCGATACTCTTATTCTGCATAATAATAACTAGAACATAACTCTATCCCGACATCTCATGATACCATTCCCATTAATACAAAAATCAATCCTTCGACTTAATTCATCAAATTCGACCATCATCATCAGTATATACCAAAATTTCAAATCGATGCATCAGCTACTGCGTTGCTCTACCCGAATGGTAATTCAATCTAAAACCATAATCCCTCAGGAGTCCCAATCGTTTTCCTCTGCCTCATATTCAAATCTCCCAATTCAAACCAATACCTTAAGCTTTTGATATCACCAACCGTTTCAAATCTCACACTAACCAATTGGAGCCTCCAACTCCGGCACATACACAATAACAACCAACTCTAAGTCACTTGTCAAATAATCCCTCTTATATACTTTAAATTGTCTTCAAGCAACTAAACTCACTGATGTTGCACTTAACATAACTCCCAAACATACCCACGAGGAATCACAAACCACGATAAATAATTCTGTCGAATTTCGGTAAGAATCTACAAACGAGCTGTTGACAACTCTCCGAAACTCCTTGAAACCCTCTTCGCCTTGGCATAAAAACTGCTTTCCCTCTCACACTGATAACTTAAGTTCCCCATGCTCAACATGATTCCATATCTTCTTTGAATACACCAAAATATCATAGGTTAACACAACCATTTCCTCGCTCCATCAAGTAGGGAAAATCCCATGCCAAACGGATACTCACTCTCGCAAGTTATGGCGGAAACACACACCACACGCTCTGCATCTACAACAAAATCCAAAAATAGTCCTTCAATAATTAACTTAATTCCATCCCAATACTCCACCATCATCTAGATCTTTGGACTAGCTTTCCAACACTTCGAACCGTGCGTCATTCCGAGTTACGGTTCTCCCGTTACGACAAAAACACCAAAACAACTTTCTCTGCCAAGGACTTCCTCGCGAGGCGAACATAGTAGCGAGTCATTCGCTAGCATGCTCGCTAGGCGAAGGGTCTGGCGAACATGACAGTCTGAAATCTCATTTTCGACCATTACCTGACTTCCGAGTGTCCAATTTCGATTCCGTAGAAAGCTGCGATCTCGGAATTCAACGTACTACAACAATTTCACACTTAGAAGACCATTCAACACATCCTTAACTCTTGGAACACTTAAAGGCCGAGTTACACTGATTTGCACTCCACATTCTTACTTTCTTTAACATCCACCAGATGTCACTATCCACACTTACATACTCGGCTTCACAATCTGTCGTCACAACACACACGCTCGATACCAGTCTCAAAACTACTCCCTCGATTCAATCCTTGTCCATCCAAACAAACATACCATATGGAGTCCTCACTCTCGGACCGGTTCCCGTAACTGAGTCGGTCACAACTCCACTTCACGTTCTGACTGCTAATTACTACCTTGTCAAGATAACTCTTCAAACAACCACAATCAATCGGCAATCGCCAACTTTCCCACTTCCATTATAACTCGAAGATTTCCATCAAAATTCAAACACTTCAACACTGTTCTGAGCCGACCCGCCCAAACAATTCTCAAGCACCCAGCTGAACTCCAGACAATTCACTGCTCACGCCTTCTAAGCTTGCAAGACATGTCCATCCTATCCAACACAATCCAAACTACTATCAACAAGAGATTAAGGGTGATCAGTTCCTCAATTTGTCAATAGACAACCGAAATCATGATGGGGTATAAACCATCTTTACCAAACTGTATGGGCATTCAACCATACTGAGCTATAACTCCACACTTTGCAGCAACCTGGAGAAGCACAAGTTCTCCCCCACTTGGGTCATTCCCACTTCTGCAGACAAAGACTAGACAACAAACGCGTACCAACAGTGTTTCACACACATGTCGCGTACAAGGGAACAACCAACATTAGACAACTTGGTCGGATGGACCGACCTGCTCTACTACCACTAATGTAACACCCTTCTAATCCCCACGGAAAAATACATATTTAATCAGAGTAAATTAACATGCTTTCACAAAGGGCGTCACACATAATTACAAAATCTTAACATTCACCTGTCATACTCATGTAACATTGAAATAAATAGTCATTCTATTAAATTTTCATCTTGCCTGAAATAGCGGATTCAATTTGGTTTACATAACTCTTCATAGAAAATTCATGTTCATCATATAATCATCAACACTTAGGCACAGAGGCCATTATCACATATTTCAAATACATTTAAAACACAACTTAGAATATACAATATATCTCTAAGGCATAAACCCCGCGATCCCAGTGTTGCATAACCAGAGCATGACTTGACCCAAAATTATTAAATACTAATAGCTGCACCAACCGCAACCTCGCAACTACTACCAGTACTACTCCTTGGTACCTGTACGATGTCATGTAGGACATCATTCCAGCAGAAGGGTGAGAAACATTACCATAATAATCAATGCACATAATGATATATCAATGCACAAGTACAGAATGTATATATATTTCACAGTTTCTCACTACAATGCCTCACAATCCACTATCATACATCATAATGTATATATGTATAAAACCAAGCATTTTATCATGCATACATTCACATCATTTTCACATAAACATACACATACATGTTTATTTCACCAATGCATCATATAAAGATGAATCATGCAACTCATAGAGACCGACTCACGACTCTATGCAAATGCAAATGCGGTACCGACTCATTTCAGCAGGTTCAATTGAAGAACCAAAAATAACCATCGCTCACACCCCACAAGGGCACACGAGGTTCTGCAGATTCTCCGAGGAATCAATGTAACCATCGCAACATACGAGGTTCTGCAAATCCTCAGAGGGATCAATAAATAACCATCGCTCACACCCCACAAGGGCACACGAGGTTCTGCAGATTCTCCAAGGAATCAATAAATAACCATCGCTCACACCCCACAAGGGCACACGAGGTTCTGCAGATTCTCCGAGGAATCAATGTAACCATTGCAACATACGAGGTTCTGCAAATCCTCAGAGGGATCAATAAATAACCATCGCTCACACCCCACAAGGGCACACGAGGTTCTGCAGATTCTCCGAGGAATCAGACACACAAGTATGCAATTATGATGCTTCACATGCAAAGTGACCTAATGAATTATAGACCATCGCTCACACCCCACAAGGGCACACGATGTCTCTGCAGATCCTCCGCGGGATCAACCGATACAACATGCATACGTGTTTGCAAACATACTCATGCATTCATTACATATCACATACAGTAATCATACCTTCACAATGTATATAGCATTCATCATTCGTCACGCATCAACACGTACGTTCAATATACACTCGCAAATATATTTACCCTATATTCGTCATTCATCTCATATTGTTTCATACTAGATTCACATTCATAACTCACAATTATCGTGCCAAACGGCAACAAACTCAATCCCACCTAATAATGCATTTTTAATTAATTTAAACAACGCATCACATATGCCAAAAGGCCACATATTCACAATCAATTCATAATCTAGGATTCACGCCATACGGCTACCCACAACACAACGTACACAAGCTATTCGCTACATGCTAAAACCAAAGACAACAACATTGGATAGAAACAATCAAAATAAAACAAATGTTGTCTCATTCACCAACCTTCGCCAGGCGAAGCCATTGGCGAACCTTCGCTGCAACGTTCGCCTGGCGAACTTGCCAGCGAAGACCACCGGGAGCTATTCTGGAATTACTCGCTAGCACTCGCTAGCACACTCGCCTGGCGAACCTTCGCCACTCTCATTCGCCTGGCGAACCTTCGCCACTCTCATTCGCCTGGCGAACTTGCCAGCAAAGACAGGGTGTTTGGTTCTGACTTGATTCGCTATCGTTCGCTGGGCTTCGCCTGGCAAAGCCTCGCTGCCATTCGCCTGGCGAACTTGCGAGATCAGAACATCCATGGCTGTTCAAAAGCCCAAACCTCACAAAACCAACCGATTTAATCCAAATCAGTTCCAGTAGCACAACCCACTCATCACCCAACTATACTACACTGTCTATTCCAAATTCTAACCGATAAAACTCAGTTTCTACCGATTAAACTCATTTCGACCTAAAAATGGAAAAATGTCCAAAAACACCCAAACAATCCAACACACATACACAATGGTTAAGATAGTAAGATTTCACACCCTTACCTCGATTAATCGGAAGCTAGAGGATGTTCTTGATGATTCTCTAAGTTTCCTCTTTTTCTCCTCCTTTTCTCTTCTTTCTCTTTCTTTCCCTTTCTTTTCTCTTCCTTCTTTCTTTTCTTTTCCACTTCCTCATATAAATATTACAAAAGGAATTGGTATGAACTTAGAATAAATACCTATCTAAGTCATCCATTTCCTTATGTTAGACGATGACTTGAATCTAGAAGGGGAGGGGGGGGGGGGGGGGGGGGTTGAATAGATCCCAATTAAAAATTCAGTTGGCGCTTACCAATTTAAAATTGGATTTAAAAATATTTGTTTTTGCGGAAGCGGCCGTGGACAAATTACCGTTTAAAACGAACTGTTATTAGAAGACCGGATATGCGTCTAGCCTTATGGAAGTGATAATGAGAAAAAATTAGATTCAACACACTAGTCACACTAATCAATTGATTTTACCACTAATAAGTAGGACTAGTTCCAATGCTCCACAATCACCACAAACTATGCAAATAATCCAAGTGAATTTTGGTTTAGACAATTTATCAAACACTTGGTGTGTAAGACACTCCAAGTGAATTTTGGCTTGAGTAAATAATTCCAAATTCCTTGTACAATCTATTATTGTACTAGAGTTCAAAACAGTCAAAACCACTTACTCAATTCAATGCAAATTTTGATGGAATTGCTTAAACTAAAATTACTCAAATTCTAACTCCAAAATGAAAGTGCTGAAAAATAAAGGAGACACAGATTTGTTGAGGCAATTCCTCCGCCGTCCTCGCTTCGGGGTACGTCTGCCCTCAATTTTAAATCTAGAATTGAGATCAATATAATAGATATCAGCTGTAGAGTTGAAGTGTTTATACAAGGGTAGATAAGCAAAATATACAAACAAGTTCTCTTGATGTTGATGATGTTTTTCTCTCCTTGTTCCTTGATTCGAGTCGAATCAAGTTCTTCGATCATTGTGAGTAGACCTCTGATTCTAGCCCCTTTGTTGAACAACCTTCCGTTCTTCAAACCCTCGACCCGGATGATCTCAATCACCACAAATCTAACCCGGAACTCTCTTGTACACTTCACTGATTCCCGCTACTAGACTGATGAAACCTTCCGCTTCTCAATCACCTTCGCTCAGCTGAAGTTGGTAAAAACGATCCGTACCAAAAACCCCCAAATTCTCTGAATCTTGGAGGGTAAAACCTTAAAGGTTTTATTCAAGAAAAACCTGCTACAAACTCCACCCGAACCGGATTCCCAATCAACGGCTTCAGACCTTATCACCTTGAACGAGGCACAAACCATAACAAGAATTGTTGTGTGTAATTGTTGTGTTGTGAATTGTTGAGGATGAAGATAAAGAGATTTGGTAGCACCTAATTCACTTTTCTTGTTTCTTGCACAATTGACTCAAAATCTCAATTGTTTTTGTTAAAAATGAACAAACCTTCTATATATAGTAACCAACCAACCAACACACTTAACAACTTTTTAACCAAAGTAGAAAGACTTCACTAACTACACAAACGTCCGAATGGTCGACCATAGCAGGACTATGCGTTGACGCATAGCCTGTAATTTTAGGAACTCTGAAAAGTGTTGACTGCATGCGTCGACCATAGGTCGGCCTACGCCGACCAGTGAGAAATTGCACTGCTTCATGCGCTGACCCTGTGGTCGAGCATATGTCAGCGTGCACCGACTAATGGGAATTTGTACTGCTTTATGCACCGACCTGTGATCGACTCAAAGCCTGCAAATATGTAAAAATGCATATATTTATGATTTTAATACATTTAAACATAGCCAATGATCTTCCACATATATTGAATTTAATATGCCAGGTTAGAAGGATATAAGAAGGATATGAGAGATGAAATATTGCAATTTTCTTGTGTATGTAGAGCCGATAAGGCCGATTTATCCATGGTTGCGTATTGTCATCATCGAAACTCAATACCATATGTTACATGAGGGTTTGTCCTCACATACTCCCCCTTTTTGATAATGACAACCTATGCGAAGCCAATGAGAACAACTTGCAATGTTTATAATATAGTATCATAAACTCCCCCTTTCTTTTGCAATCCTATACAAAAATACTTGTGAACAGGTGGTGTGATCTTCTTGGGTTTGATACACTCTCTTCTCCCCCTTTGACAACATCAAAAAGAGAAAGAGAAAGGTTAAGAAGAATATGTTCAATTCAACAAAAAAAACTCAGCAGGTAATAACAAACATTAACCAATATTCACACAAAATATGGATAATGAGAAAGTAACTCAATGGATAAATAGAGAAAGTACAATAAAAACCTTATAAAATACATAAGAAGCGAAAACCAAGCATTGTGCACACAACAAAATAGAAAACATAAGAACACAAAAAAAAATCAACATAGGAATGCATGCATGATCCTAATGTCCTCGGCCTCGTCCCCTGACATCGAAATGAGGATTGCGGTATGGGTCGGCCATGTCGGTGAACTCTTCCACAATACTATTCAAATACCGTATGCTGTGAGTGATGGTCGTTTCTTGGACTTCATTAGATGCAATGAGTGTCTCAAACCTAGCATCCATCCTTGTGGAAAAGTTGTTAAGCCTTTCATTTTGAGTGTGGAGCTCTCTTTGTATTTGACTGAACCTATCATCCTGACCTCTCATAAAATTTTTATGATCCAACTGCATAGTCTGCATCATGCTGAGAATTTCAGAGGTATTTTGTTGTGGTGGAGATGGAGGTGCTTCCGAACTTTTGTGATATGGCTGATAATACTCCCTCAAGGTGGACCATCCAGTGTATTGCCACTCTCCCCAACCTTGATTATTTGTTTCTTCTTCGTCAGTTGGAGTGTGGTATTGAGCCCAATCGTTATTTGTGTACTCATTTGTATCCATTTGGTGATGACTTGCATGCTCCTCATGAGGTTGTTCTTCTTCGTCTTCTCCATCTTCCTCTTCTTCCCCTTCTTCACTTTCTTCATTCTCATCAGATTCTGCAACAGTCTCAGGAGTAGTTGCCTTGCGAACAAATTTGTAACTTCTACGCTCTTCACACCAAAAGTAACCCATCATTGAAAGGGTTTTCGTCCCAAATTCTTTGTCAGAAGTAAGAGATATGCATGGGAAAGTTGGAAAAGCAACTTCAATAGCACTTAGAACTTCTTGAATAAAAGACCCATAAGCTAGAGCTGTCCCTCTTCCGGAATCTCTTAACGCAAACATCCTACTCACGATGTAGTAGGGCCAGTTGATTTTGATTTTATTCTTCAAAAGATACAGAAGGTGTACTTCAACTTGTTCGACTCTAGAGAGACCTCCTTTCTTGGGCCGCAGAATGCGCGCCACAATCCATTGGAGAATGCGATCACCTTTCTTCAATTTACCAGCAGTGATGGTTCTTAGAAATGCATCGCTTTCAATGAGATGTGCTGGATATGGTCGCTTCAACATTGAATTTAAAGCGCTCTTGAACTCATACCCAGGTATAGTGCGAGAATCAGTTACCTCAGAGGGAGGATTTTCACCAGCATTAAGTGCCAAATTAAAATATTTTCCCCATACAACAGAATTTAAAGTTACTTTTGTGGAGCCAATTTGAGAGTGAAATACCTGACCCTGGAACTTGTCATGGATGCATGTGTAGAATACACGTACCAAATCTTCACTATACTTTGAATTTCATTCTAAGAAGTTGACAATTCCTTGAAACTCTAGCAGAGATATGATTTCGGTGAGATGCATGTGCTCCTCCGTGAGTCGATAGAATGTATGTTGCTTAACGACTCATCTTTTACCAATATCCTTATTGAAACTGTCGATAATAGATGGTGGAACCAAAGATACAACTGTGATTGGAATAGAGGCAGATGACGATGCTCTTGATCTCTTACCGGTAACTCTACGAGATGATGATGCCATGGATAGAGTGTTGGAGGTTGGGTGATTGTAGAGAGTAATAGTTTGTAGAAGATTGTTGAAGTGATTTGAGATGGTGATGTTTTCCCTATTTAAGGATGGAGTTTAGGGTTATTGGGAAGAGGAGATAATAAGAATCATTAGGCATTAGGTAGATGCAATTCTCAATGACTCTAGATATATGCACAATCAAATGAGAAGACAATTTAAAAGCACAAGAAGTTTGAACGATTTTGAAAAAATATGAGTTTTCACGCGAGCCATCGACCATACCCTCTGTATGCGTCAACGCATACTGTTGGAATTTTGATAAATGTAAAAGTAATAAGTGTGCATCGACCGCTGTCCTGTTATGATTGACTCATATAGGCAAAAAGTGCAGATTTTCAAAATTATGCATATATGAGCAGATATTTGATGCATAAATACAATGCCACACAACAATAAGCAAACAAACAGATATAATACATAGAAAATGTCATGTTGAGAATATTTTTCATAAGATAAACTTTTAACACAAGACATTTGAGAGAGAGAGAGAGAGAAGAGGAACAACATCACCTCAAAACCAAGGATAGCTTGATGACTTATACAATTGTACTTATAACAACCTTAAATTGTTAAATGTACGAGAATATAATCATAAATGAATAAACAGATGAACAAGTAACATTATGATACGCAATCCGAAATATCGAGAATACCAAGTTCTCGTCGGATATGAAAGAAAGGTTCAGTGGCTAGCGGCTTTGTGAAGATGTCCGCTAGTTGATTTTTAGTATCCACATGTTCAAAAATAACATCCCCTTTCTCTACATGATCCCTAAGAAAATGGTTTCAAATTTCAATATGTTTGGTGCGTGAATGCAATACCGGATTTTTGGTAAGATTAATGGCACTTGTGTTGTCACAAAAAATAGGAATATGTTCAAGTTTGAGGTTAAAATCGAATAATTGTTGCTTAAGCCACAAGACTTGAGCGCAACAACTGCCGGCGGCAACATATTCCGCTTCAGCGGTTGACAAAGCAACTGAAACTTGTTTCTTGCTATGCCAACTTACCAAAAAATTTGAAAATATGTGACACGTACCGCTAGTACTTTTCCTATCCGATTTGCACCCGGCAAAATCGGAGTCGGAGAAGCCTACCAATGAGCAATCATTTCCTTTAGAATACCATAGCCCATACTTCGGAGTACCAGAGAGGTAACGAAGGATGCGCTTAACAACTTTCAAATGGGATTCCTTAGGACCCGATTGATATCGAGCACACATGCACGCGCTAAACATAATGTCTGGTCTAGATGCGGTAAGATAAAGAAGTGAACCGATCATACCTCAATACCGTTTTACCTCTACATCCTTACCATTTTCATCTTTATTCAAGTTTGCACATGTAGGCATATGTGTGTCTATGGCTTTGGAGTTTGCCATGTCAAATCTCTTGAGAAGTTCCAAACAATACTTAGTTTGACTCACGAACGTTCCATCCTCAAGTTGTTTAATTTGCAATCCGAGAAAGTATGTGAGCTCCCCCATCATACTCATCTCGAATTCACCCTGCATAAGGTTAGAAAACACTCACAAGATTCTTATTAGTTGACCCAAATATAATATCATCAACATAAATTTGTACCAATATCAAGTGCTTTCCTTGACGTTTAATAAAGAGAGTTGTGTCCACTTTGCCTCTCGAATACCCTTGATCAAGCAAGAACTTGCTTAGGCACACATACCAAGCTCTAGGAGCCTGTTTGAGTCCATACAAGGCTCTTTTTAGTTTATAAACATGATCAGGATATTCGTGTGACTAAAAACCCGGAGGTTGTGCGACATAAACCTGTTCAATAATAAAACCGTTAAGGAATGCACTCTTAACATTCATTTGAAATAGCTTAAAGTTCTTCGCACAAGCGAAGGAAAGCAAAAGGCGTATAGCCTCGAGTCGGGCAACTGGCGCATAAGTCTCCTTATAATCGATGTCTTCCTCTTGGTTATAGCCTTGCGCGATTAAATGCGCCTTGTTTCGGGTTATTACCCCGTTTTTGTCCAACTTGTTCCTAAACACCCATCGGGTGCCAATTACTCGATGTCCTCGCGGAAGAGGGACAAGGTCCCAAACCTCATTTCTAGTGAACTAATTTAGTTCCTTTTGCATTGACAAAAACCAGTGTTCATCGAGTAAGGCGTCTTTAGGGTTATTAGGTTCAGTTTGTGAAACGAAAGCAAAGTGATAACAGAAATTACTTATCTGAGAACGGGTTGTAACACCCTTTGATATATATTCGAGAATGTTGTCAATTGGATGGTCTTTGGAATACTTCCAAGCTGGAGGGAGATCATCTTTTGAGGGTGGATGAACTTCCTTAGTTTCCTCATGGCGGTCATCTTTATCCTCCTTAACTTTGGCCTGTTCGGGCTGATCAATTCCCGGCTCGACACCTTTGAGTATGTCTTCTGAAGATGTACCTGCACCATGAACAACACTACCTTTTCCAAAATTTCTCGAATAAGACTCATCAAATGTTACATGTACCGATTCTTCAACAATAAGTAATCTTTTATTGTAGATTCTATAGGCTTTACTTGACTGAGAGTATCCAAGGAAGATACCTTCATCAACCTTAGAGTCAAATTTACCCAAGTTTTCCTTTCCATTGTTCAAAACGAAACATTTGCAACCGAACACATGTAGGTGAGACACGTTTGGCTTGCGCCCTTTTAAAAGCTCATACGGTGTTTTGTTTAGAATGGGGCGAATTAGAACCCTATTCAAAACATAACAAGCCGTACTTATGGCACCAGCCCAAAAATATTTCGGTAATCCACTTTCATTGATCATGGTTCTTCCCAATTCTTCTAAAATGCGATTTTTGCGTTCCACAACCCCATTTTGTTGAGGAGTATGTGGAGCGAAGAAGTTGTGATCAATTCCATGGTTACCGTAATATTCTTCAAATAAATGATTTTGAAACTCACCTCCATGGTCACTTCTAATTGACACAATGTTTGTGCTTAATTTATTTTGGGAAAGCTTGGCAAATCTCTCAAAGGCGGTGAACATATCACTCTTGCTAGCCAAAAAGATAGTCCAACAAAATCTAGAGAAATCATCCATTATTACAAAACCGTAATAGTTTCCACCTAGGCTTTTAATTATAGATGGCCCAAATAAGTCCATGTGGGGAAGCTCGAGAGGTCTCGTAGTTGAAACAATATTTTTAGATTTAAAAGAGATCCTCGTTTGCTTTCCCTTTTGACAAGCATCACAAAGGTGATCCTTGGTAAACTTTATCTTGGGGAGACCTAAGACTAGATCTTTTGAGACTACTTTATTTAGCAAGTCAAAGTTAACATGTGCTAAACGCCTATGCCATAACCATGAGTCTTCACTCATTGTAATAAGACATTTGTTACTTGTTAACGATACTTCATTCAAGTCTAGCATATAGACTTTGTTTACTCTTAGGCCATTAAACATACTCTTCTTGTCATCACTATGCATAATTTTGCAACAATCTTTTGAAAATGATACATCGTATCCTTTGTTGCATAATTGGCTAATGCTAAGTAGATTTTGTTAGTAACAACATCATTGGCCACTAGCCTACCTAGTGAATGCAATCTATTGATGAGATGAGTAAATCTCTTTTACATGTCCGCAATGGTTTCCCCTTGCTCCATGTAAAAGAGATCAAACTATTGTGTTAATATGTTGATTCTAGCTAGCTTAACATCATTAGTCCCCTCATAGGCAACTTGTAATGAGTCCCACATAGCTTTTGCCGTAAGACAATGAGAAACCCGATAATATTCATCAACTCCTAATGAGGAGATCAAAATATTCTTGGCTTTCCAATCATAGTTATACTTCTTTTCATCATCATCTGTCAATTGTGCTTCGGACTTAGGCACAATCTCATTATTTTCATTGGTCATGGTTATTTCCATTGGACCATTGATCATAACATTCCATACTTTTCTATCTATGGAATTTATGTGCACCCGCATACAGTCCTTCCAATAACTATAATTTTCTCCATTAAAAATGGGAGCTCTATTATAAGTCCCTTTAGGTTCGTTTGCCATTTTCTATCAAAGTTATACTTGAAGCACGAAGTGAACCGGTGCTCCTGATACCACTTGTTAGACGAGGACTTGGATCTAGAAGGGGGGGGGGGGGGTTGAATAGGTCCCAATTAAAAATTCAGTCGGCGTTTACCAATTTAAAATTGGATTTAAAAATATTTGTTTTTGCGGAAGCGACCGTGGAAAAATTACCGTCTAAAACAAGCTGTTATTAGAAGACCGGATATGCATCTAGCCTTATGGAAGTGATAATGAGCAAAAATTAGATTCAACGCACTAGTCACACTAATCAATTGATTTTACCACTAATAAGTAGGACTAGTTCCAATGCTCCACAATCACCACAAACTATGCAAATAATCCAAGTGAATTTTGGTTTAGGCAATTTATCAAACACTTGGTGTGCAAGACACTCCAAGTGAATTTTGGCTTAAGTAAGTAATTCCAAATTCCTTGTACAATCTATTATTGTACTAGAGTTCAAAACAGTCAAAACCACCTACTCAATTCAATGCAAATTGTGATGGAATTGCTTAAACTAAAATTACTCAAATTCTAACTCCAAAATGAAAGTGCTGAAAAATAAAGGAGACAAAGATTTGTTGAGGCAGTTCCCCCGCCGTCCTCGCTTCGACGTACGTCTCCTCTCAATTTTAAATCTAGAATTGAGATCAATATAATAGATATCACCTATAGTGTTGAAGTGTTTATACAAGGGTAGATAAGAAAAATATACAAACAAGTTCTCTTGATGTTGATGGTGCTTTTCTCTCCTTGTTCCTTGATTCGAGTCGAATCAAGTTCTTCGATCATTGTGAGTAGACCTCCGATTCCAGCCCCTTTGTTGAACAACCTTCCGTTCTTCAAACCCTCGGCCCGGCTGATCTCAATCACCACAAATCGAACCTGGAACTCTCTTGCACACTTCACTGATTCCCACTACTAGACTGATGAAACCTTCCGCTTCTCAATCACCTTTGCTCAACTGATGTTGGTAAAGACGATCCGTGCCAAAAAACCCCAAATTCTCCGAATCTTGGAGGGTAAAACCTTAAAGGTTATATTCAAGAAAAACCTGCTACAAACTCCACCCGAACCGGATTCCCAATCAACGACTTCAGACCTTATCACCTTGAACGAGACACAAACCACAACAAGAATTGTTGTGTGTAATTGTTGTGTTGTGAATTATTGAGGATGAAGATGAAGAGATTTGGTAGCACCTGTTTCACTTTTCTTGTTTCTTGCACAATTGAATCAAAATCTCAATTGTTTTTGTTAAAAATGAACAAACCTTCTATATATAGTAACTAACCAACCAACACACTTAACAACTTTTTAACCAAAGTAGAAAGACTTCACTAACTGCAAAAACGCGCGAACGGTCGACCATAGCAGGACTATGTGTTGACGCATAGCCTGCAGTTTTAGGCAATCTGAAAAGTGTTGACTGCATGCGTTGACCATAGGTCGGCATGCGCCGACCAGTGAGAAATTGCACTGCTTCATGCGCTAACCCTGTGGTCGACCATAGGTCAGCGTGCGCCGACCAGTGGGAATTTGTACTGCCTTATGCACCGACCTGTGGTCGACTTAAAGCCTATAAATCTATAAAAATGCATATATTTATGATTTTAATACATTTAAACATAACCAATGATCTTCCACATATATTGAATTGAATATGCCAAGTTAGAAGGATATAAGAAGGATATGAGAGATGAAATATTATAATTGTCTTGTGTATGTAGAGACGATAAGACCGATTCATCCATGGTTGCGTAATGTCATCATCGAAACTCAATACCATATGTTACATGAGGGTTTATCCTCATACCTTGTAGGAGAAACAGTTGCCACAATCAATATCTGGTTCATCTTCATCTATGTCCTCCTCTTCTGCCTCTAGGAAAACAAGACAGTAAAACCTCTCGTTGAGCCTCTTCCTCATTGTCTTCTTCATGGACTTTTTCTCGGGCTTCATCACAGCTACAAAAGGACATACTTCTACAGGTTATTGAGGTACGGTTGACGAAACTTCTTCTGAAGTGTACATGGTAGAGGGCATAGGCCCAGTAGCAGATGCTTCTGAAGCTACTGGCTTCTGAAGGTTTTGGATATTCAGATTCGTAGAGCTCTATCTGAGTTCTGTCACAATAGAGATTTTGTTGCTCTCAGCTGATGACTGCATGAAATATTGATGAACGATGATGAAAATGAACTAGGTTTTAGTTGCTTTTATAATGGCTTATGAGTATCCTAATCGACATAATAAGATCCTTTGCTTAATTCTTGGGACTGTTTCGACCTATAAATATTTAACATGCATTGCACGATCCTTTATTGATCCCTGTTACATGATCATTTTCCCTTCCATAGAAATTGGTCTTGTAATGATGGCATGTTATGCATCTATGACTGTAATTTTTTTCTTTTCTCTCTTTTTAATTTTTTTTGATGTGACAAAAGGGGGAGAAAAAATAGTAAGTATTTTATTAGAAACTGAACCCATTCAGTTTGTACATAATGATCGTTTATAATTTTTGTATTTTAATTTTTGTACATAATGGTTATTTTACCTGGGAGACACATTTTAACTTTCTTGTACATAGAACTAAGGAGGAGCTTATAAACCTCAACCTTAGACTATCAGACTCAGAAGGAACTTACAAACCTCGTATTTTGATGTTGCCAAAGGAAGTTAAAATATTATTTTTAGTTTTCTTAAATATAGATCTAAGAGGGAGCTTACAAACCTCAACTTTGGACTATTTGACTCAGGGGGAGCTTACAAATCTCAGACTCTGATATTACTAAGAAAATTAAAATGCTTTTTCCTGAAAGTAGTACTTAGGGTGGGTTTACAGAACTCAACTTTGGACTATTAGACTCTGGGGGAGCTTACAAATCTCATACACTAATGTTGAAAAAATAATTATAACTGCCCAACATTGTTCTTTAAATACTTATGTTTGTCATCATAAAAAAGGGGAGATTGTTAGAAGAAGATTTGTTCATGACATATATTCCTTGGGTTTTGATGATAACAAAGTATTAAAAGAACAATGGTTATATTTGATGTGTGTTTCATGTATGTAGGTTCTAATACTTATAGATATATATTCATAATCTGATATACAAGGGCACACTTGAGAGAAGCTGAATTGCTAGTTTCTGGTGGTGCAAAATCTGAAGAACAATCTCTAATTAATGTTTGGCGTAGAATCTGAAGTTGAAGGTCTTAACATTAGAAGAAGCAACATAATAGTCTATACACTCGGTTAATATAAATTAGCTTCTGCTGATCATTCAGAGTTAGTGATAAAGCTGAAGCTATCCATATTGCAGAAAGCAAGCTGCATTGTCGAATCAGTTTGTCAACTAGGGTCTTAGTTCACAAAGCTTAAGAAAAGTTGGCATGCTTTACGGATATCTACTCTCAACAACTCTATAGTACATGATCTCTTTGAAGACTCAATGGTTAAACACGTTACACGATGGATCAAGATCTTTTGGTGTATCTATCTATTATGTCTCTTGTACTATGGAGAAAGCAAAGACACTTGATCAAGTTATCTCTGCAAAAACTAGTCTTTTGCAAATGCTATATAAGTAGCTGGAGGTTCAAACTGAATCTTTAACAAGGATCAACCTGATGGAGGAGTAACAAGATCAGCAATTATCAACACAATCGAGTATGTAAAATTTCTGTTATAGGGTGTAAGTAAAAGCCTTAAGATTTCTTAAACATTGAATATCTTAGAAATCTTAAGAGCTTTAGGTCTTTGTTATAGTGATTTCCATGTACCTTTGATATTTGTATAAAGTACACCTTGTACTCTATTTTGTTGAACACGTTGTTTAGCAGTTTAAATTAAGTCTCTCGCCAAGATGCTTGAGCCATATAAGTATCCTGCTATGTGCTAGAGCATTGAAAGTCTTAATCAAGTGGATTGATTGAGAAACTAAGTCTCTCAGCAAGATGCTTGAGCCATGTAAGTCTCCGGCTATGTGCTAGAGCAACAAATGTCTTAATTAAGTGGATTGATTGAGAAAAAGTCTTGAATCTATGATATTTAAGCAATGAATTTTTGGATTGAGGGTCTGAGCAAAAGTCTTGAACCTGAGGGGTTTAAGCAGGAAGTCTTGGGTTCATGGAACTTGAGCAGGGAAGTCTTGGACCATGGGTCTGAGCAAAAAGTCTTGGACCTGAGGGGCTTGAGCAGGAAGTCTCAGGTCTAAGGGACCTGAGCAGGAAAGTCTTAGGCTGAGGGTCTAAGCAAGGAAGTCTTGATCCTTAGGGATTTAAGCAAGAAGTCTCGAACTTAGGGTCTGATCATTGTAAAAGTCTTAAGCAGAATGCTTAAGCAATTGTAATCATGATTTGATTATAGTAAAAATATCTTGTGAAGCAAGGGTACTGGACTACTCTCTTTTGGGAGGAACTAATATAAACCTTTGTGTATTCTGCTATTATGTATTTGCTTCTGTTAACATTCCACTGCTAAGTATAACCAAAATCTGAACACCAGTTTAGATTATGAATTTTGATCAGACGCAAATTAAGAAAAAGAAAAACACAATTCAACCCCCTTTATTGTGTACCTTTCTCACCTTCACACTAAAAATCTACACATATAGATTAGTAACCAAGAATTTTAGAAAAAAGGAAGATGTTGATTATTTCGACACAAATGCACTAGTAGCAAGGGAAATGACAATTAGAGTATTGTTTGCATTAGTTTCTTTGCATGATCTTATAGTTCATCAAATGGATGTAAAAATTACATTCTTGAATAGAGATCTTGATGAGGATATTTGCACGGGGCAACCAGAAGGTTATGTGCTTCCTGGTAATGAACAAAAAATTCATAAATTAGGGGGACGACAGACAACTTAGGGAGAAACTTTCAGTCATTATTAAAATACAAAGTCAAAGAGTTTGTCATCATCAAAAGGGGGAGATTTAGAAGAATATATCTTATATCTAGTTCAATTTTGATAAAAACAAAGACTATCAAAGAAGAAAAGGTTCAAAAGTGTCATGCACAACAATGATGAAGTTGATCAAGAAGGTTGAACATAGAAATTCAAGTGAATATTTGAGACAAGTGAACATAACTAAGACATAGAATATAAAAAAAATAAAAACTTTAAAAGTGTCATGCACATCAATGATGAAGTTGATCAAGAAGATTGAACATAGAAATTCAAGTGAATATTTGAGACAAGTGAACATAACTAAGGTACTCATTGCAATTCATACTATATCACTTTAAATTGGTTAGAATTTCATCTCTCACTTCATCTAAAAACCTTCTTGCATCATCATGCATGATTATCTAAAAACCTTCTTCATCTAATTCTTGTTACAAGTGTTTGTACACAAAGTTGTGTGAGAATATTGTGATATTCATTTGTCTCCATGTTGATTGTAATATTCAATATACCCTTAAATTCTCAATTGATTGTTAGTTGAGATCAAATGAGTTCCTATGTACTCTATCTTTTTTCAATTAGAACAATTTGAGCTCATATGTGCTTTGAGTGTTGTTAGTTCAGACCAATAGAGTAAATAGTGAATTCAAAAGAGATCAATTTTTATTTAAAAGAGACTGACCATTATTAAGTACAAGAGGGGATATTTTGGTTACATTAATAATTGGTCAATTGGTACTGGAAGACATAATATCTATTGAGATATTTTATATCTGTACCTAATATTATATATAATAATTATATAATATGTATTTATATTGAGTGGAAGAAAGAAAAAAAAAGCGGAAGAGAAAGGAGAAAAAGAAGAAGAGAAGAAACCAAAAGAGAAAGAGAATAACACACTCAAGGAAGAACAAGAAGATCAAGGAAGCTCATCATATCACCAACTTCATCTCCATTCTCATCTCCAAGGTGAGTTCCAAAGTTAGATTTAGCTTTGGGGAAAGAAATTCATGTGGAGGGGGGGGGGGGGGGGAGGAGGAAAACTAGGGTTTTGTGTTGATGTTGAATTGATGTTGTGTTTATATTGATAAATCATATGAGGAAACTATGTTATTCCTAATTTGATCATGACATGATGATGTTACTTATAGGTTGTTGGTTTGTTGACTTTGATTCCATGGTCGTAACTTCACCTAGATGCATGGTATGAAAGGTAGGCCCCATGAGAGTGGTACCTGATGTATACAATGTTATCCTACCCTTTTGAAAGGATTTGTAAGTTATCCTTCCGGGCAAGAGTGGGAATGAGAGATTTATGAAGTTAAGCATGTGACTTGGATAGTATGTGAAAGAGAACACAAACTAAAGTTGTGGGAAATGGAAAAGAATATTTGAGATTGATGATTGTTTTTGGACAAGAAGTGCAATGTTAATTTTGGATGTGTGTGAACGAGTTGTGTGACTTTATAAGTAGTATGGAAACTCGTAGATACATCCTAGTTGGTTAGAGTTCCTTGAAAGTGTTGGATCTTTGATGATTTGAGTTTCTTGTTGGTAATATTTCTACAATTGGTTGGAATCTCATGTCAGCAAGAAAGTTATTATACTAATGGATGTTATTAAGGTTCTAATACTGTTTTGGATGGTGGGCACTCTGGGAAATAAGTATGTTTTTATGCATATTGTTAACTAACTATTAGTGCCTAGAAATTTGAGGTATTCCACTGTTGGAATCAGAGTAGCGTAGTGGAATGTGATGGATGAAGTAGCTCGATCCAATCTCGTGCTAAGTGCACTATCATATTAGATGAGTATGAGAGAAGTGAAGCATCAGGTGTAGACGCTTGCAGCATATAGTATCAGGACGAGTGAAGTTGATAAGGATATCAATACATGGATTATAAAGTTGTCTTAATAGTTGAAGGATCTATAAGAGAAGTATCATCAGTAATGCGTGTGGTTAAGAATTTAGTAAATTATCTCGTGAAGATTTAAAGAGTGTTGATTATCTACACCAAGATAAGATGTCATGGTTATGTCTTGTGCGACTCAGTACAAGAATAGGGAGTTGTAGATTCCAGAAGGGAAGTAACTGAGTGTTTCAGAATGGCATGTCAAAGGAATTAAGTGGGAACCAATTTAGAAGTTGATCAAATATTGGAGAAAGAATATGGTTTAGATCATAAAGTTTGAGAATTCTTGATAGATGGGAAATTATTAGTGAAGACTAGTTGAATGATTGAGTATGTCAAAATTTTTAACCGAAACAAAGTCAAGCATTGACATGGGACGATGGTGCAAGAAGTGGTTATCATTGAGTTGAGGAAATTCAGGGGAGAATTTCTATTTAGGGGGGGATGTAATATCCCATATTCCCTAAAATGCTCAATTGAGTATCACTTGAGATCAACTGAGTTCCTATGTGCTCTATCTTTTGTCAGTTAGAATAATTAGAGCTCTTAAGTGCTCTAAATGTTGTCAGTTAGGACCAATAGAGTAATCAACAGACTCTGAAGAGATGAATTATTATCAAAGAAAATGATCATTATTAATAAGTTAAAGAGGAGACATTTTGGTAACATTAATAATTGGTCAATTGGTATTAGATGAAATAATATCAGTTGTGATATCTTATGTCATTATAAAATAAGATCTGGGATGTACGCACCATTAATTTGACCAGATTTGAGTCCCTAAAAACGATGGAACCTTAAGTGGGTTAAAGTCCCATATAAGTGAAAGTCTTGAAATGGGTTTGGAGTCCCATAGGAAGCGAAGATTTGTAAGGTTTATGTTATCCCTTAGAATCTAAAATCCATGCGTATGTCAAAGTATGATATAAGGATCCGTGACCCGTGTCGATAAATCTAGACGTAGAGTTTCCCGGGGAAAGATGCTTTGGTACAGTTTCTGAGCTAGTGATTGTTTGAGTAGATGAAATCAAAAGCCATGTTTCCGTACATTGCGAATTTTGTGAGCTCAAGTCTTATCCCCTTTTATGACTTGAGTTAGGATTTGATTAGAATTCTGTAGAGCCGAGTGAATCCATAGTATAGGGAGACTCACTGAAATTATTATCTCACTCTAATATTGTTGTTATTTTTTAGGTATTATTTGCAGGTTTAGTATAAAAGAATATTTTTGCATTGATGTTTCAAGGGAAACATGTATTATGATATTCCACTGTGTATCTTGTACAATAACATATATTGTACTTAGATCTTAGATTTTTTTTTTTTTGACACTTTCCATATCTTGGTCAAGTATGTAAATGATGTCAATAGGCACTTATGATTTTGTCAGTACCAAATAATAACAATTGTAAGATATTATTCTTGATATATATTTACGGGTCATTACAGTTGGTATCAGAGCAGGTCAATTCTCGACCTAACCTTAAAACATTATAAGTAAATCTATTCTTGCCTCATAAGTATGTCTTGCGGACATGATTCTTAATATCATTGTATGTAGTATTGACCCATGTAAACTATCTCATTTTAAAAGATCTACTTATTTAAGTAAAATAATAACTTAGGTTCATGGTTTAAATCCCGAGTTTTGTTTTGGTGCATATTTTTTTCTATTGAAATTTCTTTTATTTGATACACGCACCTAACATATCTTGGTAACCGACTAACTCGACATTTAGTGTGACATAGTTTTTTCCACAATTTGCAATTGAATGACTAATTGGAACATTTAGAAGAATTTGTTTGAAACTGATTTGAGTTTATTTAGTAACATCAGATATCATTAGTTAAGAAAGAACAACAGCTTACAATATCCATCATCTTATTCTAATACTTAACTCCCTATTTCTGCTATAGTGTCCACAAAGTGTTCACAAACAGCACAACCACACACAAACACAAACACACAGTACAATAATATAAAGCCAGAAAGAAGCAACTTCAATTGTTCTTTCTCTTATTCTCACACTATAAAGTAACATAACATCCTTCTTGATCTACTGCTCCACACATCATGTTTCAACCTCAGTTCACACTGCATCAATACAAAAAAAATCATCAGATTCAGACATATGTACTAAAGGTTGGTTACCTTTGTGTTATATGAATATAGATATGTAAATATTGAAACTAGTACCTTTTACAGTCGGTATTGGGGCTGATACGGTAAGGAATATTAACCCCGCATTTAGTTGGAAGGCTAGCAGCATTGCCAAGATTGGTGTTAGAGTAACTGAAACCACTTGAGGTAACAGCATTCTTAATGCAGGTACAAACATCTCTACGATCTGCTGGGGTTCGAGCCATGTTATTAAGACCCTTAACTCCATCACAACACCGCAGAGGCACACTCCCACCATTCATTATGTAAGAAACACAAGGCATTAAGCTGTTCACAACTTGACCACAAGGCACAGCTTCTCCAGCATTAGGACCAAAACTCACAAGACACACAATTGCCAAACAGACAACCTTAGTAACCACAGTTGAGTAACCCATGATGAGACACAAATGTTGCAAGGATATAACAAATTATAGACTAAGTTAGCAAGAGATTCAAAGTTTTGTGGTTTTTGAGATGTTATGGATTGAAGTATATATATAGGGGAAAAAGGGTATGGGTTTGGTTGTGTATATCATATATTGCAAGCCACGTGCTTGGAGTCATGTGGTAGTTGAGGAGAATTTAGTGTCATTATGAGGTATGGTTGGATGGTTAAATGCTTCTATTACTATTTAAGGTTATAGATGCAGATCAAACTACCATGTTTAGATTTTAAAGGTACATTGACAATGCAGTGAAACAACATAAATTTTCACAGTACTGAAATCAATGCTATATTAAAATTTTCTTGATCAACTGTAGCCATTTGATAGTGATAAGATATTGGGGAGTGGATTCTCTTCTGTCAATTGTCTCTCAATTGAAATATGAACTTCATATTAAAAATGTATACAATTTGAAGAGGAGGAGGAGTTATTTTTATATAAATATTCATCCAAAATAAAAAAATTAGAATGTATTCTAACAATATTTTAGTTTTATTTGTAACTTTATATTTATATTTTGTAGGTTATGCTCTCAAAGCACTCCTATTTCTTTACTGTCCGAGATTAATTGAAAGATGCAGATGATTAGATGTTTCATTTAAGCTAGGTGTGGAATTTTTTGTTAATAAGTTTTAGTTAAACTTTATTGTAAATTTTCATTGAGTTTAAGCTACGTACAAAATCAAATCAATCAAATAAAAAATCGTAAATTGATCTAAAGTAAAACAAATATTGTAAAAGTCATATTTGATTTGAATTTGTTTGGACTATATTTTAATAAAACCGTACGGTTCGGTTCGATTTGCAATTTGTATTTTACAAACCAAATCAAACTGCATTATTTTACAATCTAAATTTGACTTAACTCACATCCAATTCAAACATAAGCCTATTATGTCTTAGTCTTACGATTACAAACAATTTTCTCTTTCTCACACTTAGGGTTTTAGTTTCAGTCTTCTCAAATCTCTCATAGTAATATCACGCCTTCTTCTCCAAATACATCTTGTCTCTTCTTGTTTAATCTATATTTTCTTATATTCTTTCTTTTTCACCTTCTCATTTTTATGTCAGTATTATCTCTTTTAATTTCGTTTTTTTGTCGCACTTCTTCTTTTAAAATCTCTCATCTCTTCCGTTCTTTTTCATTTTTCTTATATTTTTTCTTTTTCATCTTCACTAATTTCTCATCTTCTATTTTTTTTTTCATTATAATATTTTTGATATTGTTTTATGTTTATTATTCCACTTTTGTCTATTATAACTTTTATATATTAAATTGAAAGTTGTTGTCCAAATATGATGAGTTTTGTTGTTATTTGATACTGTATAAATGAGTAAATACAAAGTTATGTTGTCATCTACATGTGCTTGTATAGTTCAATAGTTTTTTTTGGTGAGAAACCGAACCAAAACATATTGGATTGGTTTGGTTTAGTTTGGTTTTATTTTTAAAAGCCAACCGAAACAAATCAAACCGCACATTATTTTCTCTTGCGGTTCGGATGACTTTTAGTGTAAAAACAACCCAAACTGCACCGCGTACTCCCTAATAGCTATCTTGACTTTGCATAAGAGTGTCTCCCCTAATCAATTTTTATTATAAAATAAATAAATTAAGTTATGAGTAACCATTTAATTGAGACTAGATTTTTATTTTAAAGTGAAATTCTAACACGCAGATACCAGTCGAGGCAGATGTCACAACACCGGGATCAAGACAGCTTGAACACACAAATAAAAAATGCTGAGATTTAAATGACAGAAAAGTAAAAATAACACCAGCAATTGTTAACCCGGTTCGGTGCAACTCAACTACATATGAGGGCTACCAATCCAGGAAGGAAATTCACTATGATAACATTAGTTCAAAGCTAAACTTCCCCGTTTATAACTTCTCACCTAATCATTACTTTGTGCAACTTCTACCTAGAAACCCTCTAAATATGAGATCCCCCTCTCACTTCCTAATCAGTCACAGACCCAGTGACAATACCTCATAAAACCAAAAAGAAGAAGAACACTCTTCCAACTACAATACTTAGTTTTTCTTACAAGCATCAACTAAGGACAATACACTCTTGCTTAAAAGCTTTAGAGTGGAAAGTTAACAATAAACAATCAGTCTACCTCATGTATCAGAAGATACATGAGTGACATACAATTAACAAGCACTAAACCCTAAACACCAAGCAAAACACGGCTAATCCTTATTCCCAAATTCTTCACGTGTTGTTCTCTACTTCAATAGGGTTTGGTTTTCACTTTAAATAGCCTTCATACCTAATGGCCTTGGGTTTCTTGAAGCGCATAAATAGCAGTAATCAGTTTTATCTCACTGCAAATCATCCTGCACAATAATAGGAACAAAATACAAAATTTCCTAAAAAGGCTCAAGGAACCTTTATATGAAAATTAACAGAATGTGTCATAACAAAAATTCTCACAATATGCTCCCATGAATAACGCACACGTGTGAAACAGAACACACTAAAAAATTACACTAAAAATACCAAAATAGTCATGCCCTAACTTTCTAGTATAACATGTCCTGGAACATGTCACAACATCATGCTGAACATGATGTCTGACTGTCATGGAAGAACATCTGCTTTAATATCTTGCTAACAACATGTTGTTTTACCAAAATGTAGCTAATCCAAAAATCACAGAACTTACAATCTTTCCATTTGGCAAATTTTGCCTAAAACAACCTTAGCACACATTAGAGGCAAACACGGCGAAATTAAAACAGAAACAAAGAAACCCAAACACAATGCTCTCAAACTAATAGAGTACACCTGACATCACAATATCAAGACATCAGGCCTGACATCATAAAACAACACAAGCTACATGAGAAAATATAAGCTATGTACAAAATGCAACTTTGCAGCTACAGATCAGACATGTACACAACTTCCCCTATCACAGATAACTAGTACTCTCAAGCACAAGCACACTTCCTCTGAACACCAAAACCAACTGCAGAGAATAATGCATTCTCCCAAACACAACAACACATACTCCAACTTACAAACACCCTCAAGATCAAGCATTCTGATCTTGTACACCAACAACAGAGGATCTTCAACACAGACACACAACAGATTAACATGCTCCCCCTAAATGTTGCATACATCCAGGCAACAACAATGGAAAACTACTCTTCCTAAGTAGCAGTACAAACATGACATAAAGTCATGACATCTGATATAAAATCAGAAACAACAAACAAATCAACACTTTACTGCCCCTTTTTAGCCAAAAGTTGACAAAACGAAAATAGAGTAAATGTACATAAAAATAAATGGAACCACACATATATGAAAGTACACAAAAAAATGCATAAAGCATAAGCACTGATGGAAACACAAATATCTGTAATGGAAACACAAAAGAAATTTACAAACACTACTTCCTTTTTAGGATAGCAAGCAAAACAGAAGTACAAACCAATTACATAAGTTGCCAAAATAATCCTGGGGAACGCCCAAAAAAAACAGAAACAACAAAACAAACAAAACCATTCATCAGTTGCTAGTGGAATCATTTGTACTGGCAGTAGCACGACTTGTATCATCATTATCATCATTTTCCCTTTCAATATCATTACCAGCTGTATTCCCTTCTTCAGTTAGAGACCTGATCATTCTCTCAAACTTGAGAGCTTCCTTTAGGTTCTTGCACGAATAATCACATTATCCAGCTCCTTGCAAGCTTCTTTCAGCTCAGCTATGATTCTAGCCTTTGATGTTGAATGCCCAGTCTCCTTAGCAGATGTGAGAATAATGTCTGGGACATGTGTTCCTATAAACAATTTATAATGGATGGACAAGGTAGATTCCCTTTTGTAAGCATTACCATCACTAGTCAAGATGTAACACCCCACTTCCCAAAATTAAATAAAATACAATTATTTCAATTAAACATCAGAGTTTCTTTTCAAAAGTGGGATATCACATCCAAATAATTCAACATACTCATCATTAGATGATTTTCAAAATAAAACAACATAAATTATCCTTAGTCAACCTTCACGGCCATCCGCCAAATTACACAAAAACATTCATTAAAAGGTTCACCAAACTTGATACGTCATAGGAAATAAAACAATTCAACATAAAACAAATAAACGCCCAAGTCCCGTGTTACGTATCAGAGCATCCTACGACTCGACTTGCACACCACTATCCAAGCTAGCTAAGTACCTGGATTGTCTGTACTGTTAGAACACATATTGGTTTTTAGTTATATCTCCATGTTTTGATGATAACACTAATGAAATTTTGTATTAAGAAATTATATACTCTAAATTTGTTAAAGTATCTTTGTTGCAGATATTAAATTTAATATTCTTCTGAAAGCAAAAATGAATCTGAACATTGAACTACGCAAGTCTCTGAGCGTCAGAAGCATCTCGTTAGAAGACTCTGAGCGCTGCCTACAGAAGAATCTGAAGCAGAAGCTACAGAAGCATCTGAAGCGTAGCTGAAGACTTTGTATGAAGAGTTTCAGGCATTGTTTTTCAGAAGACTCTGATAGTACTGTTTGCTGCAAGTACTGAGGATCTGATCTCTAAACTCTGCTCTGATTATTACTCACGCTGAAGCGCACTTGCTGCAACACTCCGATACAGCAAACTCTGATAACATCAAGACTCTGATCACTCAAGGCTCTGATGTTGATTACTGTGAAATAGAAGCTTGTTGAAGAAGATTATTCAAAGTTATATCCGTTGACATATTCCAAACGACTCTTTCCTCTTTTATGCTAGACACAAGAACTCAGGAAAAAAGGATTTCTCTGAATGTTCTACTTCTAGGAAAGGTCAAGTCATGTGAAGACAAAAGGCTACAACTACTTTGCAGTACACGGTCTTCAAGCTTGCAACGTCTTGGACTTCTGTGTCTATAAAAACAAGCCTTCAACAACTTTCTATAATTGACGAACATTAAGGAATTTATTGAAAACTCTCTCAAAGCTCTCATACAAATTATATATCTTTGTTGAATAGTTTCATTTGTTCTTAATCTTAAGTGTATAAATCACAGTTGTGATATAGCTCTCATAGAAGCATTTTAAACACTTGTTTAGTTTACATTTGATTGTAAAAGTTCGTTAAGAAGACCAAGTTGTGGTCAGTAGTTCTTGAGAAGACTAAGACAGTTGTTCTTAGTGGTTGACATTGTAATCTGTTTGATTATAGTGGATTAAGTTCTTGTGGAGAAAGGCAAATCACTATTGATAGGGTGGACTGGATTAGTTTAGTTCAACGAACCAGGATAAAAATCATTGTGTTTTTATTGCCATATTTATTTGACTATTGGAAAGATAGGATTGAAAGTTTCTTTCTTGGATATGATGCTGATCTTTGGGACTTAGTCATTGATGGTTATGTTCACCCCACCGATGGGGATGGCAAGAAAATTGATAGAAAATCCATGACTGAAGCTCAGAAGAAGGAGTTCAGAAATCATCACAAAGCAAGAACAATCTTATTAAATTCTATATCTCATACTGAGTATGAGAAGATTACCAACAGAGAAACAACATTTGATTTGTTTGAGTCTTTGAAGATGACTCATGAAGGGAACTCACAAGTCAAGGAGACTAAGGCTCTGGCGCTGATCCAGAAATATGAAGCCTTCAAAATGGAGGACTTAGAATCTGTAGAAGACACGTTCTCCAGATTCCAGATTCTCAGAGATGGCCTAAAGGTTCTGGAAAAAGGTTATTCAACTGATGATCATGTGAAGAAGATCATCAGAAGTTTGCCCATCAGATGGGGACCAATGGTCACTGCTCTGAAGCTAGCTAAGGATCTGAACAAGATCACATTGGAAGAACTGATCAGCTCTCTAAGGAGCCATGAGATTGAACTTGAAGAAGATGAGCCTTAAAAGAAAGGTAAGTCAATTGCTTTAAAGTCTAACAAATCTGTTAAAGCGTTGCAGGTTTTAGAAGAAAGTTCTGAAGAGTCTTCTTCTGAAGAAGAAGATGAATTGTCCCTGCTGTCCAGAAGGATCAACAAACTCTGGAAGCATAAACAGAGGAAGTTCAAGAACTTCAAGAAGCCAAATCAACGTAAAGAGTGCTCTGGACACAAAAGATCTGGAAAGAAAGAGGTTGTCTGCTATGAATGCAAGGAACATGGGCACTACAAGAATGAACGCCCAAAGCTTCAGAAGGAGAAGCCAAGAAGGAAGCCCGAGCATAAAAAGAAAGTTCTGATGGCAACCTGGGATGATTCAGATGCATCTGAATCTTCATCAGAGTCAGAAGAAGAATGTGCCAACATGGCACTGATGGCATACGTGGAAGATCAGGATGAAGGAACATCTGGATCTGAATCTGATTCTGAATCTGACTCAGAAGAGGTACTTTCTGGTCTCTCTAGGGAAGAACTTATTGAGGTTTTATCAGAAGTTCTGAACAACTATAACCAGATTAAGCTCAAGTGCAAGAAGACTAAATGCAATCTTGAATCTGAGAATAGTCTGTTAAAGTCAGAAGTTGCTGAGCTCAAAGAAAACAATTTGAAAATGAAAATCAATTTTGAAAAAGCTCAACAAGACTCTGAATCTGAAACTAAGTCAAAATGTAAAACTATTTTAGAAGAATATGACTATAGTTTTCAGAAGTTTCTGGCTAGAAGCATAGATAGAAGCAAGATGGCTTCAATGATCTATGGAGTTAGCAGAAACAACAGGAAAGGAATTGGATATGAATCTTCCTCTCGAAAGTATTTAAATCCAATACCTGTTGATAAACTTATCATTAAGAAGACTCCCTTTATTCTCATTTTAAGTTTGGTCATCTGAATGATATTAAACACACACGTTCTGATCAGAACGTTCCTGTGTTTAAACCGAAAGTTATCAGAACAAACCTGTTGTAAAAAGATAGAAGTTCAGACAAACTTTTAAGGCAACTAACCCAAAAGGACCCAAAAAGATCTGGGTACCTAAGGATAAGATAATATTTCTTGCAGATGTATTTAGCAGTAAAGTCAAGACGCCAATCATGGTACCTAGACTCTGGCTGCTCACATCACATGACGGGAGAAAGGTTTATGTTCCAAAGTCTGGAGCTTAAATCTAGAGGAGGCATCAAGTTTGGAGGGAATCAGAAGGGCAAGATAATTGGCTCTGGTACTATTGGCAATGGTAACCTTCCCTCTATATCTAATGTTTTACTTATAGAAGGATTAAAACATAATCTATTATCCATAAGTCAATTAAGTGACAATGGTTATGACATAATCTTTAATAAAAAATGTTACAAAGCTGTCAGTCAAAAGGATGGCTCAATCCTATTTAATGGAAAGAGGAAAAACAACATTTACAAAATCAATCTTTCAGAACTTAAGGTTCAAAATGTAAAATGCCTTATGTCTGTTAATGATGAGCAATGGGTCTGGCACATAAGATTGGGGCATATTAATATGAGACGTATATCTCAGATTAATAAACTCAATCTGGTCAGAGGACTTCCTAAGTTGAAGTTCAACTCAGATGCTTTTTGTGAAGCATGTCAAAAAGGAAAAATTTCAAAATCTTCTTTTAAAACTAAAAATGTTGTTTCAACCTCAAGACCATTAGAATTACTTCATATTGATCTGTTTGGACTAGTAAAAAATGCATCCATCAGAGGCAAGAAGTATGGATTAGTCATTGTTGATGACTACAACAGATGGACGTGGGTGAAATTCCTAAAACACAAGGATGAGTCACATTCTGTGTTCTTTGACTTCTGCAAACAAGTCCAGAATGAAAAAGATTTTAAAATTGTTAAAGTCAGAAGTGATCATGGAGGCGAATTTGAAAATACATATTTTGAAAAATATTTTAAAGAAAATGGCATTGCTCATGATTTCTCCTGCCCTAGAACTCCACAACAGAATGGAGTTGTAGAGAGGAAAAATAGAACTTTGCAAGAAATGGCCAGAACCATGATCAACGAGACTAATCTGGAAAAACATTTTTGGGCAGAAGCAATAAACACAGCTTGTTATATTCAGAACAGAGTGTCTGTAAGACCTCTTCTGGAGAAGACTCCCTATGAATTGTGGAGGAACAAAAAGCCCAACATTTCTTATTTTCATCCTTTTGGATGTATATGTTATATGTTGAACACTAAAGATAATCTAAACAAGTTTGATTCTAAAGCACAGAAGTGTTTCATGCTTGGGTATTCTGAACGCTCTAAAGGCTACAAAGTATACAATACTGAAACACAGATTGTGGAGGAATCTATACATGTTAGATTTGATGATAAGCTTGGCAATCAAAATCCAAAGCAGGTTGATAATTCTGCAGATAGAGAAGTCATTCTCACAGACTCTGAAGTCTTAGAGGCAGAAAAGGCTCAAGTGAAGGAATCAGAAGCAACACCAGATGCAACTCCTTTGGCTACTCAAATGAACAACTTGAATATTTCTGAAGAATAAAATGTTAAAGGATCATCCAGAATCAAGTCTTCCCATCCAGAAGAAATGATCATTGGAAAGAAGGATGACCCTATAAGAACAAGATCCTACCTCAGATCATCTGAAGCGTCATTATTTGGTTTGGTGTCAGTTATTGAACCAACTTCTGCGGATGAAGCTCTGCAAGACAATGACTGTGTAATTGCCATGCAAGAAGAGCTCAATCAATTCACAATAAATGACGTTTGGGATTTGGTTCCAAGACCAAAAGGATTCAACATTATTGGAACTAAATGGGTCTTCAGAAACAAGTTGAATGAAAAAGGAGAAGTTGAAAGAAACAAAGCAAGGCTTGTTGCTCAAGGTTATAGCCAGCAAGAAGGAATTGATTACACAGAGACTTATGCTCCTGTGGCCAGGTTAGAGTCTATTCATTTACTCATTTCTTTTGCTGCATAAAATAACATCACTCTATATCAGATGGATGTTAAGAGTGCATTCTTAAATGGGATTATAGAAGAGGAAGTGTATGTTCACCAACCTCCTGGTTTTGAAAGTGATAAATTTTCAGAACATGTTTTTAAACTTAAGAAATCTCTTTATGGTTTAAAACAAGCTCCCAGGGCTTGGTATGAAAGATTAAGTAATTTTCTTCTGGAGAAAAAGTTTATCAAAGGAAAAGTGGACACAACTCTCTTCTGTAAAACATTTAAGAAAGATCTGTTAATATGTAAAATATATGTAGATGATATTATATTTGGATCTACCAATATTACGCTGGGAAAAGAGTTTGCTATTTCTATGCAGGCTGAATTTGAGATGAGCATGATGGGAGAATTGAGATTCTTTCTAGGAATTCAAGTCAACCAAACTCCAGATTGCACTTACATTCATCAGACTAGATATGTAAAAGAGCTTCTAAAGAAGTTCAACATGACTGATAGTAAGTTAGCAAAGACTCCAATGCATCCAACAAGCACTCTTGGTAAGGAAGAGGTAAGTAAGAAAGTAGATCATAAACTCTACAGAGGTATGACTGGATCTCTTCTATACTTAACTGCTTCTAGACCTGACATTTTATTCAGTGTATGCTTGTGTGATAGATTCCAATCAGATCCTAGAGAATCACACTTAACAGTTGTTAAGAGGATTCTAAGGTATCTAAAAGGTACTACTAATGTGGGTTTGTGTTATAGAAAATCTGATGAATTTAAACTAGTTGGATTCTGTGATGCTGATTACACTGGAGATAGAGTTGAAAGAAAAAGTACTTCTGGAAGTTGCCAATTTTTGGGAAGTAATTTAATCTCTTGGTACAACAAGAAACAACCTACAATTGCTCTATCAACAACAGAAGCAGCATATATTGCTGCTGCTGGATGTAGCACACAGATGCTCTGGATGAAAAGTCAGCTAGAAGACTATCAGATCTTTGAGAGTAATATTTTTATATTATGTGATAATACTTCTGCTATATGCTTATCTAAAAATCCTATTTTACACTCTAAAGCTAAGCATATAGAAATTAAACATCACTTCATTAGAGACTATGTTCAGAAGGGTATTATAAACTTAGACTTTGTTGATACAGATCATCAATTGGCTGATATTTTCACAAACCCCTTGCTGAAGATAGGTTTAAGTTTATTCTGAAAAATATTGGTATGGAATTCTGTCCAGAATAATATTTATCAGAAGCAACTTTCTCAGATGCAAAATGTTTAAACTCTGAAGTATTTCATCTGTCATTTATTTAAACTCTTGAATTATTATTTCTGTATGTATCTGAACTAACAAGTCTCAGAGGATCTGAACGTTGGCTAACGTTTCATTTTTCAAAGAGTTTTCAGAAGCGCATGTAAGCAAACACGTGTAACTCAAAATCTGAAAAGATGGAGTGCACAATACTGAAAAGACGTTTGAGGTACTGTTTGAATATTTGGTTTCTCGTTTTCCCCCCAAATTGTCAGAATCATTAATGCTTGAAATGATTAATTTCTTTTTATTAAATGCTATTAATTGCTAAATGTGAACGTGCTGAATGTGTGACCTTTTGTGTGCCCTAATTTGTCTCTATAAATGCCACAACTCACAACATTTCACACTTTTCACTCCCACGAACACTTGTATGCATTTCTGCTTATTCTATTGTTTACATCTCTCTCCAAAACCCAAAACCGTTTGTAACCCTAAACCTTCAAATTCTTCAACAATGGCTACTTCTTCATCAACCTCAGCTTAATTCCAATATACCATGGCAGCTGTATCATCTTCTAATCTGGGTGTTGTTCCTTTTAAGGAACCTGTTAGAACAAATCTCACTCCTGTTAAGAAACTGGAAGTTTTGTGTGAATCCTTGGTGGATTTTGCTTCATTGGCTGAAAATGGATTTAATCTGCGTTCCATCATTGATGCTCAAGGATGGACAAAGTATTTTGATAGACTGTTTGGGCCAGTTTATCCAGTTTTGGTAAAAGAATTTTGGATTCATGCTCATGCTTATCCCAAGTTCATTGTGTCATCTGTTATGGGAAAAGAAATTGTGATTACTGAGGATCTCATAAGGAAACTCATTGGATATGAAGAAACTGATGGAGTTTCTCATCTAACTGGGCGTGTCAATAGGAAAGCTGTTTATGAAGATGTGATTGCTTCTGGAGAACCCTCTAACAAGTTCAAAGATTTGAAACCTAACTACAAGATCTGGGCCAAAATCTTCATGGGTTGCATTCACCACAGGAAGTCTACAAACTCTCCTGACTATGTGAATAATGATCAACTTTACTTCATGTTCTGTCTTAGTCAGAGCACAAAGGTAAATCTGCCTCATCTGCTTTTCTCTCATCTTTGGAATCATGTTAAGGCATCCAGAGAAGACATGAAGGCAAAACAGGAAACGAGTAGAAATTGGATCCCTTGTGGAAGGTTGATTTCAGACATTCCGACAGAAAATGGTCTGGTGGAGCATCTGCATGTGGCTGGACTGAAAGAAGAATTTACATCCATTCTTGGAAAAGTTCTGAATGCTAAAAGTTTACAAAGGCTGAAAGTTATAGATGAACTTACTTCTGTACCTGACAAACTCAATACACAAGAAGTAAGCAAACGAAGAATTCTGGTAGATAATTTTCCAACGTTTTATGCAGAAGAACTAAAGGAAGTTATGATCAAGTTTGTTGGATATTGTATGGAACAAGGACATCCAGTTCCAGAAGGATTTCTAAACCGTGAACCTATGCCAGATCTCTATGCAGAACATAAGAGGCAAAGACAACAGGCTTTAGAAGAAGAAGAAGAAGCTGCAGGCGCACAGCAGAAAAAGCAGAAAACTTCTGAAGAACCTCAGAAGAAGAAGAAAAGAAAAGCTTCTGGAGAAGCTCCTTCTGCTCCTATCAAACTCATCAAGAAAAAAGGTACTAAATCATCCTTACCTATTATTTCTGGAATTGCAATAGAATCATCAACAATTAGCTCTGTTCCTGAACCCCCATCTTCTCAAACTCAAACCATTCATGTACCATCTCAATAATCTGTACAACCGCCTCCATCTTCTAAACAAACTGCATCTGATACCACACCGTTACAATCATCTGAACTACCAACAACTAGTAAACCCATAACTTCTGAACAATCTGAACAACCAAAAACATCTGAACCAAAACAATCTGAACCTCAAGATCAAACACCACCAGAAAAACCAACTCCACAACAACCTCAATCAGAAATTCCTCAACCAGAAATTCTTGAACCAGAACCTATCAAACCCTCTGAACCTTTCATACCTGATTCAAAAATTCTAGATATCCAACCCCTCAAAACTCTCTTTGACGTGTCTTCCACATCATGTCATTCATCTGAATCATCTGAATCTGATGTACACCCAGAAGTTTACTCACCACCCTCTCTCCATGGCTATGAACATAGAACTTCTGAGTTTACTTCTTTTACTTCTTTTAAACCATATCCCTCTGATCCCCTTCCTTATGGTCTAAAAATTAAAAACTTTTATATCAGAAGAGAACCCTCTGCACCTACCATTCCATATAAACCTATATCTTCAACCATTCTACCATCTGTACTTCAAACCTACCTAAAACAACTACAAAATATCATTCCATTAGAACCTCTGCTTTCTCATAACTCTGTTTTTACCCCCTACACTTCTACACCATTTGATATCATTCCCTCTGCATCAAGTTTTAAACCGTTTCTGTTTCCCACTTCATCTTCATCCAGATTTAAAACTTTCACTTCATCATCTGACCATCCCTCTTTACCTTCTTATCCTCGTCCTCTGTTCATTATTCCAACCTTTACCATACTAACCCCACCAAAACAAATCAAACCATCACCTCTGAAAGCCTTTCTTAAACCTAAATTTAGGCTGAATGTTGATGTTTTATTTGCTAATTTTAAGAAAGAAATAAGGATGAGTTTAGACTCTGTGAAGAAGAGATGCCTCTCAAGCATGAATTCAGATGACTCTGATGCTATTTGGAATAGCTTCATCTCCAGATTCAACACTGTTGCTTCAAATCTGAAGAGTGTCTGCTCTGATGATGTGAAGATCAGATTCGCTGAGATTACCAGAACCATGCTATGGAATGTGAACAGATCTCCAAATTTGCTTCTAGAAGATGCACCTTCAACTTCTAGAGTGTCTACTACTTCTGAGACAATTGAAGGATCTGCTCCTGAAGTCTTTTTGGAAGAAAATCCTTTAGCTCTGATGATTGTGGACAAATCATTTGAATTTGTGCCTCCAGAATCTGCAATTGCAATGGATATTGACTCTGCTCCTACTCCTGCTTCTGAATCTGCTCCCTCTACTTATTCTGAAATTAAGAAAGAAAATCCAGACTTAGAAGATAAGATTGCTGTGCTGGAAGCTGGTCAATCTGAGATAAAATCCTGGATGGCAAGGCAAGATCAGAAGACTGACAACATTAAGAAATGGATATCCAAGCAAGAATAATCTTCATCTGAAATTACCAACCTTCTGAAGATGCTTCTCTCAACACAATCTTAGTTTTATGTGTTTTATTTGATGTTTGAGCACTTGTTTGCATTTCTCATCTGATGTCTTTTTTATCTGAATATTTTAATGAATGAATCTATGAATGTTTTCTCTATATGATTATATCTTTTCTCTCTGTTTCTTTTTATTTGTCTTTAAAAAGTTTCTTTTTGATTATGACAAAAAGGGGGAGAAAATGAAATTCTGATTATTAAAATAAACTTTACCTGAATGGAATTCAGACATATCAAATCATAACTAACATAAATTTTTAGTCTTTCAGAACTATAATGGTAAATCTGACAAAATTCATTAAATTAACTCTGAGATCCCCAAGTCAAGTTTTAACCAATCAGGCTCTTATTCTGAAACGTTCATCCAAATCAAGCTCTGATTCTAAAAAGAATACTCATGAAAAAAGGGAAGTTTCTATTCTTTCTTAGTATTCAATTCAGGGGGAGATTCATAATCTCAGGGGCAGTTATATTTATCTCTTTATTGAACAAAATTTCCTATGTTTTTGTCATCATAAAAAAGGGGGAGATTGTTAGAACACAGATTGGTTCTTAGTTATATCTCTATGTTTTGATGATAACACTAATGAAATTTTGTATTAAGAAATTATATACTCTAAATTTTTTCAAGTATCTTTGTTGCAGATATTAAATTTAATATTCTTCTGAAAGCAAAAATGAATCTGAACATTGAACTATGCAAGGCTCTGAGCGTCAGAAGCATCTCGTTAGAAGAATCTGAGCGCTGCCTACAGAAGAATCTGAAGCAAAAGCTATAGAAGCATCTGAAGCGTAGCTGAAGACTTTGTATGAAGAGTTTCAGGCATTGTTTTTCAGAAGAGTCTGATAGTACTGTTTGTTGCAAGTACTGAGGATCTGATCTCCAAACTCTGCTCTGATTATTACTCACGCTGAAGCATACTTGCTGCAACACTCCGATACAGGAAACTCTGATAACATCGAGACTCTGATCACTCAAGGCTCTGATGTTGATGGCTGTGAAATAGAAGCTTGTTGAAGAAGATTATTCAAAGTTATATCCGTTGGCATATTCCAAACGACTCTTTCCTCTTTTATGCTAGACACAAGAACTCAAAACCCTCACTGTCCATAAATTCATCAGAACTCAATTCCAAGCCTATCACTCTACTTCCATCCCCCATTCTATTAATACTACAACTAGTACACACTACTCTAGTCATTATTCTATCAACTTATCTCCAGAATCCACATCTATGTCCATCATCAGAACTACAGAAGTTACTCAGAACCTCATCAAAATCACACCATAGGTGCACCCATTCATCAATGGCAGCAACAAGCATAAACACATCAACATGCACACCAATTTCATCATAATCAACAACAATTAAAGACATATCAACATAACAAACATGTTCATCAAAATCCCTACGGGATTAAGGAATCCCCAACTACCCAATTCATGCAATTACCAATCCCAATCCGTTTCTCCCCCTTACCTCGATTAATGCTCCGATTGGCGAAGAACCTGAAGAATCGTTAGCCCTAGCCTTCTTCTCTCCCTCTTGTTCTTCCTCCTTGTTCTTTTTCCTCCATCTTTCTCCCAAATTGGTTTTATCGTGTTTCTTCTCCTCCTTCTCCCCAAAATCCCCTTTTTATTACTCATTCCATTAATAATAATAATAACAATAATAATAATAATAATAATAATAATACAAATACAATATTACTATTATTTATTAAATTATTATCATTATTCATTATATTATATTAATATTAACTCTATGGCTTAATAAAATAATCCTTATCAATTAAGGGCACCCACCAACGCGCACTATGCCAAAAAAGATCTTTAGCAGCGCTTTAAAGCGCTGCCTAAAGTGGCGCTGCTAAAGGTAAAGGCAGCGCTTTTTTTGTGGAAAAAGCGCTGCTAAAGACATCACCTTTAACAGCGCTTTTTTACCCCTTTAGCAACGCTTTTTAAAGCGCTGCCTAATCTCCCCCCTCCCCCCCTTTAGCAGCGCTTTATTAAAGCGCTGTCTTAGACCCCCCCTATAGCAGCGCTTTATGAAAGCGCTGTCTTAGACCCCTCTTTCCCCACCTATAGCAGCGCTTTTTTAGCAGTTTCTCTGTCCCCTTTAGCAGCGCTTATACATAAAAGCGCTGTCTAATGTGCACGTTTTGAAATTTTTTTTTTCCTGATTAATGGCATTTTTTATATATTTTTCAATAAACCTGCTTATATTACAATACCTGCTTATATAATTTAGCCCTTTATTTCAGCACTTTGGCTTTATATACACAATTCAACACTTTGGCATTATGTGCACAATTCAACACTTTGGCATTATATGCACAATTCAACATCACAAATTATATACAATTCCACTTTAATATATATAATTCAAAAGCTTCACAATTCAACATCACAAATTATATACAATTTCACTTTAATATATATAATTCAAAAGCTTCACAATTCAACATCACAAATTATATACAATTCTCAACTCGAAATTCAACATCACAAATTATACAATTCTACTTTAATTTCTTCCAATCTTCATTGCTGGCCATAATATACCTGTAATTCAGGAAAACTAAAGTATCAAATGAATGACATTCAAATATGTAAATAAGAAATATATATATATATATATATATATATATATATATATATATATATATATATATATATATATATATATATATATATATATATATATATATATATATATATATATATATATATATATATATATATATATATATATATATATATATATATATATATATATATATATATATATATATATATACACACACACACACACACACATAAGAAACGTATAAATAAGAAATAATATGTTATTTTATTGAATGAGACAATATGTAATTTTACAAGTACCTTTAACATCTTTTTCTTTTTTTAGTTCGAAGGTGCTTTACTTGTCTCTTAACAACACGGACGGATGGATTGATCCAAATTCCCTCGCTATGATCATTTCTAATATATGATTCGTCTGCTATAATATTCTCATCTGGATCATCCCTAACATAAGATTCATTCTCAACATCAACCTCCCCCTTTTCTCCAATGTTATCGTTGATTACTTTGTTGGAAAAAAGAACTATAGACCATTTCATACTTTTCGGATCAGTGACATATAACACTTGTTTAGCTTGCGTGGCTAGAATAAAAGGCTCATCTTTGTACCCCACCTTATTAAGATCCACTTGCAAAAAACCTGACTTATCCATACGTATGCCACTATTACTTTCAACCCACTTGCATCCAAAGATAATCTTGTGAAAGTAGTGCAACCTTCATACAACGGCTTCTCTGCATCGCTTACCAACCTCTCAAACATCTTTGGACAATCTTTAAGATCTTCTTCAAGTGCTTCTGCAATATCTTCGACTCGATCACAATCGTATGTATCCCTACCATTGTCCTTTGAAGTAGAGGTCGTATTGTTCTGGGGTTCAACATTCTCGTTACTTATCTCACCGTGTAATGTCCAACATGTGTAACTTCGATCAATTCCATGTCTCATTAAATGAGATTCCAACTGAACCGCGTCAATTCGACGTCCATAACAGCAACCTAAGCAAGGACATGTGATCCTAATGGGGTCTTTGGCGTGTTCAACAGCAAACTTAACGAAGTTCGATACCCCATTCTCGTACTCTTTTGACAATCGATTAACAGACATCCAATTTTTATCCATACTATGAAAGTTAGGCAAAAACAGAGAATACCTGTAAAGAAATCACTACTTCTAAGAAAGTTGTACAGTAGGATGCTTGGAAACAATCACAACCTTGCTCTTCTCAGGTAACCCCTATAACAGACAATATATACATTTTATTAAAATCATATTAATAATTAACCAAAACAAAAAAACTAGATAATCCAACAAAACAAATCATATTAAAAAAAAGTAGATATACTATAATAAACTATTCTACTATTAAAGCATACTTTCATTAATATGATTTTAAACTATTCTAAACTATTTTATAATGCTCAAAATGACATGGACTAAATTAAAGCATACTCTCATAAATGGTGGAAATGGACTAAATTATTCTAAACTATTCTAAACTATTTCATTAATATGATTTTAAACTATTCTAAACTATTAAATCATACTCTCAAAAATGGTGGAAATGGACTAAATTATTCTAAACTATTCTAAACTATTGCATTAATATGATTTTAAACTATTCTAAATTATTAAAGCATACTCTCAAAAATTTTGGTAATGGACTAAATTATTCTAAACTAATTTATAATGCTCAAAATTCATTGTGGCATTTCAACAAACACCTTGCATACAAAACTCAAGCCAATATCAAAAGAGTAATGCTCATCAATGGTATCAACAAAAACAAGTCAATAACTCAGAAAGAAGTAGCACTAACATCATCTAATCCAAAAAAATGCAATACTAAGACAATAATCCATAAAAATGCCGTAACAGTCGCGGATTTACCGTAACGGTGGAGGAGAACGAACGGTGAACGGCGGCGAAAGGGAACGACGAACGGCGGAGAAAACAAATGGAAGACGGCGGCGCAAACGGACGGCAACGAAAGCTTCAACGGAGGGCGAAAATGGAAGATAGGGCAATGGAGAAATGAAGAAACGAAGAAGAAAACGAAAAAACGCGTGTTCTGTTTCGTTTACAATTCTGGAGGGTATATAAAAATTATTATACTAATACCTTTAGCAGCGCTTTTAAAAGCGCTTTCATAGGGTGCATTAGCAATGACATATAGCAGCGCTTTATAAAAAAAGCGCTCTCGTAGGGTCCCCTTTTAGCAGCGCTTTTAAAAAGCGCTTTCTAAGGGTCCCCTTTTAGCAGCGCTTTTAAAAAGCGCTTTCTAAGGGCCCCCTTTTAGCAGCGCTTTTTAAAAAAGCGCTGTCTTTGGTAGGTAATTTTTTTCTTTTTTTTTTACTGACTATTTAGCAGCGCTTTTTTTAAAAGCGCTGTCTTTTGTGCGCTGCTAAAAATCAATTCTGGCGTAGTGGCGCTCAGACACACACCCCACACAAGGACACGCCAAAAAGACTAAATAACTAAAATGGGTGTTACAACTCTCCCCCACTTTAATTATTTTCGTCCTCGAAAATTACCTGATGGAAACAATACCGGATGCCTCCCGTATCCTGCTTTCCAATTCCCAGGTCACACTGCCTCCTGCAGCATCATCCCCAAGCCACTTTCACCAAAGATATCTCCTCCCTCGGAGTTGTTTCTTGTTCACCTATTCGCACTAGAAGTGCCTCAACAATCAAATTAGCAAGTGTACTAATTGTTCCGATGTAGTAATAAGGGGAAATTCCCCGAATATCGATCTCGCGGACTGCGTATGAACACAAGTTCTAAAATAATACAATTGAACAAAAAGTCATAGGGGTTTTGGTTTGTTTCTTACAATTTTAAAGGCCAAAAGGCAAAAGCAGTAAAATAAAGGTTTTAGATAGTTATGAGAAGCATGCTAGAGTAGGGTGTATGAAATAACCTTGTAACAACCTCAATCCTAAGTTTTTAGAAATATTTGCTCAATTCAATCGTGACCGGTTTTAAAGATTAGTTGACTCTAATTCCTTAGCAGAAAACCCTTTGGTATTCTCCCTATACCCCAATTCCTTGGCAGTATAGGAACAATCCCAAGCAATTTACATTATCTAAAACTTTACGGTTACTATAGGGTATCCTCATTCCTAGGCAATATCTACTATAGTAATATCGTATAAACGCGTTAACAATTGTTTTTCCAAACCTAAGGTTAACCGTAATTCATATTCTCATTTGTCAGATAAGAAAAGCCATAAAACAAAATACAATAACAACGATGATTAGAGAGCAGAGAAATCCATTATTAAGGTCAAGGTCATTACATAGTCAAATCAGGGACACCCCCTAGCATTGGGGGGTTTAGCTACTCATAATAATAAAAATAAAATTAACAACTAGATTCAACATTACAGATAATAGGGGTGCCTTGATCTTCAATAGCTTCCGCTCATGAGACTATTCAGTTTCCCCCAATCCTTGGTTGCTGCAATCTTGATCGTGAAATTCTTTTCTGCCCCAAAGCCCCTTATTCTTTCTCCAAACACGTATCAAATAGTCTCAATTCAAACTCATCACTAGGGAAATACCCCCAATACCTTCGGGGATCAAAAGAGTAAAAAATACAAGAAAAATAGGGAAAAAAGTGCTTCCTGCAACACGGGCCATGTCAGGCAACACGGGCGCCCGTGTTGGCTTCCCGACACATTTTTCGCGTGAAATTTGCAAGTTCCAGGTGTCACAACACGGGCCGTGTCACACGACACGAGCACCCATGTTGTGCCACTATTTTTTCTCCAAAAATCTCCTTTTTTGAGCACATCCTGCAACACGGGCCGTGTCACACAACACGGTGTTGCACCCCAAAATTTGCTCAACTTTTCTTTACCTAGCTTATGTTTCATTTCATTCACATTAGCATTATTATTTGAATTTCATTGACATGTATGTAGGAGATCAAGAAGTATAACTACCAATCAAGAGCTCCACAAGACTTTGAAGCTAGCTAAGAGGTTACTCAAGTGTTCAAGGGTTGATATCCTTGTCAGAGAAGTTAAAGGATTCTCAGAGTGAGTGGTTGAAACCAAGGTTGTGTGCCTCCTAACTTGAGAGTTGGGGGAGCTCCTCAGATGATTCTAAAGCCATGGAGTTAGATTTGGGGTCTTGAGAGAGCTCATGAGAAGTGTTTAAGATCACTTTGAGGCCTAGATAGGTCATTGTGCAAGAGTAAGAAGCCTCAGCCATGAGTGGTGCAATTAGGGTTTGACTGGGTCAACCCTAAGTCAACTGATGATTTGGAGAAGGTTGAGACCTAATTCAAGATCCATGTGAGCATGGATTGGTGCATTGAGATGCTATAAGGATGAATCCAAGGTCAACTCATCATGATTTAAGAGTTTGAGAAGCTGCAAGCTAGGGTTTCCAAGACTTGATCGTGTAAAATCCCCTAGTTTGACCCCTATCTTCAAGGCAGTTTAGCTCAAGATGTGATTGTCATCTCATCTTACCCCCAACATGAATGTTGTAGAGCATGATCTTAGCTTTAATTTGAGTGCTAGAAGTCCTTTATAGGATTTGTAGAACTCAAGTTATGACTTTGACAAGTTACAGGTCATCTGAGGTATGTGAATTTGGAGCTTGAAAGTTGTCCAACTTGCATGAAACGTTTACCCTATAAGGATGATTCCTATGAACTTTTGGTCAACATGAATGTTGTTCCTTATCCTCTTAGCTTTCTAGAGAGTACTAGAAGTCCTTGATAGGATTTGTAGAACTCAAGTTATGGCTTTGACAAGTCAAGGGCATTTTGGTCATTTGGAGATTATAGGTCATTTCAAGCATAAGACCATAACTCCTATTTCCAAGCTTCAAATGGGAAAATGTTCAACATAAAACTTGTTCAAAATGATGTTTTAAGGCTATTCAAGAGGTCATGATAGGTTGGAATTGCTTGTAGCTCAAAGTTGCAAAAATGACCTAAAATAAGGATGATTTTCAAATGAACCAAAGTTGGAAATTGATATTTTTGATCTATATGTCCAAACCAAGACATGTAATAGGTCATTTTGATTCTAAAAAACATTTTAAGAACATTGGTTTAGCCACATTTTTGAATTGAAGTTTAATTTGTGGACTTGCTTTGAAAAGTAGTTACTTACATCATAAGTAACATTTGCCAAACCTAAATTCAAGGCATGATCAAGGCCTCTTGCAATCCAAGCACATACAAAAGGTCACTAGGGGAGAAATTGGAAAGGAATGGTGATGATTACAAGCTGCTAACAAAATTATGCATACCATGGCATGAGATTGAAATCTTCATGAGATGAGATATTGAAATACTCATTAGAAGAATCTAGAGCCTTCTAGATCATCCATACATGGTCTATATATTGAGTAGAGGTGATCCAAAGCCAAGGTTGGTTATGATTGAAGGAGAGAGTAGAGATTGAGATTGAAATTGCATTGGTTGCAACTGAATGCGGTTACCTCATTTTCTTCACTTCCCATCCATTTTCTTGATTGTAATCTCTTCCATGGAGGCTAGGGAATGATTCCAGATCATAATCAAGGGAAATTCGTAGCTGATTGGTGTTCTTGAACTCAGTTTTTTCCACCTGCAACTCAGAGTTGGTTCCAAGAATTGAGTCCATTTCAATCAAGTTTATTGCATACAGAAGCTTGGAGTTGATTCAGTGAAGGAGTCTGGAGCATTGGAGAGCTTGATTTGAAGGATTACTACTTCTGTGCACATGAAATTTTCAGGTTAGTAACTCTCACTCTCCAGCTTGATTTAGTTAGAATTAAGAGGAATTAGGATGTTAGATGCATTGAGGATTGATGTAGGGAGGTTTTCAGATCATTAATTTGAGAATTAGTGACCAATTAGGGATGTTGCCATTTTCGGTTGAGAGTTGGTTCTTGCGAATCTTGAGGTTTCAGAGAGAATTAATGGTATAATTAAGTTCCTTGTGAAATTTGGGACAAGTTTGATCAAGGAATCGTGGCCTATGGTGGACTCTATGGCAAACTAGGGTTGTGAGATGACGACCGGAGATTGTCACCGGCAGTGGTTTTGGGCACGCAGGTGGCCTGAGTTGCAGAAGTTTAAATTGAGGAAGATGACTTGATAGCCATTAGATCATAGATGGACTTTGACTGAAGGCGTGATCCAACGGCCATTGATTGGTTTCAATTTGTGAAGGACTCTGAGTCATATGAAACGCAGCGTTTCATTAATGTAATCTGGGTGGGCTTAGGCAATAGTTGATACTCACACCCCCATTTTGGGCCCAACCCTAAAATGAACTGATTTTGTTTACTACCTGCACCACGCGTGTGTTCATTTTATTTGGATTTTCTTTTATTTTTTCATTTTATTCATGGTTAATGATTAATTCATAAAAAATGGAAAAATGATTCAATTAATCCCATTCTTTTTGCATTGGATTCATGATAGGATCTAGTATGTTTTAGATAAAAAATATTATTATTTCATGCATTTTATGATTTTATGGGAATTTTTACATTTTAATTGATATTAAAATAATCATGTTTGATGCTTGATATTGATGAATTTGGTTTGATCATGTGATGATGATTTTGGCCTTGAATTTTTGTGAGTAGTTAGCATAGATATGCATGCTCCCCATAGATTTTTCTCACATTTTTATGAGGAACATAAGTGGTAGTTTAGGTTTAAACCTTTAGATTCTCCATTTTTAGGGTTTATGGTTGATACCTTGTGGTTTAGATCTTGTTTTTGTAACTAGGTGGATGATTCAACCTCTGATTTTTGTAGGGCATATTCATGATTGAATTAGGATCCCTTAAGAATTTTTGTAGGAATTTTCAATGAAGTTTACTATTTTTGCTTGATTTTAGTTTAAGTGCTAGTTTTAGATGATTCTAATGCACTAACTCAACTAGATTGACATCTTTAGTTCCCTTAGATTAGGGTGTTGCTTTGCTTGTTCTTGGATGATGATGAAGGCAAGTTGAAGATGCATTGGATTGCTTTAAGAGGCTTGGATGTGAAGATCTTCCCTTCTTTTGGTGTAGTGTTGATTAGGTGTTAAGATTAGGGTTTGTAGGCAGAGTTTCTAGATAGATTCCCTTCCTTCATAACCATGGGAGATGTTGATCACTTCCATTCTTCCCTATGATGTAAGGTCCCCTTGTAAAGGCCTAATCCCTCCTTTGGTAGGATGTGTGGCTCTCTACAAGTTGGTAGAACCTTTGAGGGTCCCTTTCTCTGATGATAGGAGGCTTAGTGGTGACCTTTGGTCTTCACTCTGCTACCAACCATCCAAACTTTGCTCTTGATAGATGAATCTTTCTCCCTTGCTAGAGGATGAAGTTCCCTGCTTGAAGAATATTGAAGGATGAAGTTGATACTTCTTTGTGTTTGAGGATTACTCTGAGAAGCTGAGGCTTGTAGATAAAGAGAAACAAGTTGATACTTGTAAAGAGGGGAGAGCTGGAGCTTGAAGGCCAAGAAGAACAAGTTGACACTTGTGAAGAAGATCAAAGTGAGATTGAGCTGAGGCTTGAGGAAGAAAGAATAGGTTGATACTTATGTTGAGACATTGAGAGCCTGAAGGAGTCAAGTTGATACTTGATATGAGGAGTGAAGCCTGAAGGTGGAATTGACTGGAGAGCTGAAGCTTGAAGAAGGTGAAGAATAAGTTGATACTTGTGTTTGATGTGTTGGAAGCTTGGAGAAGCAAGTTGATACTTGCTATTGAAGATGGTAGCCTTGAAGGGTAGGTGAAGTCTGAAGACTGAACTGCTGTCAGAAGGTTTCTCTGCTGTGAAGTTGTGGAAGTGGTTGACCTGCTTTCTTTCCTGTCTGTTTGCTTTCTGTGCAACTGTATTGGTGTGACTTGGTTGATTTGCTTGATGCATTAGAATAAGTTCATATTTAGATTGATTTACTCTAGGAGCATGATTGCACTAGAGGTTGAGTTGCTCCCTCTGCTTGTATTTTTACTGTATGGCTTTGCTTGCGGGTATTCGGTAGAGCCCAGCTCCCTTGCCTATGTGGTTTATGTTTTGCTTGATGGCATTTTATTTCTTCTGTATGATTGCAGTTGCTCATTACTTTTCTTGATAGCATTTTATTTCTTTTGTATGATTGCAATTATGCATATCTGGCTTGAGGTTGAGATGAGCTTGTGGAGGCTGATGCCCCACACACATTTCCTCCCTCATTTGCATTACATGCATTTTACAGTCGTTTACTGTTTACTGTTAAGCTGATGCTTTATCTGTTCCTGTACCATTGACATGATCCCCTAGGAATCTCACTTCCTTTGATAAGGAAGTGATGATTAGAACTTTAGGTTGAAACCTATGCATGACAACTTCTAGGAGTTCCCTGTTTCAAATCTCAACCATAGGATGAATCCTTGGCATGATAACATTAGGACTTGATAGTCTCCCCTTAGTTGAACATGTTCGTTCTTTCTTCTCATCTCAAAACAAATCAAAATACAGTAATAAAGGTTAACTGACGTCGTACGTTACGAGCCTTAAGCTATCTGAGAAAGGATTGTCGGAGAGTTTCTTTTCGACAGCTTGGATGTTTAGTATGGCACCCTTTGGGTGACATGCGACACATTCACTCTCAGGTCATAGTCTCTAGTGTGATATTAGTTGTAAACATCCATAAAAATCAGTTCTTCCGTAAAAGACAGAAAACAAACTTCAAACCTTTTTGCCCCGTGGGCCCGTAAGTCAAAGGAAAGCTTTTCTGAAGAAAAGAGTGTCGTTAACTCCCAGTTCTACCGCAAACGGTAACGCCTAAGTCTCGAAGGGTCGAGTTGCGTACGCCAAACTGCTGGAACTGTTTGTTAACCCTACTCGATAAAATAGATGAATCTAAACCCGTAAGGCGTGTCATCCTGAACTACGTAAGCTCTGATCTCTCATACCTGTTGAGAGTACGTAGGCACAATACTGATGTATTGGCGAGCCACCTTCCCCATAATCCGTAGTTAGACGAACTACGTTGACTCAGATTTCTCATTCTCTGATGAGAATACGTAGGCATAAAGTGCGACGCTTTGCCGAGTCATTTTCTTTTCTTTTTAATCCAGCCTTGATAGGTAGATAGATAAAACCAACCCGTCATATAAACACAACAAGCGTGGATCCCATCGAGTACGATGGACGTGAGGGGTGCTAATACCTTCCCCTTGCGTAACCAACTCCCGAACCCAGACAATGGTTGCGATGACCTTGTCTTATACCTTTTCGTCAGGTTTTTCCGATCGTTTCCTTTCCCGCTCTAAGGGATAAATAACGAAAGGTGGCGACTCTTCTGTTTTGCCGGCACCTATTTTCGCGGAAGCGACAGCTGGCGACTCTGCTGGGGACTTGATAGTTTCCTGGGATCCAACGTCCCGTATGCGAGTCAGTTTGGGGATCCAACGTCCCCTGCGAGAGTCACTCCTAGCGCTTGTATGATTACTTGTTGGGTTGTGTTTATTTATCGTATTTTACTCCCCGCATTTCATTTTCAGTATGATATGATTATCTGTGCTGTTGTGGGAAGGGCATTCTGATGAGTGAGAAGCCAGACCCAGGCTTGAGTGTACCTAGCATTAGTAGTGGAAATTAGTGGGCGCGTCCTTGCTTTGCAAGCACTAGTGTCTCATGAAATCCACGCTCAGACGAGGTTCTCCCGGTTGACTTCTTTTTCAACCCTTTGGGTTGAGGGGGTTGTTGGTTTGGAGGATTGTCGACTCTGGGGACCGATCATTTGGGATTCAGCCGAGTGAGGCCGCTTCATGAGCTGGTGATGCCACACCTTCTGGGTATCGTAACACCCCTCTTGAATGTCTGTGATGCTGATGACCGCATAGGATGCCGAACTTGTGTCAGTATAGGTCCGTACCTGTGATCAGGGTTGGGTTTGTTGCAGGAAACCGTAACCTTCAAACTACCTGGTTTTCTTGATAGTGAATCAGTTTTGTTGGTACCAGAGGTTCTCATCAGCAGATGCATATGTGTTCTTGACAGAGCAGAGTTATGGTCCTGTATCAGAGGTCCTTATTATCAGATATGTGTTCTTGACAGAGCAGACTTATGGTCCTGTATCAGAGGTCCTTATTATCAGATATGTGTTCTTGACAGAGCAGAGTTATGGTCCTGTATCAGAGGTCTTTATTATCAGATATTTGTTCTTGACAGAACAGAGTTATGGTCCTGTATCAGAGGTCTTGTGACAGAGGTCCTTATTATCAAATGTATGTTTGTTCTTGACAGAGCATATTCATGGTCCTGTATCAGAGATTTGGGGTTCGATATCAGGGTTTTCTTCTCATCAGAGATATGGTTGTTCTTGACAGAGCAGTGTTGTGGTTTTGTTGATACAGAACCTTCACCTTCATATCATCATCAGCACAATCGTCTTGCCGCATGATTGCATTTTACATTGCTTTGCATACTCATTTGCATTTCATTAACGTGTGTCTGTGTTGCAGGTACCGTTTCCCCCGATTTAGGATTTCTTGCCTTCTATTGTGCTATTATGGGTTCTCTGAGGAAGACAATGGCTTACAAACTCCCCACTCCTGATGTTGTTCAGCTGACTAGTTTGATTGCTCTAGCAGATGATTCTGAAAGATGAATTCAGAAAGTCTTACGGTAAACTGCTCAGCTTGGTTCGTAGACCCTCTGTGTTTGAGTTGAATGGGTTGCATGCTCTGTTGCAGTTCTACGACCCTCCGTTGAGATGCTTTACTTTCCAGGATTTTGTTCTCGCACCCACACTAGAGGAGTATGTTGATTTGTTAGGTGTGCCTATCAAGAGTCAGATGCCCTTTGTTCATATGGATGCTGAGCCTAATCTGGCTAGTCTAGCTCCCTCACTTCATCTGGATGCCTCCGAGTTGGTTTTGTCTAGTTGGAACAAGGTTCTCGGTTTCTCCTTGCAGTTCTTAGTAGGAAAAGCTCAGCAGTGCGCCAAGGACGGATGTTGGGTCGTGTTCAATGCCATCCTCGCTATGTGCATATATGGCATCATTCTGTTCCCTAATATGCCCGACTTTGTAGACTTCGACGCATTTCACATCTTTGCATCAGGGAATCCAGTCCCTACCTTGATAGGAGATGTCTATCATTCCGTCCACTACAAAAACGAGAACAGAAGGGGTAAGAATGTCTCGTGCTGTGTACCCCTGCTCTATAGATGGCTTGATAGTCGCCTACCCAAGAGGGGTCCCTTTGCTTCGTCTGCAGCCACAGCTGAGTGGTCCGAGCGTTTGATGAGTCTGTCAGCGGAGGATATTGCCTAGTTTGATAGAGATAGATTGGGTACTGAGATTATCTTCAGCTGCAGCGGGTTTCCGAACGTGCCTTTGATAGGCAGGAAGGGCTGTATCAATTATAATCCATCTCTACTGGTCCGACAGTTTGCTTATGCTTTGAGAGCTCCGTCGAAGGATGAAGAGGTGCATGAATCTCTGCACCTCACTGGTCTTCTAGAGGGGGATATGTTATCTAAGCTTCAGCGCGCTTGGAATGGTATCTGTAAGCGGGGAAAATTGTTGCTGGGAAAGAGCAATAGCCAGGCCTACGCTCCATATGTGACTTGGATCAGAGCCAGAGCAGACGCTATAGGGATGCCGTTTCCTCCTGCCAAGCCAGAAAGCCCTCAAATGATTGAAGAGCCCACCACCGTGCCCATTCAGCTGCATAATAGGGTTTAGCTGAGAGAGATGAGCTGAAGAAGGCCAATGAAGAACTGGAGAAAGAATTGGCTAAACTCAGAAGCGAGAGAAGCGAAGCCGTTCATTCTTTCAAGAGGCAGACAGAGCTGGTGAACCAGTTGGGGACATATTTGACTAAGCAGATAGCTGAGCATGAGCGTTTGGGTCGGGATTTCAAAGCTGTCAACGATGTACTGGCCACTAAGAAGCAGCACTTGGATGAAGCGTACCGGAGGATATCCAAGTTTAATCAGCACTGGAAGGCCACCCTAGCCAACGGGAAAGAACGGGAGGATAAGCTGAAGCAACAGATCTCCATGTTGAAAGCCCAGGTGAAGGCTAGTGAGAAAAGGTTTGATGAAGAAACCGCTCGCAGATATGCCGCTGAAGGCCAGCTCAATAAAGCTCTTGCTAACCTGAAGGAGCGCAAACTGACGTTTGAATCCAAGAAGCGGAAGTTAGAAGATTGTTTCGGAAAAGGAGCACGGGAAGACTCTATGGAAGGTCTTCAATACACCATTATGCAAAGAGAGTTACTCGTCGAAGGGTTGCTCACTCGGCCTGATCATCCAGAAATGAAGGGGTTGTTAGAAGAGTTTCGCGCCCGTGGCCGTGCTTGACTATTTGTATTCCTTTTGTTTTGATCGTTGTTGTATGCTGACCATCACCAGGCTTGTTGGTCGAGGTCATGCTATTGATTCTGCTTGTACTCAGTGACATTGTGTACTACCTTGAGGGGCTTTCTTTATATATGAGATGTTATTTCCATGACTGGACTCGGACTTCTTATTATCAGCACTGGCACTCAGGCACTAGGATCAGGGGGAAATCTCCCTAACACACAGACACACGTTTGCATTTGCATGAAGCATATGCATAACGAGCACTTTGTCGTTTTTCCTAACCCTTTTGTGTATTCAGGTTGTTTCAGGTTGTTCCAGGATTGATCAGAGACCTATCCACCGCTATCCGACCAGAGCAAATCAAGCCAGAGTTATGGAGCAAATGTAAACTGACGTTCAAGAACTCTAAGAAAGGATGAACCGTTTCATGGAGCTCATGCAAGCGGTCGCCAACGGCCAGGATCAGCTCAGAACCTTGGTTCAGCCTCTGATTTCAAGGGTCGACAGCAATGGTATACTCCATGGTGGGACTGTTCCAACCCCTCCACCAGTTGAAACTCCTCAGAATGGCGTCCCCGTGACCAGAGGGAACGACAGTGCCAACGACAATGTAATCGCTAACATGGGACTCAACGGTAATACGACTGGCGTCGATAATGGGAATTTTGAAGCTAATGTCAATGTCGGGCTAGGCAGTGGCAACGCAGGTGTTGGGAATCTGTTCGGGCCTCAGCCATGGTTAGAAGACTGTCAAGACGATGTGTTCTCGCAGAGAGGTGCTGAAGGGGAGATGACTGCTGAAGCACGTCTAAGGTTCAAGGCACTCGAGGACAAGATGAGGAATATCGAGAACCAGAACACTCTGGGTGTTGATATGTCCAAATTAGGACTGATTGCTGATTTCAAGGTGCCTCCCAAGTTCAAGGTACCTGACTTTGAAAAGTACAAGGGCACCACTTGCCCTCGCGTCCACCTGAGATCATATTACCAGAAAATGTCCGCTCACTCTGAGGACGAGAAGTTGCTGATGCACTTCTTTCAAGACAGTCTATCCGGGCCCTCCCTCGAATGGTACATGAGTCTGGAACCCACCAGTGTGCGCACGTGGAAGGAACTTGCTGAAGCATTTGTGCACCACTACCAATATAATAGTGACTTGGCTCCGAACCGAGTCCAACTGCAGAATTTGTCACAGAGGAACAACGAAGGGTTCAAGGAATACGCCCAGCGATGGCGTGAATTGGCAGCTAGAGTTCAGCCGCCGATGGTTGAACGCGAGCTTGTGGAAATGTTCGTAGCTACCCTCCCAGGGGTTTATTATGAGAAATTGGTCAGCAGTATGTCTGGAAGTTTCTCCGATCTTATTATCACGGGTGAGCACATTTAGAATGAGATCAAACCGGGGAAAATTCAAGGTGATCTGTCCTCAGCTGGAGGAGGAAAGAAACCCTATGGTGGAAAAAGGAGGGAAGGAGAGACGAGCACCGTGTCCAACGCTCGAAGGAAGGGTAAGGGCCTTCACCAGCAGGTGGCCAGCATAACTATCCAGGCATTCCAACAACCACAGCAGCAGCAGCAGCAGCCGAATCAACAAGGGTACAGAAAGTATCAGAACAGGGCACCTCTATCGAGCCGTCACCTCGAGACACCGCCCATGTCCTATGCTCAGCTATTACAAACTCTGCTCCAGCTACAGTTGATCCAAAAGAGAACCCTGGCTCCCTTGACAGGGGCACCTCCGCCAGGTTATGATGCGAATGCGACTTGTGAATTTCATTCGGGGGCACCAGGCCACACGATCAAAAATTGCAAAGCCTTCAAGCACAAGGTGCAGGATATGGTGGACGCCAAGATCATCAACTTCTCAGATAATGTGCCAAACGTCACGAAGAACCCTATGCCGAATCATACGGGAGGTGGAGTAAATGCCATTATTGAAGACAAGAGCTTAGATTTGTTGACTGGCGTCAGAGATCTGAAGACACCACTTAGCTTCGTTAAAGCTAAGCTGATGAAAAGGGGTTTCTTTCCAGGTTGTGGAGAACTGTGTATGGGCTGTGCGACAAGTCCTGATGGATGTGAACAGTTGATAGAGGGGATTCAGAGTCTGATGACCGAAGGAATCTTGCAGTTTAGCCGAAGTTCCGAATATAGATCTGGAGAGGTAATGCTGAAACAAGATGATGAGGTTGCCACCATCACCATCCCTCGTCGAACGATAACTATTTTCTGCACCCAGACCGCCTACAATTACCATCACCAAAGCAGGGCCGATACCCTTCGAAAGCACCAACGCTGTCCCATGGCATTATGGGGCAGATGTCTACTGCAACGGACAGAAGTTGGAACTAGAACCATCAAGGTCGTCTGTGGAGAACCTAGTGGGCGTTAGCGGAATCACTCGTAGCGGGAGAGTGTTTGCGCCACCTGAGGTCGTGGCGGACAAGGCGGACAAAGCTGATGCAACTGACAAAGGGAGGAGTAAAGTCGTTGAAGAGACCCCTCGTGGGGTAGAGAAATACTTACTTGTTAAAGACGCCGAAGAATTTATGAGGTTGATCAAAAAGAGTGACTACAAGATCGTGGATCATCTCCATCAGACACCCTCGAAAATTTCCATCCTGAATTTGTTGCTGTGTTCTGAGGCACACCGCAACGCGCTGCTGAAGGTGTTGAATGCCACGTACGTACCGCAGGAAATATCGGTCAACCAGTTGGAAGGGGTCGTAGCCCACGTGAATGATGGAAATGGGTTAGGGTTCACTGACCTGGAGCTGACGCCGAAAGGGAGGAACCACAATAGCGCCCTGCACATCTCGATAGAGTGTAGAGGAACAATTATGTCTCACATGTTGGTAGACACAGGGTCATCACTCAATGTTCTTCCGAAGAAAGCATTGATGAAGTTAGATACTCGAGGATTGATTTGCACATCCAGTGATCTGGTGGTGAAAGCGTTCGATGGAACCAAATGTCATGTTTTCGGGGAGGTGACGTTGCCAATCCAAGTTGGTCCGGAAATGTCCGACGCGGTCTTCTACATTATGGACATCATGCCTGCCTACAGCTGTCTCTTAGGCCGGCCATGGATCCATTCAGCGGGTGTCGTGACCTCCACGTTGCACCAGAAGCTCAAGTATGCTGTCGGAGGTAGCATTGTGACTGTTTGTGGTGAGGAAGACATAATGGTGAGCCATTTGTCGTCCTTCAAGTACGTTGAGATGGATGGGGAAATCCACGAAACCCTATGTCAGGCGTTCGAAGCTGTTAAAGTCAAGAACGTAGCTCCTGTAGTCACTGAAAAGCCAGAGATGACTCTCTCTTCCTTCAAGGAAGCCCGGGCCGTTGTTCAAGCCGGATCTACCCCAGGCTGGGGGCGAATTTTAGAGATACCTAACAAGCAAGACAAGTTTGGGTTGGGATATTCTCCTGCGGCTGAAGCCTCCTCTTCTTCTAGCAGTGCGTCACGAGGTAAAGGGCCGATCCAGTTTACCAGCGGCGGGGTGATATTTGAAAACGTCAACGCGGTGTCTGAAGACGGCGAAGACAGCGACTGCGATCTGGACTCTTGGATCCAGCCAAGCAAGCCAGGCGAGAGCCTCAACAATTGGTCCGCAAGGGATATCATCCAAATGACAGACAAAGAGTAATGATTTACTTTTTCCAATCATTGTACAACCCTATGTCCTACCCGGGGCATAGTGGTTTTATTGTCAGGGCCTCGTTTGATTATGTACATGCATTTTGTCAATAAATCGAAAGGCGTTCTTCTTCGTATTCAAATATTATGATCTCTGTTATTCCTGTTTTATATTTGTTTTGAAAAACAATAAAATGGCAATGGGGTTTGTGCTAACCTGCATATCCTTGTTTTAAGCTTAACCCTTGTTATTGCAGGATCCACATAGCAGATGACATCGACTCTGGACCTTCTACGACTCACTTCGACTTCGATTGCCCGATCTATCAAGCCGAAGAAGAGATTGATGAAGATGAAGACCTTCCCGAAGAGTTGGCCCGCTTGTTGAAACAAGAAGAGAAAGTTATTCTGCCTCACGAGGAAGAGATCGAGGTTGTAAACTTGGGTTCTGAAGAACTGGTCAGGAATGTCAGGATAGGAGCCGCATTGCAGAACGATGTCAAGCAGAGATTGGTCGAGATGCTAAGAGAGTATAGTGACGTCTTTGCTTGGTCATACGAAGATATGCCCGGACTCGACACTAACATCGTGGTCCATCACTTGCCGCTGCAAGAAGACTGTCCTCCCGTTAAGCAGAAGCTTAGGAGAACGCGACCAGATATGGCCGTTAAGATCAAAGAAGAAGTGCAAAAGCAGCTTGATGCTGGCTTCTTGGCGGTCACCACTTACCCTACGTGGGTCACCAACATAGTGCCTGTACTGAAGAAGGACGGTAAGGTGCGAATGTGCGTCGATTATCGGGATTTGAATAGGGCGAGCCCTAAAGATGATTTCCCACTTCCTCATATTGATGTGTTGGTCGACAATACAACTCAGTCCTCCGTGTTTTCGTTCATGGATGGCTTCTCCGGCTACAATCAGATCAAGATGGTGCCAGAGGACATGGAGAAAACTACGTTTATCACACCTTGGGGAACATTTTGCTACAAGGTAATGCCTTTCGGTCTGAAGAACGCAGGGGCCACTTACCAACGAGCAATGGTTACTTTGTTTCATGATATGATTCATCATGAGATTGAAGTCTATGTTGATGACATGATTGCGAATTCCCAAACGGAGGAAGGACATCTGGTCAATTTGCTGAAGCTTTTTGAGAGGCTTAGGAAGTTCAGGTTGAGGCTAAATCCTAACAAGTGTACTTTCGGAGTACGGTCCGGAAAGCTACTGGGGTTTATCGTGAGTGAAAGAGGCATCGAGGTTGATCCTGCGAAGATAAAAGCCATACAAGAAATGCCAGCGCCAAAAACAGAAAAAGAAGTTCGTGGTTTCCTGGGCAGAATAAACTACATCGCAAGGTTTATCTCAGCTCACGGCCACGTGTGAACTGATGTTCAAACTGTTAAAGAAAAATCAGGCGATTATCTGGAACGAGGATTGCTAGAAGGCATTTGATAAGATAAAACAGTATCTACAGGAACCTCTAATCTTGATACCCCCAGTGGCCGGACGACCCTTAATCATGTACTTGACAGTTCTTGAGAATAGTATGGGGTGTGTTCTCGGTCAGCACGACGAGATGGGCAGAAAGGAGCATGCCATCTACTATTTGAGTAAAAAGTTCACAGACTGTGAATCTCGTTACTCGATGCTGGAGAAGACATGTTGTGCACTAGCCTGGGCTGCCAAACGTTTACGACAGTACATGCTCAATCACACCACCATGCTAATTTCGAAGATGGATCCGATCAAGTACGTCTTCGAGAAGCAAGCGCTTTCGGGCAGGATTGCCAGATGGCAAATGGTGTTGACGGAATATGACATTCAGTACGTTTCCCAGAAGGCCATCAAGGGAAGCGTATTGTCTGAGTACCTTGCCGAACAGCCAATCGAAGATTATCAGCCGATGAAATTTGAGTTCCCTGATGAGGATATCATGTTTCTTAAAGCGAAAGATTGCGATGAACCATTGCCCGACGAGGGTCCAAATAGGAAATCCCAGTGGAAATTGATATTTGACGGGGCTGTTAATTCTTATGGAAGTGGCATTGGGGCGATCATCACGACTCCCCATGGATCCCACATCCCGTTTACTGCGAGACTGACGTTTCCGGTCACCAATAATGAAGCGGAGTACGAAGCATGCATCATGAGTCTAGAAGAGGCAATTGATTTGAGAATCAAGAATCTAGATGTATATGGTGACTCGACGCTCGTGATCAACCAAATTAAAGGGGAGTGGGAGACTCGTCAATCGAATTTGGTGCCGTACATGAACTATGCAAGAAGGCTGCTTCCGTTCTTTGATCGAGTGGAACTCCATCATGTACCCAGGGTTGAGAACCAGATGGCCGATGCGTTAGCCACGTTGGCTTCGATGTATAAAGTCAATTTTTGGAATGAAGCTCCAAGAATTGTCCTTTCTCGTCTTGATAGACCTGCATTCGTCTTTGCAATCGAGGAAGCCTCCGACAGCAAGCCATGGTTCCATGATATCCAGACTTTCCTTATGACTAAGGAATATCCTGCGGGAGCATCAACCCAGGATAAGAAGACTCTAAGGAGGCTGTGTGGAAATTTTTATCTCAATCCTGATGGAGTTTTGTATAAAAGAAATCACGATCTCATGCTACTCAGATGTGTAGATGAGAAAGAAGCGAGTATGCTCATGGAAGAAGTCCATGAGGGCACATTCGGTACGCACGCCGGCGGGCATGCTATGACGAGAAAGATCCTGAGAGCAAGATACTACTGGCTGACGATGGAGTCAGATTGCTTTAAATTCGCGAAGAGATGTCATAAATGCCAGATTTATGCTGATAAGATTCATGTGCCGCCGTGCCCGTTAAATGTCATGTCCTCCCCGTGGCCGTTCTCCATGTGGGGCATCGACATGATAGGCAAGATCGAGCCCACTGCGTCTAATGGTCATCACTTCATTCTGGTAGCTATCGACTACTTCACCAAGTGGGTGGAGGCAGCCTCATATGCTAATGTGACCAAGCAGGTGGTGGCTAAATTCATAAAGAGGGACATCATCTGTCGTTACGGAGTTCCCGAGCGGATCATTACTGATAATGGTTCAAATCTGAATAACAAGATGATGAAGAAGCTGTGCCAGAGTTTCAAGATTGAACACCATAACTCATCTCCTTACCGGCCGAAGATGAATGGCGCCGTTGAAGCGGCCAATAAGAATATTAAGAAGATTGTACAGAAGATGGTTGTGACCTACAACGATACGTACATCAACCGGGGCAACTCCTTTCTCCTTAGTGTACGGTATGGAAGTTGTCCTACCGTTGGAAGTTGAGATTCCTTCTTTGCGAGTTTTGGTTGACGTGAAACTCGACGAGGCAGAATGGATCAAGAACCGACTAAACCAACTTAGCCTGATGGACGAGAAAAGGTTAGCATCGATTGCACATGGTCGTCTGTACCAAAGCCGAATGAAGAAAGCTTATGATAAGAAGGTGCGTCCCAGAAGCTTTCAGACGGGTGATCTCGTCCTGAAGAAGATTCTTCCTCCACACTCCGATCACCGGGGCAAGTGGACTCCCAATTACGAAGGTCCGTACGTCGTCAGCCAGGTCTTTTCGGGAGGAGCCTTGTTGTTATCCACGATGGATGGTGAAGATTTTGCATCCCCGGTGAACGCGGACGCAGTTAAAAAATACTTTGCTTAAAAAATGACCCGCTGGAAAGAAAAAGAATATCCAGGCAAAAATGGGGCATCCCGGCGAACCATAAAAAAGGAAAAAGGCTCGGGAAAAAATTAGGGATATAAAAGAAAAGAATGTACACCCGCAAAGTCGAAAACCCGGAAGGGCGTCTTTGGCAAAAAAGGGTATCCCGGTGAATCGAAAACCCGAAAGGGCGGTTCAGGCAAAAGTTAGGGATTTGAAAGAGCAAATGACTGCGTTCCGTGTATGGACTTTCATTGTTTAGTGGTTCGGAAGACCTGAGGGCCGTTTATCTGAATCAATCTTTTCTGAAGCTGAAGCATCGGAGAAGTATCGAAGTCGAGTGGGTCATAGAGGGATCAACTCATGGTGTTCGTCTACGCCTCATTGCCGACATTTGTATATACTGATGTATATTTATGTTTTATATTTGCGCAGCTTCCTCATTCCAGGAGCTTGCATCTGTTGTAAAACATTTTTGCCCATTCAGGGGTTCGTTATCAATAAAATGTATAGTATTCAGAAATTCTGTCTGTCTGTTTAGCATTTATCTGTTTTGTTTGCGAAAAAGAACGCCGATGTTTTTGATAAAATGCGCATACATAAACTTACTGGCCTAGGCCACTGATTGTTGAAACAATGAATTACTTGAACATTGTCACAAGACGATAACCTTGATAGGTCTCTTTGAGAAGGGTATCTTGTCTGTTTGTTTGTGTTGTTATAGGTATAGCATACCAGGAAGTTCGCCATATGCGCCCCCGAGCAGGATGACTCCTTCTTCTCCAGCACGTTCAGCAACACCTCCCCGCAGAGTCTGAATTTGAAATTGAAAGCATTGATATGTTTCCCCAGGAAGAGAAGATTCTCTCCCAACCAGATGTACCCTGAAGAATGTCATCTCCCCAGCTGAGTCACATATTGAAGTGCGCAACAATTGATAGTTCAAGACTGAAGTCTCCAGCGGAATTGAGATCCCCCACAGAGTCGTACTCTCCCCCAAGCATGATGATTCCTTCTTCCCCAGCCGAGTTTGCAGATCCCCAAGAGAGCCGAGTCCTTGGAAGCCGTTCAAGCCATGATTGGTTTTCCCCAGTAGAGGGCTGAATCGCTGAGGCTGTTTTCCCCATCGGAGTCGTTGCCTTCAGGGAAGCTTTGCCGCGAAGGCTGTGCAATTTATTTCTGCGATTGACGTCGTTTTCCTCAGCAGTTGTGGTTCGTATGCCCAGTTGAGCGAGTTCAGGTTCTCGTAGAGCTTTATTCCCCTGCAGTAGGCGACTGAAGTTCGTTTCCCCAGGCGGAGTCCAATTGAGATTGATGTGACTTCTTCTCCTTGGCAGGATGATTCCTCCTCCCTACCCGAGTGGTCCTTTCCCCTTAACAGGAGGATCCTTCCTTCGGCATTTATTTTGTTGATGGGGTCGTATCATTTTGCATAATTGCATAACATTTACCCTAAAAACGCGTAGCATTTCCACCGTGTGGAGCATTGCGCCATTGTCGAACCATATGCATATGAAACATGAGCTAGGTCGTTACCGTTCTTGTTTTGTAGGTGTTCCTCGGCAAGATGTTTGCTCAGGATGATTCCTGAAATCCCGACAGAGTTGTCTGTTCAAGATGATTTTTGAATTCCCCAGCAAAGTTGATTGTTCAAGATGATTCTTAAAATCCCCAGTGAGATCGCCAGGGTTGGTTGCTCGAGATGATTCTTGAAGCCCCCGACAGAGTGTTTGCCCAGGATGATTCCTGAAGTCCCCGGCGGAATTATTTGTCCAAGATGATTCTTGAAGTCCCCGACGGAGTTATTTGTCCAAGATTATTCTTGAAGTCCTCAGCAGAGTTAACTCACCCAATATGATTTCTGAAGCCCCGAAGCAGAGTTACTTGATAGTTCTCCAGAATCCCAGCGGAGGTGCGTCATTCCCAGCAGGTTGCCGAACAGCGAAGTTGAAACTTCCCTTGAAGACTTGATGATTGAAGTCCAACCGTATTAACGAAGCAGTTCTCTCAGCTGATGCGGAGTGCCTGATGGCAGAAGTTTGGATATCCCCGATTGGTTCATGATTGACTGAGAATTCTATTCCCGACTTAGTGATGAAGTTTGGCTGACGCCCAAAAAATTTCTGTGAATGCCCGATGGCATGATTAACTTGATTATTGCCCTGATGAGCCCCAAGGAACCCTGGTGCCTGACGGCATGATCGACCATGTATCACCGGTTACCGTGTGACCAATTCCCCAGCTAGTTGTCGTGCAACTATCATTTCAGTTTCCGAAGATTTGTTCCCATCAGAGTACCGTGTACTGGTGCAGTTGGAAAATTTCCGGGTTTGTTGGTATTCAACCGTCTCGCACCTTGATTGTTTGAGAGCCGTTCACTTCTCACCCAGTCAGGTCCAAGCTGTTTGAATAGGGGCAGCTGTTGCACCCCAAAATTTGCTCAACTTTTCTTTACCTAGCTTATGTTTCATTTCATTCACATTAGCATTATCATTTGCATTTCATTGACATGTATGCAGGAGATCAAGAAGTATGACTACCAATCAAGAGCTCCACAAGACTATGAAGCTAGCTAAGAGGTTACTCAAGTGTTCAAGGGTTGATATCCTTGTCAGAGAAGTTAAAGGATTCTCAGAGTGAGTGGTTGAAACCAAGGTTGTGTGCCTCCTAACTTGAGAGTTGGGGGAGCTCCTCAGATGATTCTAAAGCCGTGGAGTTAGACTTGGGGTCTTGAGAGAGCTCACTAGAAGTGTTGAAGATCACTTTGAGGCCTAGACAGGTCATTGTGCAAGAGTAAGAAGCCTTAGCCATGAGTGGTGCAATTAGGGTTTGACTGGGTCAACCCTAAGTCAACTGATGATTTGGAGAAGGTTGAGACCTAATTCAAGAGCCATGTGAGCATGGATTGGTGCATTGAGATGCCATAAGGATGATTCCAAGGTCAACTCATCATGATTGAAGAGTTTGAGAAGCTGCAAGCTAGGGTTTCCAAGACTTGATAGTGTAAAATCCCCTAGTTTGACCCCTATCTTCAAGGCAGTTTAGCTCAAGATGTGATTGTCATCTCATCTTACCCCCAACATGAATGTTGTAGAGCATGATCTTAGATTTAATTTGAGTGCTAGAAGTCCTTTATAGGATTTGTAGAACTCAAGTTATGACTTTGACAAGTTATAGGTCATCTGAGGTATGTGAATTTGGAGCTTGAAAGTTGTCCAACTTGCATGAAATGTTTGCCTTAGAAGGATGATTCCTATGAACTTTTGGTCAACATGAATGTTGTTCCTTATCCTCTTAGCTTTCTAGAGAGTACTATAAGTCCTTGATAGGATTTGTAGAACTCAAGTTATGGCTTTGACAAGTCAAGGGCATTTTGGTCATTTGGAGATTATAGGTCATTTCAAGCATAAGGCCATAACTCCTATTTCCAAGCTTCAAATGGGAAAATGTTCAACATCAAACTTGTTCAAAATGATGTTTTAAGGCTATTCAAGAGGTCATGAGAGGTTGGAATTGCTTGTAGCTCAAAGTTGCAAAAATGACCTAAAATAAGGATGATTTTCAAATGAACCAAAGTTGGAAATTGATATTTTTGATCTATATGTCCAAACCAAGACATGTAATAGGTCATTTTGATTCTAAAAAACATTTTAAGAACATTGGTTTAGCCACATTTTTGAATTGAAGTTTAATTTGTGGACTTGCTTTGAAAAGTAGTTACTTACATCATAAGTAACATTTGCCAAACCTAAATTCAAGGCATGATCAAGGCCTCTTGCAATCCAAGCACATCCAAAATGTCACTAGGGGAGAAATTGGAAGGGAATGGTGATTATTACAAGCTGCTAACATAATTATGCATACCATGGCATGAGATTGAAATCTTCATGAGATGAGATATTGAAATACTCATTAGAAGGATCTAGAGCCTTCTAGATCATCCATACATGGTCTATATATTGAGTAGAGGTGATCCAAAGCCAAGGTTGGTGATGATTGAAGGAGAGAGTAGAGATTGAGATTGAAATTGCATTGGTTGCAACTGAATTCGGTTACCTCATTTTCTTCACTTTCCATCCATTTTCTTGATTGCAATCTCTTCCATGGAGGCTAGAGAATGATTCCAGATCATAATCAAGGGAAATTCGTGGTTGATTGGTGTTCTTGAACTCAATTTTTTCCACCTGAAACTCAGAGTTGGTTCTAAGAATTGAGGCCATTTCAATCAAGTTTATTGCATACAGAAGCTGGAGTTGATTCAGTGAAGGAGTCTGGAGCATTGGAGAGCTTGATTTGAAGGATTACTACTTCTGTGCACACGAAATTTTCAGGTTAGTAACTCTCACTCTCCAGCTTGATTTAGTTAGAATTAAGAGGAATTAGGATGTTAGATGCATTGAGGATTGATGTAGGGAGGTTTTCAGATCATTAATTTGAGAATTAGTGACCAATTAGGGATGTTGCCATTTTCGGTTGAGAGTTGGTTCTTGCAAATCTTGAGGTTTCAGAGAGAATTAATGGTATAATTAAGTTCCTTGTGAAATTTGGGACAAGTTTGATCAAGGAATCGTGGCCTATGGTGGACTCTATGGCAAACTAGGGTTGTGAGATGACGACCGGAGATTGTCACCGGCGGTGGTTTTGGGCGCGCAGGTGGCCTGAGTTGCAGAAGTTTAAATTGAGGAAGATGACTTGATAGCCATTAGATCCTAGGTGGACTTTGACGGAAGGCGTGATCCAACGGCCATGGATTGATTTCAATTTGTGAAGGACTCTGAGTCATATGAAACGCAGCGTTTCATTAATGTAATCTGGGTGGGCTTAGGCAATAGTTGATACTCACACCCCCATTTTGGGCCCAACCCTAAAATGAACTGATTTTGTTTACTACCTGCACCACGCGTGTGTTCATTTTATTTGGATTTTCTTTTATTTTTTCATTTTATTCATGGTTAATGATTAATTCATAAAAAATGGAAAAATGATTCAATTAATCCCATTCTTTTTGCATTGGATTCATGATAGGATCTAGTATGTTTTAGATAAAAAATATTATTATTTCATGCATTTTCTGATTTTATGGGAATTTTTACATTTTAATTGATATTAAAATAATCATGTTTGATGCTTGATATTGATGAATTTGGTTTGATCATGTGATGATGATTTTGGCCTTGAATTTTTGTGATTAGTTAGCATAGATATGCATGCTCCCCATAGATTTTTCTCACATTTTTGTGAGGAACATAAGTGGTAGTTTAGGTTTAAACCTTTAGATGCTCCATTTTTAGGGTTTATGGTTGATACCTTGTGGTTTAGATCTTGTTTTTGTAACTAGGTGGATGATTCAACCTCTGATTTTTGTAGGGCATATTCATGATTGAATTAGGATCCCTTAAGAATTTTTGTAGGAATTTTCAATGAAGTTTACTATTTTTGCTTGATTTTAGTTTAAGTGCTAGTTTTAGATGATTCTAATGCACTAACTCAACTAGATTGACATCTTTAGTTCCCTTAGATTAGGGTGTTGCTTTGCTTGTTCTTGGATGATGATGAAGGCAAGTTGAAGATGCATTGGATTGCTTTAAGAGGCTTGGATGTGAAGATCTTCCCTTCTTTTGGTGTAGTGTTGATTAGGTGTTAAGATTAGGGTTTGTAGGCAGAGTTTCTAGATAGATTCCCTTCCTTCATAAACATGGGAGATGTTGATCACTTCCATTCTTCCCTATGATGTAAGGTCCCCTTGTAAAGGCCTCATCCCTCCTTTGGTAGGATGTGTGGCTCTCTACAAGTTGGTAGAACCTTTGAGGGTCCCTTTCTCTGATGATAGGAGGCTTAGTGGTGACCTTTGGTCTTCACTCTACTACCAACCATCCAAACTTTGCTCTTGATAGATGAATCTTTCTCCCTTGCTAGAGGATGGAGTTCCCTGCTTGAAGAATATTGAAGTATGAAGTTGATACTTCTTTGTGTTTGAGGATTACTCTGAGAAGCTGAGGCTTGTAGATAAAGAGAAACAAGTTGATACTTGTAAAGAGGGGAGAGCTGGAGCTTGAAGGCCAAGAAGAACAAGTTGACACTTGTGAAGAAGATCAAAGTGAGATTGAGCTGAGGCTTGGGGAAGAAAGAATAGGTTGATACTTATGTTGAGACATTGAGAGCCTGAAGGAGTCAAGTTGATACTTGATATGAGGAGTGAAGCCTGAAGGTGGAATTGACTGGAGAGCTGAAGCTTGAAGAAGGTGAAGAATAAGTTGATACTTGTGTTTGATGTGTTGGAAGCTTGGAGAAGCAAGTTGATACTTGCTATTGAAGATGGTAGCCTTGAAGGGTAGGTGAAGTCTGAAGACTGAACTGCTGTCAGAAGGTTTCTCTGCTGTGAAGTTGTGGAAGTGGTTGACCTGCTTTCTTTCCTGTCTGTTTGCTTTCTGTGCAACTGTATTGGTGTGACTTGGTTGATTTGCTTGATGCATTAGAATAAGTTCATATTTAGATTGATTTACTCTAGGAGCATGATTGCACTAGAGGTTGAGTTGCTCCCTCTGCTTGTATTTTTACTGTATGGCTTTGCTTGCGGGTATTCGGTAGAGCCCAACTCCCTTGCCTATGTGGTTTATGTTTTGCTTGATGGCATTTTATTTCTTCTGTATGATTGCAGTTGCTCATTACTTTGCTTAATAGAATTTTATTTCTTCTGTATGATTGCAATTATGCATATCTGGCTTGAGGTTGAGATGAGCTTGTGGAGGCTGATGCCCCACACACATTTCCTCCCTCACTTGCATTGCATGCATTTTATAGTCGTTTACTGTTTACTGTTAAGCTGATGCTTTATCTGTTCCTGTACCATTGACATGATCCCCTAGGAATCTCACTTCCTTTGATAAGGAAGTGATGATTAGAACTTTAAGTTGAAACCTATGCATGACAACTTCTAGGAGTTCCCTGTTTCAAATCTCAACCATAGGATGAATCCTTGGCATGATAACATTAGGACTTGATAGTCTCCCCTTAGTTGAACATGTTCGTTCTTTCTTCTCATCTCAAAACAAATTAAAATACAGTAATAAAGGTTAACTGACGTCGTACGTTACGAGCCTTAAGCTATCTAAGAAAGGGTTGTCGGAGAGTTTCTTTTCGACAACTTGGATGTTTAGTATGGCACCCTTTGGGTGACTGCGACACATTCACTCTCAGGTCATAGTCTCTAGTGCGATACTAGTTGCAAACATCCATAAAAAACAGTTCTTCCGTAAAAGACAGAAAACAAACTTCAAACCTTTTTGCCCCGTGGGCCCGTAAGTCAAAGGAAAGCTTTTCTGAAGAAAAGAGTGTCGTTAACTCCCAGTTCTACCGCAAACGGTAACGCCTAAGTCTCCAAGGGTCGAGCTGCGTACGCCAAACTGCTGGAACTGTTTGTTAACCCTACTCGATAAAATAGATGAATCTAAACCCGTAAGGCGTGTCATCCCGAACTACGTAAGCTCTGATCTCTCATACCTGTTGAGAGTACGTAGGCACAATACTGATGTATTGGCGAGCCACCTTCCCCATAATCCGTAGTTAAACGAACTACGTTGACTCTGATTTCTCATTCTCTGATGAGAATACGTAGGCATAAAGTGAGACGCTTTGCCGAGTCATTTTCTTTTCTTTTTAAGCCAGCCTTGATAGGTAGATAGATAAAACCAACCCGTCATATAAACACAACAAGCGTGGATCCCATTGAGTATGATGGACGTGAGGGGTGCTAATACCTTTCCCTTGCGTAACCGACTCTCAAACCCAGACAATGGTTGCGATGACCTTGTCTAATACCTTTTCGTCAGGTTTTTCCGATCGTTTCCTTTCCCGCTCTGAGGGATAAATAACGAAAGGTGGCGACTCTTCTATTTTGCCGGCACTTGATTTTCGCGGAAGCGACACACGGGCACCCGTGTTGCACCCTTGTTTCGAATCTGACTTCGACTCTAACATGAAAGTCATAGCTCTCTCTCTTAGCTTTCCAGCGGTTTTTAGAACGCCTTAAAAGGATTCCCGAAACTCCAGTTATGATCGTTTTCGTGCAGACTGCTAAAGATTTCACAACAAAACTCTTCCGAAATCTTGCCATTTTTCCCGGTTTTCGCTCTGCTTCTCCTTTATTTTATACCTGAATCTAGAAACAGTGAAAATACCAAATCGACGCGTAAAATGTAATAAAAACAACTAAAATGCGACAAGACAAAACAAATGATTAACTGACATAAACGATAAAATAACGTGTAAAAACCACTGATCAAACTCCCCCAAACTTATACCATTGCTTGACCTCAAGCAAAAAGCTTGGTTAAATAATTTTCAAGTCAAACAGCACATCAAGTGAAGGGTTCAGGGTGTAAGGCGTGTCGATACTCATACATGAGTCTTAGTTCCGATCGGCTCAAACCAGCTCTTTCGGTACTCATCCGTTAACGAAGGCATTACATAAACACATACCGCAGTAAACTTACGGACCTAAATCTCCCTTTCGGCCACCTCTCCAACTATGCTTTGGGCTTAAGTCTTTTCTTCGATTTTCTACCCCTTTCATTCAGATAATCAGATTAAGGCATGCACATTTTTGCTCGAGATTTTTTTCTGTGACACCTTGATTCTTTTTCTCGCTCACAGGCGTTTATTAGTCCACTTTGGGACGACTATAGAGATTCAACCGCCGTTAGGCTAAATAACCGGGTGAGGGTTATCCAACTTAGAAGGACAGGTTGTCTTTACCGTCATTATTCAACTCTTTTTTTTTTGGCGCCACACATCATTCTCAAAACAATTTTTTTTATGCAGGACTATCACAATGAACTAATCGAGGTATACTTTTCAAATACAACTACTATGGCACAAATCTACACGTTGGACTCGTTTCCTTACTCTAGGGAACCTAGGGTGTTCAAGTTATACATCAATTTCCAAACTTTCCCAAGTTCCTTAGTTCAAACTCCACTTCCCTTGAACTCTAAATACTTTCTTGACTACCTTACACACCTACTAATCACAAGAAAAAATTTACGGTCTCCATATGGGCGAATTCAATGTGATTTTTACCGAACTTAAAAATAAAAAGGTGTTTAAATAGACAATTCAAAACGGTAAAACCTCTTCCAAACTTGAACTAAATATTGTCTCAATGTTCAATAATCAAGAGAAGAAGAGGTGTACTCACAGAGATCCTCACAGAGGGGTCGACAAGTAATGTAGTACCTCTTCGTTGCTTCCACGTTTTCCCTTGTAAAATCTCGTTTATTCCTGCAAAAACAATAACAACAAAAGAAACAACATCAATTCATAAAACCGTGGGTTGCCTCCCACGCAGCGCTTCGTTTAACGTCGCATGGCTCGACGATCGACTCCCCATTATTATGGGGGGTACTTCAGCCTCCAAACTCTATTGCTCGACTTCTTCGCAATAGAGTATTGTGCCGGTTCAAAAATAAGAGAAACTTGATATGGTTTCGATCGTTTTCCCTTCTTAGTTGTGTTGATCTTCCCAACTGAAGGTTTGACATCTTTCTCCTTACCTTTCTTTTGAACCTCTTGAGCTTTTAAGGTGATTTCCTCATCAAAAAATTTCAAAGTGAGCGTACTTTTTTCCACATCAATATTGCACCGACTAGTAAGCAAGAACGGTCGGCCAAGTATGATCGAAGTTTCTTTATCCTCGGGTATATCCATGATTTGAAAATCAACTGGGTAAGTGAAGTTATCGATTGTCACTAGAACATCCTCTGCTAGCCCATATGCCCTCTTAGTTGTGTGATCGGCAAACTTCAAGCTTGTTCGTATCGCTCACTTTTCCAATATCCAGCTTTTTGAAAATTGATAACGGCATGAGACTCACACTAGCACCTGAATCAATTAGAACTTTCTTAAAAGTTCGATCCTTTATAGTACAAGGGATTACAACTAGTCCAGGATCCTTCATCTTGATGGGTATTTTCCTTTCTTGTGATATTTCCTTGCATTGCTCAACTGTGATCTTCGGTTCTTCATCCATTGGTCTCTTTTTGCCTATAACATCTTTCATGAATTTCTTATATAAAGGAATTTGCTCAAGTGCTTCAAAGAACGGCATGTTGATTTCCAATTTGTTGAACATTGCACTGAACCTTCTGAAGTCTTTCTCGTTCTGATCCTTCTTTGTAACTCTTTGAGGGAACGGTAATTTGATTTTCGGTTTGATCTCCTCTTTCTTTTTCTCCCCAGTTGACTTTTCAGATAGTACAGCTTCTTCTGGTTCTTTTATTTTTTCTTTTACCTCAAGTTCCACCTCTATGCATTCGTCCTCCTTTGTTTCCTCCTCTTCTATCACTTTCTGATTTCTTGTTGTGACAGCATTAATACTCTCTTGATTTTTCGGATTCGGTACTTTCGCACTCGGGAGGGTTCCTTGAGCGTGTGTTGAGAGGTGTTGGGCTATCTGTCCCATTTGCGACTCAAGGTTTTTGATGGAAGCTGTGTTGTTCCTTTGAATGTTTCGGGTCTCTTCTTGGAATTGCATACTTTGAGATGCCATTCTTTCAATAGCTAACTCCTATTCTGCTTTTTGAGGAGCCTGTTGTTGTTGCTGTTGCGGATATGGGGGTTGATTTGGGTCTTTCCAGGAAAAGTTATGATGATTCTTCCATGCTGGATTATATGTATTGGAATAAGGATTGTTTTGCCTCTAAAATTTTATCTCTTCAACTTGTTGAGTAGTTGCAAGACAATGCACAGTATAATGGGGACCATTATAAACCTCACAACTAATAGCTTGGACAGGTTGAACTTGAGCTATAGTTTCAGTACTCATATTCATCCCTTTAAGCCTTCTTTCCACTTCAACCTTTATTTGATCTTCCATGTTCACCACTTGTTCTGCTAGTTTTAAATCAATCTTACCCTCTGGTTGGTTCACAGTGCGATCATACAACTCAAGATACTCATTGGCGGCAATTGCTTCTATGATCCTCTTGATACCTGTGGCTGTTGAGAAATTAGTTGAGCCACCGGCAGCATTATCAATAAGCTGTTTTGTCTTGATTCTCAAACCATTCACAAAATTCTGCATCTGCTCTGTGGCATCCATGTTATGAGTTGGGCATGCAGTCAGACACCTCTTAAACCTCTTGTATGCATCTCCCAGAGATTCCCCTTCTTTTTGTTTGAAATTGACAATGTCGTATCTTTTTCGAATAAACACTGAAGCAGGGAAATACTCGTTGAGGAATGCGTTCTCCATTTCTTGCCATGTTGTGATACTCCCAGCTGGAAGTGAGTAGAACCATTCTTCCGCATCATCGGTCAGTGTGAACGGAAACATAACAAGTCTCTTGGCCTCTTCAGAATGGCCTTCTATCTTCAAAGATGTGGTAGTTGTTAGGAATCTCTGTAGATGCTTGTTTGGATCTTTGTTGATTCTTCCAGAGAAAGGCTTGCTCTCCAACTGGCGAATGGTAGACGGATGTAGCTGAAAATGTGCCACATTCACCGGTTGATTTACGATGGTCATCCGATTGGGTTGAGCATGGGCCCCTCCATAGTATCCAAGAAGTCTCTCCGCTGGTGGGGGATCCGCCATAACTTTAATGTCTCCTTCTGGTTCCGAACCTGAATCTGAATGAATAAAAACTATTTCTTCTTCTGAAGCTAACAATCTCGCTTATCTACGTCTTTCGCGTAGAGTCCTTTCAATTTCTGCGTCCAAAAAAAAATTAGCCGAGGGGTCTCCTCGCATGAAAATGTTAGACGCAGATTTGTAGTAAAAAAATAATAAAAATAAAAAAATAAAACTGAAGATTAAATTTTGGTCGCAGAGCAACAAAATTTCAATTGAATTATGATCTAACTTATATTCTGGGAGTCCCCGGCAACGGCGCCAAAAACTTGACCGGTAAATTAGCAAGTGTACTAATTGTACCGATGTAGTAATAAGGGGAAATTCCCCGAATATCGATCTCGCGGACTGCGTATGAACACAAGTTCTAAAATAATACAATTGAACAAAAAGTCATAGGGGTTTTGGTTTGTTTCTTACAATTTTAAAGGCCAAAAGGCAAAAGCAGTAAAATAAAGGTTTTAGACAGTTATGAGAAGCATGCTAGAGTAGGGTGTATGAAATAACCTTGTAACAACCTCAATCCTAAGTTTTTAGAAATATTTGCTCAATTCAATCGTGACCGGTTTTAAAGATTAGTTGACTCTAATTCCTTAGCAGAAAACCCTTTGGTATTCTCCCTATACCCCAATTCCTTGGCAGTATAGGAACAATCCCAAGCAATTTACATTATCTAAAACATTACGATTACTATAGGGTATCCTCATTCCTAGGCAATATCTACTATAGTAATATCGTATAAACGCGTTAACAATTGTTTTTCCAAACCTAAGGTTAACCGTAATTCATATTCTCATTTGTCAGATAAGAAAAGCCATAAAACAAAATACGATAACAACGATGATTAGAGAGCAGAGAAATCCATTATAAAGGTCAAGGTCATTACATAGTCAAATCAGGGACACCCCCTAGCATTGGGGGGTTTAGCTACTCATAATAATAAAAATAAAATCAACAACTAGATTCAACATTATAGATAATAGGGGTGCCTTGATCTTCAATAGCTTCCGCTCATAAGACCCTTCAGTTTCCCCCAATCCTTGGTAGCTGCAATCTTGATCGTGAAATTATTTTCTGTCCAAAAGCCCCTTATTCTTTCTCCAAACACGTATCAAATAGTCTCAATTCAAACTCATCACTAGGGAAATACCCCCAATACCCTCGGGGATCACAAGAGTAAAAAATACAGGAAAAATAGGGAAAAAAGCGCTTCCTGCAACACGGGCCGTGTCAGGCAACACGGGCGCCCGTGTTGGATTCCTGACACATTTTTCGCATGAAATTTGCAAGTCCCAGGTGTCACAACATGGGCCGTGTCACACGACACGGGCACCCGTGTTGTGCCACTGTTTTTTCTCCAAAAATCGCCTTTTCGGAGCACATCCTGCAACACGGGCACCCGTGTTGCTCCTCTGTTTTGAATCTGACTTCGACTCTAACACGAAAGTCGTAGCTCTCTCTCTTAGCTTTCCGGCGGTTTTTAGAACGCCTCAAAAGGATTCCCAGAACTCCATTTATGATCGTTTTCGTGCAGACTGCTAAAGATTTCACAACAAAACTCTTCCGAAATCTTGCCCTTTTTCCCGGTTTTCGCTCTGCTTCTCCTTTATTGTATACCTGAAACTAGAAACAGCAAAAATACCAAATCGAAGCGTAAAATGTAATAAAAATAACTAAAATGCGACAAGATAAAACAAATGATTAACTGACAAAAACGGTAAAATAACGTGTAAAAACCACCGATCACACCCCATCCAATTTAATCAAAGTACCCCCTCGGCTTGGACACACGAATACACCCTTGTCGCTACTGCGAAAATCGGCGCCGGCTATGACAGAAGAGTCGCCACTGTGCGTTATTTATCCCACAAGAGGGAAAGGAAACGCTCAGAGTAAACCTAACGCAAAAAGGGAAAGGAATGGTCATCGCAACCCAATCCTGGATTCGAGAGTCGGTTACGCAAGGGGAAGGTATTAGCACCCCTCACGTCTGTCATACTCGATGGGATCCATGCTTGTTTTCTATCTAAAGGTGTGTTATTCTATCTATTCTACAGGTCTGGGTTAAAAAGAAAAGAAAATGACTCAGCAAAGTATCGCACTTTATGCCTACGTATTCCCGTCTGGAACGAGAAATCAGAGTCAACGTAGTTCACCTACCTACGGGAAAGGAGGGGAAGGCTGCTCGCTAGGATATCGCGTCCTATGCCTACGTACTTTCATACAGCATGAAAGATCAGAGCAAATGTAGTTCGGGCTACGGAAGACACAAGCTTGTCTGACAGTTTTTATCTCCTTCTAAAAAGGGTTTTCCTGATTAAGGGTCCAAGCGGACAAAAACAGAGTTTGAATGTTTGTTTGAGTCTTTTACGAAAGAAATGTTTTTTAGTCTGTTTGCAACTTGTACTGCACTAAAGACTTGTGATCTGAGAGTGACTACGTTGCATGTCACCCTAAGGGTACCATACTAAGAAGTCAGATTACTGAAGAGTGACCCTCCAGCAACCTTTTCTCAAATAGCTTAAGGCTCGTAGCGTACAACACACGTTATCCTTATTACTGTGTTTTTTTGAATTGTTTTGAGATGAGAAAAGAGACACCCTAAAACTATGGTTGAAAGGGAAACTACCTACAGTTATCATGCATGGGTCAAAACCTAATGTCTGTCATAATTTCCTCTTGCACAGTGGAAATCAGAGATCCTAGGGGATAAACAGCAAAAGACAGCAAGCAATTACAGTAAACATTAAATAGTATGTAATGCAGCAATATAAGAGAGGCAAGGGAGAAGACAACAAGCAAGAGGAGACAAGTTCCACCTCAAACCTAGAGATAATCAACACAAGTGAACAGACAATACATAGAAAAACAAAAGACACAGAGGAGGCAGCTCAAGCAGCAACAACTAACTCCTACAGCAAACAACAACAGCAAGTTCTAAATAGCAACAGACAACAAAGTTGACAGCAAGACTTCATCTTCAAGCAAGCTTCTATCTTCAAGACTCATCAATCTTCAATCTCCAACAAGCACACTCCAAGAGGAGGATCAACCATCATGATCAAGTTATAATGTTCAGGAACTTAATGACAACCAAAGGAAATCACTAAGAACTCAACATTGCAAATGAAAGGTATCCTCAAAGTTCTACTCACTTGGGCATACCACTCATCCCTCCTAAGGAGAGATAGAGTTTCCCAAGGAGGACTTTATGTCATTGGATGGAATAGGGGCAAACAATGCACTTTATGTTTGGAAGAAATAATCAAAACTAGGTCTAAGGCACTTCCTAAAACCCTAATTTCCTAAGCTCCTAAACAAAAGCTTCACAAGAGGAAAAGCCTTCAACTCCAAGCTCTAATCTTCAATCCTAAGCATCTTCAATGAATCCAGAAGCTCCAACAAAAAGAACTCAAGCTCAAACCAACTTTAGGGCAGCCAACCAAGCCAAACAAACCAAAGCACTCAAGAGAGGAATCCTAAACACAAGCCATTTTCAAAATACAACTAAAATAGAAAATCAAGTTGAAAAAATCTAATAAAATTCCTAGGGGAACATGCATGTTTGAACAACCTAAGGTAAAAATATTGAAGCCTAAATCAACTTCTAAGTCATCTAAACAATTTCTACATTGAGATATGTCAAGGGAATCTACAAATTTGGGAGGGTCCTAATCTCAATCCCTAAAACAGAACCTAATGTTGTTCTAAAAATACAAGAAAAATGCTAGGGGAACATGAATATCTACCCTAAAACATACTAAAAAATGACTAATTATGCAAAATTAAATTCAACACCAATTGGGAGAATTAAATTCAACAAAACAGATGACTAATTATGCAAAATTAAAAGAATTAACAAAAATAATAAAAATCACATTAAATTGAAAAATGCATGAAATTGTATTTTGTTAATCCCAGAAAATCATAAATTCCATAAGGATCATGAGGATATTTTTAAAATAATTTTTGGATCAAAATTGGAATTAATATGATTTTTTGAATCAAAAAACAATTAAAATAAAACAAAATGAAATAAAAAATTGAATTAAAGCTACGAAATAATGAGAGCCACCGGATCTGGAGACTGGTCAATCCATCCAACGCGCTAGAGCTTGCCACATCATTAAGTGAAATGACTGTGTTTTGAATTAAAAATTCCACTTCTCAGATTAAAACGCAACCAATGGATCTGGTGGAAAGTCTTTGGTCAAAGGCAGATCTGATGGTCCAGAGATCATCTTCTCTAAAACTCAGACTGGCCTGAGTGAGATTCAGGGCGGTGGCCGGAGAAGACTCCGGTCGTCTTCTCCGGTGTGCAGGTGGTTGCAGGTGGTCAAACATCACCAATCCTTACATCAATCTCTCCAGAATTTCAACAGGAATTCAAATCTCCTATTCAAATATGCTAACTCTCCATAGATTTTAAAATTCGAAGCAATGTTCAGAAAACACATCCAATTTGATCAGCACAATTTGCAAAACTAATGATACATAAATCATCCTCATGCTTCCTAGTTCATCCTGATCTATCCAAATCATGTTATAGCCTTAAGATTAGATCTACTCGAATCAAAACAGAAATGGCACCTCATGATCAAACATCACCAATTGCTTCCAAATTGATCCTAAAACGATCTACATCTTGTCTAGATCCTAACCACAAGTTCAATTCTAACTACATCATGCTAATTCATGTGGAAATTTGAAAGTTACTAACCTGTTGTAGATCCACTAATAGAGGTAGCTAGAACACGAATCAAGCTTCAAAACTCTCCATAATCTTCCAAGGATGCAAGATAAAGATGCTTCAACCTTCAATTTGCTCTGAATTGGCCTGGAATTCAAAACACGATTTCACTTGCTCCTCTTGAAAATGAAGTTGCTATCTCTGCTTCAGCCACGAAACTTGCACCAAAATGATTCTAAAATCATCACAGAACTTAAATAGAACATGTCTATGGGCTTTAGCAACTCAATTGAGGCCCAATCCAGCCAATCCAAATTTCTGTTTTTCTCCTCACATGTGCAACGTAACAGTCACGAATTGGGCATGAAAATTTCTCTAGAAGCTTCCCTTTCAATTGCAAATTGTCTTGGTGAGTGTGTTCAGACCAAAAGGAGTACTTGAATGGCATTGGTAAGGATTTTGGATGTGTGACTTCTAAATGAAGAAACCAAATGACAACTCACAAAACTTGACCTAAACTCAAAATTCTGGTAATGCCAAAGTGCTTAGAATTCAATTTCCATTCAAAAAATGTGGTTACTTGACATGTTTTGGTCCCATAACTCAAAATTGGCATTTTCCCTCCTTAATTCATTTGAAATTTTTCCCTTTTTGAAACCATTTCAAACCAAGTCTTGCTATAAGCTCAATCAATCCATCATGAACTCTTAGATAGCTTAAAAACCCCATTTTGAACAACTTTCATGTTGAGAAATTTTCCATTTGAAGCTTGCAAGTTGGAGATTTTGGCCTATACTTGAAAATGACCTATAATCTCACTTTCCCAAAATACCCCTAACTTGTAAACCTCATAACTTGAGCTCTACAAATCAGATGAATGACTTCTAGTACAATTTAGAAAGCTAAGATCATGAGGAACAACTTTAATGTTGGCCAAAAGTCCATGTGAAACCTATTTCTAGGTCAAACGTTTCTTGGAAGTCAAGTGACTTTCACAGATAAATTTCACATTCATCTGGTGACCTGTAACTTGTCTGGACCATAACTTGAGTTATACAAATCCAATGGAGGACTTCTAATACTCAAATTAAAGGTATTGAGATGCTCTACAAGTTTCATGTTGGCCAAAGATCCATTTTGAAACTTGTATCTTGACTTATGTGGCCTTGAAGTTAGGCACTAAATATGGGATTTTGCACTGAAACCCTAATTTAGCAACTTCCCACATTCTTGATTCTTCTTGATTTGATCTTGGCACAACACCACAAATGTCTTATCACATCATTCCATGAACTCCATGACCTCAAAGTAGGCTTGATGTTCTTCAATTGCACAATTGACCTAGGGTTGATCCAGATGAAACCCTAATTGCTTGCACTTCAACTGTGGCTCTTGCATTTGACTTGATGACTTGATTTAGCTCCAACATGGCTCTCTAGGAACTCCATGAGCTCTATACACATCTTATATTCACACTTCATGCTTCACATCTCATTGATGGACTTCAATTGATCAAGACCTCCCACCACCTCCTAATGACTTGGATGACTTCTCAAGCTTGGATAAGATTTCTTGCTAGGCTTCTCTTGATAATGATCACACTTGATCTCCTGTTGAATGAATGATATGCCATGATATTCAAATGATAGAACTATGCAAATGATAATGCAATGAAACATAAACCAGGTAAAAGATGTTGAGCAAATTTTGGGGTGCAACAACCCTGCAATTTTCACAAACGATAGTGGTAAAACAGTCTAATATGCTATTTTCCCATGCTTCCGCTACACCACTCTGATACAGATAAACAAAACATAATGTGTGCTTCCGAGACTTCAAAGCTCGACCAACCCTAGTTACCATTATAACTCTCAACACACGTCTTTTCTTGGATCCTTCTGATCTTTTCAGCCGCCTCTTACTCAATCTCCGATCCGAGCACGACACTCTCGCCGGACACACATCAGCACAAGGGAGTCCTACACCTCCTACCATACAAAGCCTCATACGATGTCATTCTGATACTAGAATGATAGCGGTTATTGTAGGTAACTCAATCAACGACAATTAACTGCCCCCAAATCCATCATGATCCAACACACCAGCTCTCACCAAATCCTCTACATACGAGATAGTTCTCTCTATCTGTCCATCTGTCCACGAATGCTAAACAGAGTTCAACTTTAATATGGCACTCAAAGTGTCTGCCACTCTCCCAAAATTTCATCAAAAACTCAGATTCCCATCTGACACAATATTCGACGGTATCTCACACTACTTCACAACTTCCTCACTATACATCTTAGCTACCTCCAACATAGAATGATTCATCCTCATTGGTAAGAAATGAGTTACTCTTTTCAATCCATTCTTAACTACTCAAATCAAATCACATCCCTTTTTAAATTCTCCAGAAAACCCGACAGAGAATCTATGGGAATACTATTCTACTCCACTCAGAAATATTCAACTGTTGCATCAGGCCCAACAGTTCCCGCTGTTCCAACTTCGACTTTCCACAAGTCTAATCAGCATACACAACCTCAACTCTCTCTCTCTCTCTCTCTCTCTCTCTCTCTCTCTCTCTCTCTCTCTCTCCACCTATGGCCACCAAAACAATCTCCCCCATTCGATCACATCTCCATAGCACCTGGATGGGTACTCAATCCACCTTAATGTCCTTCTTCCAGGGGTACTCTTATCCACCCCACAATACTGGAGCAAAAACTCTATCACGATATCTCATGGCACCATTTCCATAAATACGAAAATCAGTTCTTCGACTCAATTCATTAAATTTAATCAATCTACTAGCTCCAATTAGAACTCCAACTCCTCGACTCTCATCAAGATTACCCATAGTCAGTCTCAACATACAAAGCTTAACTTCATAAGTAGTCTCTTTACAGACCAAACTCATATCTCGAATTTTCTTAATCAGTGCTAACTCCTTCACCCTCATCATCGGTATATACCAAAAAATTCCCAAAATCGATACATCAGCTACCACGTTGTCTCGCCCGAATGGAAATTCAACGCAAAACCGTACTCCTTCAGAAGTCCTAATTATTTCCTCTGTCTCATATCCAACTCTTTCAAATCAAACAAATACCTTAAGCTCTTAAGTTCACCAAGCATCTCATATATCTACTAAACAATTAAGGCCTTCAAACTCCGGCACAACACACGACAACAACCCACTCTAAATCACCTGTCAGATAATTCCTCTTACGTACTTTAAGTTGCCTCAAAGCATAACTAACACTCGCTGATGTTGCACTTAACATATCCCCCAATTATATCAACAAAGCATCACAAAACACAACAAATAGTTCCATCGGATACGGCAAAACCAACACACGAACTCTTTGAACTTTCTTCACAGTGGCATATCACCGCTTCTTCTCCAACCCCGATAACTCAAGTTTCCCGATGCTCAACATAATTCTCTACACTCTTTGAATATATCAAAATATCATCGGTTAAGACACCCACTGACTCGCTCAACTAAGTATGGAAAGTCCCATGCCAAACGGACATTCAATTTGCGAGTTATGGCGGAAACACGAACCACACCTTCCGCACTTACCACAACATCCAAACATATTCCATCAATAAATAACTTAATTCCATGCCACTACTTCACCGTCACATAGATCACTGAAATAGCTTTCCAACGCTTCAAACCGTGCATCATTCCGAGTTACGGTTCTCCCGTTACGACAAAAATACCAAAATGGCATTCTTCTGCCCAAGACATCTTTGCTAGGCGAACACAGAAGCGAGCGGCCTCGTGGAGCTGTTCGCTAGGCGAAGGACCTAGCGAATTTGACAGTCCAAAATTCTATTTTCGACCATTACATGACTTTCGGGTGTCCGATTTCGATTCCGTAAAAAGCCGCGATCTCAGAATTCAACGTACAACAACAATTTCATACTTAGGAAGCCATTCAACACATTTCCAATTTTTTTGAAATATCTAAAGGCCTAATTATACCAATATCTCATTCCACATCTGACTCCTCTAATAATCATCAGAAGTCACTGTCCACCTTTAGTATATTCAACCTCACACTCTGTTGCCTTAGCACACACACCGAACACCAGTCTCAACACTACTCAATCAGTTTAATTCCTTGACCATCCAAACAGACATATAATATGGAGCTCTCGATCTCGGGCTAGTTTCCGTAACTAAGTCGATCACAACTTCGCTCCACGTTCCAGTGATAAATCACTTATCTCATCAGAAGAACTTCCGGATAATCACAACTAGTTGGCACACCACCAACTTCTCCACCTTTATCAACACTCAAGGTTCCAATCAAAATAATCATCTCAACATCCTCCTACACCGACTCATCAAGACAACTCTTAAGCATTTGGCTTAACTCCAAACAATTCACTGTACACACCATCTAAGCTTGCAAGGCACACTTATTCCCTCCAACATGATCCCGTCAAACTATAATAGAGTCTAACAACACACTGAGCCATCACTCTACACTTGAAGCATCTTAGAGAAGCACAACCTTCTCCCCCACTTATTTCAATTCCACTCCCGCAGTCTCCAGTCTCTGGCGACTGTTGTCCCACCAAGCCGCAGCTTCACCTTCTAGCATGTGAGTACCAAACCTCACCTTTTGCTCATCATTACAACCTATTGTCCTGACAATTTTCTCAATCGCCTTCAGCCACTTCTGCGCAATTTCAGGATCCAAAATTCCTCCTTCAAACGTCGGCGGCTTGTTACTCCGAAACTGTGCCAAATCCCCAAATTGCGCACCCGCAGCTTGGTTCCGATTAGAAACCACCTGCGCCATCGCTTGCATAGCAGCAACCAAAGCAGCATCATTCTTTCCTGCCATATTCCTCAACCATAATAACACCAGGTTAAAAGGTACACAACCTCTATCCTAAGGACAGACTCAACTACTACACTGGCCGGACGGACCGACCTGCTCTGATACCAATTGTAACACCCCACTTCCCAAAATTAAATAAAATACAATTATTTCAATTAAACATCATAGTTTCTTTTAAAAAGTGGGATATCACATCCAAATAATTCAACATACTCATCATTAGATGGTTTTCAAAATAAAACAGCGGAAATTATCCTTAGTCAACCTTCACGGCCATCCGCCAAATTACACAAAAACATGAATTAAAAGGTTCACCAAACTTGATACGTCACAGGAAATAAAACAATTCAACATAAAGCAAATAAAATCCCAAGTCTCGTGTTACATATCAGAGCATCCTACGACTCGACTCGCACACCACTATCCAAGCTAGCTAAGTACCTGGATTGTCTGTACCTCCGAAGAAGCACAAACCACAACAACAACATAGGGGTGAGAAAACATGATCAAAATTATCGGTAATACAGTACATGAAATAAAGATAGAAATCATATCATTCATCACCCAACATTCATCAAACACGACCTACTGTCCAACATCAACACAACACACCATAATGCAAATATGCAACTCAAAACCATGCATGCGGTACCAACCCATTGGTTCATTCAATCGAACCCCAGATAGATCACATACACCCATCTTTGGCCATGATCTTGAAGGTGAGAAAATACTTAGAAGGGGGGGGGGGGTTGAATATGTATGACAAATAATCATAGATTTAAACACAGTTATTTTTATCCTGGTTCGTTGAACTCAACTACTCCAGTCCACCCTCTCAAGAGTGATTTGCCTTTCTCAGTCAAGGACTTAATCCACTATTTAATCAAACAGATTACAATAGTAACACCTAAGAACAATTGTTCTTAGTCTTCTCAAGAGCTACTGATCCCAACTGGATCCTCTTAAGGAAACCTTTTACAATTAATGTAAAACTATTACAAGAGTAAGAATGCTTCTAAAAAGCTATTATCACAACTGTGATATTTCTCTTAAGTTTAAGAACAATGTTACAGCAAATAGAATATAAGAGCTTTTGAGAGATTAGCTTTGATAAGTGATTTTTGCAAGAAATTCGTCTCATAAAGAAGATGGAGTGGACTTCTTTATATAGGCACTTAGATCCATGAAGTCTTCTCAACGTTGGAGGTTGTGCTGAAAAAGCTTGGTGCCTTTTGTCTTTACGTGGAGGCTGTGCTGAACAAGCTTGGTGCCTTTTGTCTTCACGTTGCAGAAACTTTCCTTAGAATGGAATGCACAGATAAAACCTTTTTGTCTGTGTTCTTGTGTCTAGCATAAAAGAGGAAAGAGCTGTTGAGATATGCCAACGGACATATTCAAATCTTCTTCACTAAGTAAGTTCAGCTATCAACATCAGAGTCTGGATCTTCAGAATCTCCAGAGTAGAGATCTTCTGGATCTTCAGAGTCTTGGGATGTTCTTCAGATTATGCTGAATCAGAGTATATGCAGCTTGTATGCTTGAGCGTGTAGTTCTGTCAGAGCCGAGTCTTCTATATCAGATTCTTAATACTATGCAGCACAGTATCTTCAGAGTCTTCTGATGACTAAGCTTATGAACTCTCAGAGTCTTCTATTCTTTAGAGGCTTCTGCTTCAGAATCTTCAGTAGACAACACTCAGATTCTTCTGGAGACAGCGTTCAGATCTTTATTTAAGATGCTCTTGAACCTTTGAAGCCTTTCATAATATCCTTCTTCAGATCCAAATTTGCTCTTTAAGAATATTTTCTTTAGTACCTGTAGCAAACAGTCTAGAACAAATTTAGAGTACATAATTCTTGAATACAAAATTCATAAGTGTTATCATCAAAACATAGAGATATTACTAAGAAACAATCTGTGTTCTTACAATCTCCCCCTTTTTGATGATGACAAAACATGAGAAATTTTATTCAATAAAAAGTATGAATTATAACTCCCCCTGAGATTAACAATCTCCCCCTGAAATGAATACTCTAATAGAAGAAAACACTTCCCTTTTTGATTAAGTATATTTCAGATTCAGAGCCTGATGCAAGAGGTTTGACTTTCAGAATCAAATCTTGATGCCAGATAATTATGACTTCCTTCAGTCAGAGCGCCTGGTTATCATCTTGCTTGAATTATCTTTCAGAGTAAAGGTATCAGAGTAAGATATCAGAGTTGATTGAATACTCAGATTTGCTTTGGAAGATCAGGTTCTGGTTGGAAAAGTCTCAGGGTAACTTCAATGAATTATGTCAGATATATCAATGTAATCTGAAAGACTTAAATTCAAAGTAAGTTAATAAAATGTCTGAATTTCAGTTTTACTAATTGCTTATAGGTTGAACAATCAGATTCTCTTTTTCTCCCCCTTTTTGTCATAATCAAAAAGATTTTTAAAGACATAAAGATACAGAAGAAAAGAAGCATATAGAAGCAAAAACATCAACTTTCATTTAAACAGATCAGAGTTCACAATCAAACAGAGTCACAAAAGAACAGATAGATGCCAAAAAGCATAACAAAACAATAAGAAAACAACAGAAGCAATAACATGTGCAAAAACATCAAATAAAACTAAGTCTGGCGTGAGGCAATAAGGGTCAGAAGCTCTGTCATTTTGGCTGTTGACTCTTCTTGCTTAGACATCCAGGTCTTGATCTCATCAGTTAACTTCTCTTGCTGTACCATACAATCTTTTATTTCCTTGACATCATTCACAAGCTCTGTGACCACGGATGAAGAAGAAGCAGATTCAGTAGCAGCAGTGTTCTTGTCAGACTGGTTCTCTTCAGAAGCTTGTTCAACCAATTCAGATGCAGGAGCCTCTGGAGGAGCAGCTTCCAGAAGCAACACAGGAGGAGGAGGAGGAATGTTCATCAGAGTTATCTTGATTAACTCTGCAAATTGAGTCTTTGCAAGCTTAGAACATTTAGCTCTAACTTTTAAAGCAGCTTTGTTGAACATCCAGATGAAACGTTTCCAATAAGCATTTGAAACATCCGGATCCAAACTTGACAAGCACACTTCCTTAACACGAGCATACTCAGAATCTATCTCCTTCTTGAATATTTCAAACATAGTGTTAACACATGATCCTAGATCTGACTGTTCAGAGGGTTTAGGATTAAGAGTGTTAACAGGAGTAGGTTCAGATGGTTGTGGTTGAGGTGGTGTTGGTTGAGATGTTTGGGTGTCAGACTGAGGGAGTTCAGTTGGTTGAGGAATGGTTTGGGTTTCAGATAGATGGGTTTCAGATGGTTGAAGGATGGTTTGGGTTTCAGATAGATGAGTTTCAGATGGTGAAGCTTGAAACATAGAAATGTTAACGTGTTCCTTCATAGCAATGTCAGAACGAGCTTGTTTGAGAGAATCTGGTCCAAAATCAGATGATTCACAATCAGAAGATTCTTCTGAGTGAACAGATGTTGAAGAAATGTTAATAGATTGATTCAGGGGTTGGATATCGAGAATATATTGTTGTGGAATTTCTGGTTGTGGAATATCTGGTTGTGGAATTTCTGGTTGTGGAATTTCTGGTGAAGTAGGTTGAGGGGGTTCAGATGTAGTATGAGGTTGGGGGTCAGAGGTTGTTGGTACAGAAGATGGTTGTGAATGTACTGGGGGAAATGAAGGTGGTTCAGATGAAAGGTTTGCAGATGGTTGGGGGTTAGAAGTTCTATGTCTAAGGGTTGGAGAGAGTTGAGGTGATGGAAGGGGTGAATGAACAGCAGGGGTAGGATCAGATGTTAATACCTGATGAATAGTGTCTCTTATCTCTTCCAGAGTAGCATCTCTAGAATTGATTCTGACTTTCTTTACTCCTTTCTTCTTCTTCCTTGGAACTTCAGATTCTTTCCTTTTCTTCTGAACAGAGCCTTCTTCAGCTTTTCTCTTACTACGCCTTTCCTTCATCAGATTGGGCAATTCTTCTCCTTGTTTCTGAACAAGGTTAGCAGGTAGAGGAATTCCATTCTTCAGACAATCTGCAATGTAAGCCCAGACAATACCTTTTGGTTCATCTGCACTGAACATTGGAAAATCTTCTACTGGTATCCTTCTGCCATTGACCTCCTCAGAGTTTATCTTCCTTAGTTTACCATTCAGCTCTGAAATGATCTTCATTCTTTTCAGAGTAAGTCCGTTTATCACAGATCCAATGATGTAGGACAGATCCTCTGTCATTTTTGCATCTGTCAGATGCTTCACCAACTGATTCTCTGTAAGGATGTCTGAAATAAGTCTTCCCAGAGGTATCCAAGTTCTAACTTTCCCAGCTTTAGCTCTGACCTCTTCTCTAGTCTCTTTGACATGAGTCAGAAGCTGACTGAAAATCAGATAGGGCAGATCCACCTTAGTATTCTTGCTGATGCAGTACATGAAGTACAGATGCTCTGTACTCACATAGTCTGGTGAGTTGGATGACTTTCTGTGAAAGATTGTACTCATAAATATCTTCGCCCAGATCCTATAGATAGGTTTCAGATCTTTAACCTTGCTTGTTTGTGCTCCAGATACAGTAATCTCTTCATACACCTTAGCCATATCAATACGTGCAGAGGCTAGGTTTGTAACACCATCAGATTCTTTATAACTAAATAGCTGCCTGAACAGTTTCTCAGTGATCACTATCTCCTTCCCAAGGACAGATGAGTGAATGAACTTAGGACCAGCATGAGCGTGAATCCAGAATTCCTTCACAAGAGTTGGGTACACAGGACCCATCAGTCTATCAAAATACTTCTCCCAGCCTTGAGCTTTAATGGCAGTTGTTAGGTCAAACCCATTTTCTTCTATTGATTCAAGATCAATGAAACTTTCGCACAGAACCTCAAGATCCACAACTGGAGTAAATAGAGTGCGTACTGGTTTCTTGTACATTATATTGTTGTTGGAGATTTCAACAGCATTTGATGAAGAAGCCATTGATGAAGATGAAGATTTTGATTTGGGTTTAGGGTTTTGGTGGAGGTTGAAGAGTAAGCAAAAATGCATAAGTGTAGTGAGTGTGAAAAGTATGAAAATGGTGTGATAGGTGGTATTTATAGAAAACCAAAAAATCAAACATTGGGCACATCAATAGACACATACGCACGTTTACACATAGCATTTAATGAAAATAAGCATTTCAATTTAAAGATATGACAAATGGGGGGAAATCCAAGAAAAATGAGATTTTCAAAGCAGTACCTCAAACGTCAATTCAGTAGAGCACTCCATCTTTTCAGATTCTGAGTGACACGTGTTTGCTTGTATGTGCATCTGATGTCTCTCAAGAAATGAAACGTTTCCAACGTTCAGATCTTCTGAGTTTGTTAGTTCAGAGTTTCACACAAATAAATCAATCAAAGATAAATGAACAAATAATCAGATGAAATACTTCAGATCTTTAAACATTTTTCATCTGATAAGTTGCCTCTGATAAATATTACTCTGGAAAAAAATCCATACAAATATTTTTCAGAATGAACTTAAACCTATCTTCAACAAGGGGTTTTGTGAAAATATCAGCCCATTGATGATCTGTATCAACAAAAGCTAGATTTATTACACCCTTCTGAACATAGTCTCTGATGAAGTGATGTTTAATTTCTATATGTTTAGCCTTAGAGTGTAAGATTAGATTTTTTGACAAACATATAGCAGAAGTATTATCACAGAAGATAGAAAGATTACTCTCATAGATCTGATAGTCTTCTAACTGACTCTTCGTCCAGAGCATCTGCGTACAACATACAGCAGCAACAATGTATTCTGCCTCTATAGTTGATAGTTCAATAGTGGGTTGCTTCTTGCTGTACCATAAGATCAGATGACTTCCAAGAAACTGACAGCTTCCAGAAGTGCTTTTACGTTCAACTCTGTCTCCAGCATAATCAGCATCACAGAATCCAACTAATGAAAATTCATCAGATCTTCTGTAACACAGACCCATGTTAGTAGTACCTTTCAGATACCTTAGAATCCTCTTAACAGTTGTTAAGTGTGATTCTCTAGGATCTGATTGGAATCTTGCACATAAGCAAACACTAAACAGAATATCAGGTCTAGAAGCAGTCAAGTATAGAAGAGATCCTATCATACCTCTGTAGAGTTTCTGATCTATCTTCTTACTTACCTCTTCCTTACCAAGAGTGCTTGTAGGGTGCATTGGAGTCTTTGCCATCTTACTACCAACCATGTTGAACTTCTTCAGAAGCTCTTTAACATATTTGGTCTGATGTATGTAGGTGCACTCTGGAGTCTGGTTGACTTGGATTCCCAAAAAGAATCTCAATTCTCCCATCATGCTCATCTCAAACTCTGCCTGCATACATTTAGCAAACTCTTTTCTAAGCATAATATTTGTTGATCCAAAAATAGTATCATCTTCATATATTTGACAAATCAATAAATCTTTCTTAAGAGTTTTACAGAATAAAGTTGTATCCACTTTTCCTCTGATAAAATTTTTCTCCAGAAGGAAATTGCTCAACCTCTCATACCAAGCTCTGGGAGCTTGTTTTAAACCATAAAGAGATTTCTTTAGTTTAAAAACATGATCTGGAAAGTTTTCACTTTCAAAACCAGGAGGTTGGTGGACATATACTTCCTCTTCTATAATACCATTAAGAAAGGCACTTTTAACATCCATCTGATATAGAGTGATGTTATTCTGTGCAGCAAAAGAAATGAGTAAACGTATAGACTCTAACCTGGCAACAGGAGCATAAGTCTCTGTATAGTCAATTCCTTCTTGCTGACTGTAACCTTGAGCAACCAGCCTTGCCTTATTCCTTTCAACTTCTCCCTTTTCATTCAACTTATTCCTGAACACCCATTTTGTTCCAATAATGTTGAATCCTTTAGGTCTAGGAACCAGATCCCAAACTTCATTTCTGGTGAATTGATTTAGCTCTTCTTGCATGACAACAATCCATTCATTATCTTTCAGAGCCTCATCCACAGATGTTGGTTCAATTATTGACACTAAGCCAAACAATGAAGATTCAGATGTTCTGAGATAGGATCTTGTCCTGATTGGATCATCTTTCTTTCCAATAATCACATCTCCTGGGTGAGATGCCTTGATTCTGGAAGAAGATCCTCTGACATTTGATCTTTCAGAAATGTGTAAGTTTTCCAATTGAGAAGATAAGGGAATAGCATCTGGAGTTGCTTCAGATTCCTTCTCTTTAGCCTTTTCTACCTTTGAGCCTTCAGAGTCTGTGAGAATCACTTCTCTATCTGTAGAACTTTCAAACTGCTTTGGCTTTTCAGAGCCAAGCTTATCATCAAATCTTACATGAATAGATTCTTCCACAATCTGTGTTTCAGTATTGAATACTCTGTAGCCTTTAGAGCGTTCAGAATAACCAAGCATGAAACACTTCTGTGCTTTGGAATCAAACTTGTTAAGATTCTCTTTAGTGTTAAGCATATAACAAGTACATCCAAAAGGATGAAAATAAGCAATGTTTGGCTTTCTGTTCCTCCACAATTCATAGGGAGTCTTTTTCAGAAGAGGTCTTACAGACACTCTGTTCTGAATGTAACAAGCTGTGTTAATTGCTTCTGCCTAAAAGTGTTTTGCCAGATTTGTCTCATTGATCATGGTTCTGGCCATTTCTTGCAGAGTTCTGTTTTTCCTCTCTACAACTCCATTTTGTTGTGGAGTTCTAGGACAGGAAAAATCATGAGCAATGCCATTTTCATTAAAATATTTTTCAAAATATTTATTTTCATATTCACCACCATGATCACTTCTGACTTTTATAATTTTGAAATCTTTTTCATTCCGGACTTGTTTACAGAAGTCAAAGAACACAGAATGTGACTCATCCTTGTGTTTTAGGAACTTTACCCATGTCCATCTACTATAGTCATCAACAATGACTAATCCATACTTCTTGCCTCTGATGGATGCAGTTTTCACTGGCCCAAACAGATCAATATGAAGTAATTCTAGTGGTCTGGAAGTAGAAACAACAATTTTTTATTTAAAAGATGATTTTGAAAACTTCCCTTTTTGGCATGCTTCACAAAGAGCATCTGAGGTGAACTTCAGATTAGGAAGTCCTCTGACAAGATTAAGTTTATTAATCTAAGATATACGTCTCATATTAATATGCCCCAATATTCTGTGCCAGACCCATTGCTCTTCATTTACAGACAAGAGGCATTTAACATTCTGAACTTTAAGTTCTGAAAGATTTATTTTATAAATGTTGTTTTTCCTCTTACCACTAAATAGGATAGAGCCATCCTTCTGACTAATAGCTTTACAACATTGTTGATTGAAGATAATATCATAACCATTGTCACTTAATTGACTTATGGATAATAGATTATGCTTTAAGCCTTCAACAAGTAAAACATTAGTTATAGAGGGAAGTTTACCATTTCCAATAGTGCCAGATCCAATGATCTTGCCTTTCTGGTTCCCACCAAACTTCACGTCACCTCTAGATCTAAGTTCCAGGCTTTGGAACATAGACCTTTCTCCTGTCATGTGTCTTGAGCATCCAGAGTCCAGGTACCATGACTGGCGTCCTGACCTTGCTGCTAAGAACATCTGTAACAGAGATTATTTTGCTCTTAGGTACCCAAATCTTCTTGGGTCCTTTAGGGTTAGTTGGTTTGTAGGTTTGTCTAAACTTCTGTTTTTCAACATAATGTTTATTCTAACTTGCCTTGGGTTTAAACACATAAGTATTCTTCTCAGAGCTTGTGTGTTTAATGTCATTTAAGTGACCAAACTTAAATTGAGAGTACAGAGGTGTCTTCTTGATGAAGAGTTTGTCAACAGATTTTGGATTACTTCTAGAGGAAGATTCATATCCAATACCTCTTCTGTTGTTCCCACTAACACCATAGATCATAGAAGCCATCTTGCTTCTGTCTATGCTCTTAGTAAGAAATCTCTGAAAGCTAGAGTCATATTTTTCTAAAATGTTTTCACATGACTTAGTCTCAGATTCAGATTCTTGTTGAGCTATTTCAAAGTCATTTTTGATTTTCAGATTAATTTCTTTTTGCTCAACAAGTTCTGTCTTCAGAAGATCAATCTCAGATTCAAGACTGCTTTTCAGCTTCTTGTATTTGAGTTTGATCTTGCTGTAGCTTTCCAACATTTCAGACAAACTCTCAACAAGTTCAGCTCTGGAGAGTTCAGAAAATACCTCTTCAGAGTCTGAGTCTGATTCAGCTTCAGATCCTGATGTTCCCTCTTCCTGATCATCTGTGTTGGCCATCAGTGCAACATTAGCACATTCTTCTTCTGATTCAGAAGATGATTCAGATTCATCTGAGTCATCCCATGTTGCCATCAAAACCTTCTTCTTTTTGTCAAACTTCTTCTTGGGTTTTTCTTTTTGAAGTTTGGGGCAATCATTCTTGTAATGCCCAGGTTCTTTGCACTCATAGCATACAACTTCTTTCTTGCCAGATCTTCTGTGCCCAGAAGATTCCTTTCTATGATCAGATTTTCTGAAGTTGTTGAACTTCTTTCCCTTGTGCTTCCAGAGTTTGTTGATCCTTCTGGACAAAATGGATAATTCATCTTCTTCTTCAGAAGAAGACCCTTTAGAGCTTTCTTCAATAACCTGCAAAGCTTTAGCAAACTTATTAGATTTTAAAGCAATAGATTTACCTTTCTCTTTCTTTTGAGGTTCATCTTCCTCAAGCTTAATTTCATGGCTCCTCAGTGAGCTGATGAGTTCTTCTAAAGAGATCTTGTTCAGATCTTTAGCCATCTTCAAGGCAGTCACCATTGGTCTCCATCTGGTAGGTAGACTTCTGATGATTTTCTTTACATGATCTGATGTGGAGTATCCCTTGTCCAAAACTTTTAGACCAGCTGTGAGGATCTGAAATCTAGAAAACATAGTTTCTATATTTTCAGATTCTTGCATTTTGAACGCTTCATACCTCTGTATAAGCGCCAGATCCTTGGTATCCTTCACTTGAGAATTTCCCTCATGAGACATTTTAAGTGACTCAAACATTCCATGAGCTGTTTCTCTGTTAGTAATCTTTTCATACTCAGTATGAGAGATTGCATTAAGCAATATTGTCCTAGCCTTATGGTGATTTTTGAAATCCTTCTTCTGGGCTTCTGTCATTGATTTTCTATCAATTTTCTTGCCATCCTCATTTGTAGGATGTTCATAGCCATCAATGACCAGGTCCCACAAATCAGCATCATAACCAAGGAAGAAACTTTCTATCCTGTCCTTCCAGTAATCAAATTTCTCTCCATCAAACATAGGAGGCCTTGTGCTGATTCTATCCCCTTCATATTTGTTACAATTGGATGTATAAGCATCACCCATAATGACAAACAAATATATATCAAAGTAACTTTTCTCACTGGATCTTTACTGACACGGTTAAGTGGTAGCACACGCAGAACCGGAGCTCTGATACCAACTGAAGGTGAGAAAATACTTAGAAGGGGGGGGGGGTTGAATAAGTATGACAAATAATCAAAGATTTAAACACAGTTATTTTTATCCTGGTTCGTTAAACTCAACTACTCCAGTCCACCCTCTCAAGAGTGATTTGCCTTTCTCAGTCAAGGACTTAATCCACTATTTAATCAAACAGATTACAATAAAAACACCTAAGAACAACTGTTCTTAGTCTTCTCAAGAGCTACTGATCCCAACTGGATCCTCTTAAGGAAACCTTTTACAATTAATGTAAAACTATTACAAGAGTAAGAATGCTTCTAAAAAGCTATTATCAATACTGTGATATTTCTCTTAAGTTTAAGAACAATGTTACAACAAATAGAATATATGAGCTTTTGAGAGATTAGCTTTGATAAGTGATTTTTGCAAGAAATTCGTCTCATAAATAAGATGGAGTGGACTTCTTTATATAGGCACTTAGATCCATGAAGTCTTCTCAACGTTGGAGGCTGTGCTGAAAAAGCCTGGTGCCTTTTGTCTTTACGTTGGAGGTTGTGCTGAACAAGCCTGGTGCCTTTTGTCTTCACGTTGCAGAAACTTTCCTTAGAATGGAATGCACAGATAAAACCTTTTTGTCTGTGTTCTTGTGTCTAGCATAAAAGAGGAAAGAGCTGTTGAGATATGCCAACGGACATATTCAAATCTTCTTCACTAAGTAAGTTCAACTATCAACATCAGAGTCTGGATCTTCAAAATCTCCAGAGTAGAGATCTTCTGGATCTTTAGAGTCTTGGGATGTTCTTCAGATTATGCTGAATCAGAGTATATGCAGCTTGTGTGCTTGAGCGTGTAGTTCTGTCAGAGCAGAGTCTTCTATATCAGATTCTCAATACTATGCAGCGCAGTATCTTCAGAGTCTTCTGATGACTAAGCTTCTGAACTCTCAGAGTCTTCTATTTTTTAGAGGCTTCTGCTTCAGAATCTTCAGTAGACAGCACTCAGATTCTTTTGGAGACAGCGTTCAGATCTTCATTTAAGATGCTCTTGAACCTTTGAAGCCTTTCATAATATCATTGTTCAGATCCAAATTTGCTCTTTAAGAATATTTTCTTTAGTACCTGTAGCAAACAGTCTAGAACAAATTTAGAGTACATAATTCTTGAATACAAAATTCATAAGTGTTATCATCAAAACATAGAGATATTACTAAGAAACAATCTGTGTTCTTACAGATCTATCCCCACCATTCTCCGCAATAGAGTACAGATGAATCACACACACTCCTCTTGAGCAATGATTCAACCCACCAAACACCATGATATGCATAACACCAAATGCACAATAAATGAACTCAAGCACACAATGTGCACACGATCCCCTGATCACATCACCATACATCATACATATATATTGTTCATCAATTAATCATTTTATTAAAGTCACACGATCCCCCTGATCCCATCACCATACATCATACATATTTTACACGCCAATCAATTATGTTAGTCAAATTAAATAATAGGGAAATCTACATTTGAACACCGAGTACATACGATCCTTCCGATCACCTCACTATGCATTATATATATACATATATATGTCTTACCCACCAATTAATTATATCAATTAAATTCAATATTCCATAATTTCACCTTTCAATACCAAGTATACGCTCTTCACCCCTAAACACCATACATGTCTCACAACTCAACCTACTTATTCCAATTAACTTCGATCACTACATAATTTCACCTTTTAGTGTCAAGTATTCACTCTTCACCAATAATCACCATATCTATGCTGGTCACAACTCAAGGAATACTACAAGACAATAGAACCACCCTCACCGTACAAAATCACAATCTACTGTCATGCTCGCTGGCTCATTCACTTAGCGAAGCACTAGCAAATGCTCGCTAGCTGCTCGCCAAGCGAAGGCAGACAGTAGCTACTGGAAGTGTTCGCTACCTCACTCGCCTAGCGAGCCTGCTAGCGAGCGTCTACGATCTCTCAAAACCCTCACTGTCCAAAAATTCATCAGAACTCAATTCCAAGCCTATCACTCTACTTCCATCCCCCATTCTATTATTACTACAACCAGTACACACTACTCTAGTCATTATCCTATCAATTTATCTCCAAAATCTACATCTATGTCCATCATCAGAACTACAGAAGTTACTCAGAACCTCACCAAAATCACACCATAGGTACACCCATTCATCAATGGCAGCAACAATCATAAACACATCAACATGCACACCAATTTCATCATAATCAACAACAATTAAAGACATAACATAACAAACATGTTCATCAAAATCCCTACGGGGTTAAGGAATCCCCAACTACCCAATTCATGCAATTACCAATCCCAATCCGTTTCTCCCCTCTTACCTCGATTAATGCTCCGATTGACGAAGAACCTGAAGAATCGTTAGCCCTAGCCTTCTTCTCTTCCTCTTGTTCTTCCTCCTTGTTCTTTTTCCTCCATCTCTCTCGCAAATTGGTTTTATCGTGTTTCTTCTCCTCCTTCTCCCCAAAATCCCCTTTTTATTACTCATTCCATTAATAATAATCATAATAATAATAATAATAATAATAATAATAATAATAATAATAATAATAATAATAATAATAATAATAATAATAATAATAATAATACAAATACAATATTACTATTATTTATTAAATTATTATCATTATTCATTATATTATATTAATATTAACTCTATGGCTTAATAAAATAATCCTTATCAATTAAGGGCACCCACCAACGCGCTCAGACACACTCCCCACACAAGGATACACCAAAAAGACTAAATAATTAAAATGGGTGTTACACAAGATACCAGGATGCTAATTTAGGACGATACCACAGATAAGGGAAGGAAAAGGTATTGGCATATTTACTGCATAACTTCCAACATGCTTTAAGGTTTGGTAAAAAAAATGTAAGCCTCATAATCAAAACTGGCCTTTGTCCCAACAACTTAGATGAACCTACCCAAACTGGTAGAAATGGTTGATGTATGGTTGGTGGGCACCCAATTAGCAACTCCAATTCTATGCAGAATGGCATACTTCACATTAAGTTTCCCAGCCGAGAGGTTCCCTTTCCTAGGCCAATGTCCAGCCTGATTTACAATTATTTCCTTGCAAACCTTATTGTCTGATTCTTCAAGCTTAGCTTGAGGGTCTTCACTTCTTCCCAAGTACCTGTTAATTATGGAGGGAGAAAACTCAAAACACTTTCCTCTAACAAACACCTTTCTGAAGTCTTTATTCCTCTTGTCATCACACTCAGAAGGGACTGTCATACCCTAAATTTGTTTTGTTTTCGTCTGTATATCATTTATGTCGCATCCTGCCAGTGTTGTCAGCCGAATTGGATCTATCGAAATTACAGTCGCTTGACTCACATTTTAGACGATTTACACCGTTTCAAACGTGGAGTTCCATGTCGAAATCGAGCGAAAGTCACCCTCTCCTTGATGGTTCATTCCGTGCTGATAATTTGACGCATTTCGATGTTCGCCCGCTTTTTATTTCTATTTCCACGGTATTTTGCATTTTATAGCTCTTTTTGCTTTATATTTAATTATTTAGGAAATATATTATTAATTGGTTAAATATTTTATTTTATTAGGTTTTTAGAACTAAATTATTATTATTAGAATTTTAAAATAGGTTTAGATTTTTATAGTTTTTTATAGTTTTTTTATTAGAAATTAGATTTTAGTTAGATAAAAATTAATTAGGATAAAAATTAGTTTTATTTTTATTTTTATTATCAATTAGAATTTTATGCTAGAATAGATTTTTTATATTTTAAAATTAGGTTTAGAAATTAGTTTTGAAATTAAATAGATACTAGAATTTCTATTAGTTTTAGGATTATTTTATTTTTATAGTAGAATTAGTTGTTTATATTTAAATTATAGTTTTAATTTTATAGAACAATTTTTTTTTTTAGAATAATTATTTAATTAAGTAGTTAGTTAGAATTTTATTTTAGATTAGCTTTTTTATTTATTGATTATTAGAAAATAGTTTTTAGAATTAATTAGGAATTAGAGTTAGTATTAGTCATTAGTTATTAAAATATCATTTTAATTAATTAGTTAGATTAGATTAATTTGGACTAGAATTGGGTTTACCATTTGGTTATTTGTTTTAGTCATTAGTTAGTTCTTGATTTTTAGTGCAGTCAGTTAGTTTGAAATTTAGCATTTTTTTTAATTATCAATAAGTAGCTTGCCATGTGTCGTGTATAAAGGGAACCCCAACACTATTCATCATCTATGAGCATTGAACCCTAGCCGCCCAACACCAAAAGACCTAATTTTTTCTGCTCCCAATCTAAAAAATCAGCCGTCACCTCTTCCGAAAATCATCATCATCATCACCAAGTTCATCATCGTCTTCCTTCATCATCAACATTTTTCCACCATATTCACCTTCCCAAACCATCTTCACTGCAACCTCTTTCCACCATAACAAATAAAACCTAGAATGGAATAAATATGAAGACGAACCAAACTCAAACCCTCACTCAAAACCTTCGTACAAACTCATCACTCTTCCATTAACATCTGTCGCTACTGCGAAAAAAAAGAGGTCGGCAATGCCTAATAGAGTCGCCACCTATCGTTATTTATCCCAAAGAAGGGAAAGGAAACGACCGGAAAAAACCTGACGAAAACGGGAAAAGACGAGGTCATCGCAACCAAGTCCTAGGTTCGGGAGTCGGTTACGCAAGGGGATGGTATGAGCACCCCTCACGTCCGTCGTACTCGACGGGATCCACGCATGTCTTGTCTATCTAAAAGGGTGTGTTGAAACTATCTAGATAAAGGCTTATGGACAAAAGAAAAAGAAAAAAGGACTGACTCGGTAGAGCATCGCCGCTCTATGCCTACGTACTCCCTCGTGCAATGGGAAAGTCCGAGTCAACGTAGTTCGCCTAACTACGGCTAAAAAGGGGGAAGATTGCTCGTTAAGACATCACGTTTTATGCCTACGTACTTTCATTTGGTATGAAAGATCAGAGAAAACGTAGTTCGGGCTTACGAGAACACAGGTTGTTCAAGAGTTTTACCTGAGTAGGGTTAACAAACAGTTCTAGCAGTTTGGTGTATGTAGCTCGACCATTGGAGACTTAGGCGTTACCGTTTGCGATAGGACTGAAAGTTAACAACACTCTTGTTTATGAAAAGGTTTTCCTGATTAAGATCCCAAAGGATAAAAAGAGTTTGAATTGTTTTTGTGTTTTTTAGAGAAGAAGTGTTTTGAGTTAGGAATGTTCATAATGTATGTTGTAACAAAGTCTAAAACCTAGGATCGAATGCGTCGCATATCGTCCTAAGGACGTATACTAAACACTCTAGGCAATTGAGAGGTAGCCACTCAATCACCATTTCCCAAGTATAAGACTCATGACACAACATTCATTATCTTTATTAAGTGGATTGAAGTTGTTTGAAGATGAGAAGAGAAAAGGGACAAACTAAAGGGGGACTAGACCAAACCCTAGAAGTTGTCATGCAAAGTGCACCTAAAGTTGGGATCACAAAAGGAAAACATCTACCTAATTTTATCATGCATGGTTAGAACCCTAATGTCTATCATAACCTCTCTTAAACAAGAGATATTAGAAATCTTAAGGGAAGGAAGACAAAAGAAGAAGAAGAAAGAACAATGTAAACATGCAAATGAGAGAATGCATACATGGAATGCACAATGTAGGAACACATAGAATGAAAGTGGGAGGAAAACATGTGTGGGGCAGTAGCCACCACAAGCTCATCTCAACCAAGCATGAATATGAGGATGCAAAGAGAAAAGAGAGAGAGATGCATCAAAAGCAAGTAGACAAATGTGACAAAGTCACTAAGAAAAGTCCTCATGGATTCATTACTTTAGGTAAGCTTCAAGTTCCTCCTAAGGAGGGACCAAGCTACCTTAAATAACATTCCAAAGTCATGGGACAAAATGGAGGATGAGGAAAGAATGCACAAATGCAAAAGCAAATACAAAACAAGAGAAAACAAGCATATGCACAAAGGAAAATCAAGAAAGCTCCACATGGAAACCCTAATTAAAAGACTCAAGAGATGAACACAAATGAGCAAGCAAAAAGAAGTGTCATGACCTAAAATTGATCCAACAGCATCCTTAACATGTTAGCAACATGAATTACAAGGCATTGAAAGCTCAAAGGATCCAAAAATGTCATATCCAAATCAAACTAGGTCAACATGTGTGTGGGAACCTCCCTTGGAGATGACATGACTTGCAAGTCATCTCAAAATTAGGAAAAGGGCTCAACAATTACCAAATAAAATGCACAAGAAAGCTAAACAAGATGGCAAACAGAAACCAAGAGCACAAGGCCAATATCCCCTCAAAGCACCATCAAAAGAAAATTAAATTCAAGATGTACCACTTTGAAATGGGAGAATCGAGGGTCAAAAGGAAAGCACCAAAAGTCAACCCTAAAGTCAACCAACCAGGGGCAAAATGGTCCTAAATTTTTTTTCAACTCATCAAGTGTATGAGGATCAATTTTCATTCATTGGACCAAAGGGAAAAGGAAGAAATAATTAGAAGATCACACAATGTCATAATTTAAATCAATTAATACACTTCCAATATTAAAATCCAATTTTAATTGAAAAATAAACTAAAAAATAAAATAAAAATTTTCCAAAATTAAAAGACATCTCAAAGTGTCTAAAAAATATTTTTGTGATTTTTTTGGATAATTGGAAATAATTAAAATGATTTAAATACAAACAGATAATAAACAAAAAAAGAAAATGAAATAAAAATAAAATAAATAAAACAACGGTGCAATTAGTAAAAGAAATCAGTTGAAAATGACAACTGGGTCAAAAAGGGGGTGCAAATAGAAGCTGAGGCCCATGCGCCCAAACAAAAATTAGGTCAGACCAATGATCCACCAGGGCTGGTCAACAACAGGACCAGCGTGGAATTCAATTGAGATCGTCTGATCATATGGTAATCAAATCACATGGCCATAAGCGTGCCAGCACATTAATGACAAATTCAAACCTAATCACATGCGCGTGGTCAATTGGAGCGTACGCTGTGTCTTAATCGTGTGCGTTCAACATGAAAGTAAACAGATCCAATGGTGTGTGAGTCATCTCCTACAACGAGGAGTCAACTAAAACCAAAAAAATCAGAGGGTGGCCGGAGATCCCTTCCGGTCATCTTCTCCGGCCGCCCAGCCACCGTGAAAAATTCCAGAAAATCACAAGTATCAAATCTTCACCAAAAATGACAAAATCATAGTGCAAATTCACCCTCTCATCACGAGGAACTCAAATCCAACCTTAGTTTTCACTTTTGAGCAATGAACAAAGCAAATCGAAAGCAAATGTAAAATGAGCATAAACTGTGAAACTTAAAATCAGCCAACCAAAACATCCAGAACTCATCTACACTTCACAAGGAGTTCAAATCCATGTTTCAATTGCTCTAAAAACTCAAGAACGAGCCAAAATCCAAATAACAAGATTTATGCACCAAACAGAAATCACACCAAATGCCAGTTCATTTTATATATTAATGATCTACATTGTTTCTACGTCTCAAATATGTAATAATGGCACAGAAACAAAGCTTAAATAGATAGATATGGTGATTTTGAAATTACTTAGTGGAGCACCTCCACTGGGTCTTGTCTTTGGCTGAACCTTCAATTTAACCACCCAAAAATGTTCCAAATACTTCAATGAAGCTTTTGATGAGCTCAATTTTACTTGATAATGGAAAAAACTCCAAAACCGATTTTCAACTTGCTCTCACTTTTTCACACTTTGTTCTTGCTCCTTCTGCACGAAAATGCTCCTCTTTTCATCCAAACATGACCTAATGTTTATATATGATGGGTTTAGCAACCTATTGAGGCCCAAATGTGACCAATTTGTGAAAATGAAATCTCAATTTTCTTCACTTTTTGCTTGCCGTAACCCACGAATTTCACACTTCACATGCTTCTTTCTTGCTTCCAATCACTTGCACATGGCCTGAAGTGATCAAATGGCCCACAATTTTCCCTTGTTTTGATCCCGTGGTGAATTTCAAATATGTTACTTTATGGTGAAGAAACCATGGAAATGGCTATCCAAATGAGCTCAAACTTCAAATTCAGTATTGGCATTGTCTTTACAACATCATTTGCACTAAAAAAAAGTATAAATTTGCCTTGAAAAAGTTCCAAATCAATGAAATTCCAATTTCTCATTTTAAGCCTTCTTTATGAAAAATTCAAACATCCAATCTTCAATCCAAGCTCCAACCATGACAAGAAATGATTTGGTAATGCAAATGGCCCTATTTGGAGCAAGTTTCATGTTGAAAAGATTTCCATTTGAGGTGTGCAAGTTGGTGAAATGGACTTATAATTTTATGACCTATAATCTTACTTTCCCAAAATACCCTTGACTTGTAACCCTCATAACATGAGTTCTACAAATCATATGAAAGACTTATAGTAATCTTTGGAAAGCTAAGACCATGCCCTACAACTTTCGTATGGGCAAAAAGTTGAGGAGAAACCTCCTTATAGGTCAAAAATGGCTTGGACGTTAGTTGACTTTTGTTGACCAAAATCACATTCATCTGATGACCTGTAACTTGTATGGATCATAACTTGAGTTCTATAAATCCAATCAAGGACTTCTAGTACTCAAAAGAAATCTAAGAACATGTTATACAAGTTTCGTGTTGGCCAAAAGTTGAGATGAGATTTGTATCTTGAGATAGGTGGTCTTGAAGTTAGGGACTAAACATGGGATTTTACACTGAGAACCCTAATTTAGTAACTTCTCACACTTTTGATTCTTGATGAATTGATCTTGAAATGATATATTAGACATCTCAACACAACATCCCATGACTATAGAGACTTGGAATTGAGTTTTAACCTCCTTCAATTTCACAGTTAACTGAGGATTTACCAGATGAAAACCCTAGATGCCACATTCTTGCCTGAGGCTTGTTCCACTTCATACAACAACTTGAATAAGCTCCAAATGACTCTCAAAGCACTCAATGAGCTCTCTCAACATCTTATACCTATAATCATGCATTCACAATCCCTTGATGCTCTTCAGTTGGCCTCCAAGTTAGGAGCTGACCCACACACATCCATCAATCCTTTCACAAGGCCATTGACCTCTTCAAGGTGACATGATGACCATTCAAACTTGAGTAACATGCCTTGCTTAGGCTCAATACTCTGAGAAGACTTCTCTTGCTATGCACCACCCCTTGATCCCTTGTTCAATGAAATATGCTATGCAATGAAAATGCTAGAACAAAATGAAATAAAAATGAAACATAAACCAAGTTGAGAAAAGGTTGAGCAAATTTTGGGGTGCAACAACATCAACCCAAACTCAAAATCTCTACTTCAAAAAAACCCAGCCACGATTCAACCGTCTACCCCATCAACACCATGCGAAACTCATCATCATCATCTTACTAACCTCCATCATTAACAAATAGCAGAAACCCATTTTCTTTCCCTTTCAACCTCTGTTACGGAAACCACCTTCCTCCTTATAACTCCAAACCGCCCAAATCTCATCTCCCAACAATCCGAAACTCTTCCTTCAATCTTTCTCCTTCTGAGTGTAACACCCCCTTCTACACCCCTATATAATCAAATAAAACGTTTAAGCACATAATAAAATTTCATCAAAGTATAATTAAAGCATGGTATAAAAGGAGCATGTCACATCATACACAAAATTGAAACATACAACACCTGCTCTATAAAAGACATGCAACAGTGGGGTAGTTTCAACAGAGGAACTTAGTCCTTACACCCACATCTCAATATTTAGAATTAAAAGCGGAAAATCTAAACATTTAATCATTTTAAACACGTTATCATATAAATACATATCATCTAGTTTGATTCACAACATCATTCATGTTTACATAAACATTTGTCAGCAGATACATATACAAATGTATCACAAAAGAATGTTATACAATCCTAACTACCCGGTGCTACATATCAGAGCTATACGACCAAAAGAATGAAGCTATACTTCACAAAAGACATCCAGCAAACCTAATATGCAATGCCTCATAGAGCATTATAAAACTGCAGAAGGGTGAGAAATATTATCATAATAATCAATGCATATAATTATATATATATATATATATATATATATATATATATATATATATATATATATATATATATATATATATATACACACACACAAGCATAAAATGCACATATTCCAAATTTCTCACCACAATTCATTATCATCATCATATACATCACAATATATGTATAAACAAACATGGATAATCACCCAACATGTTTCATCATGCACACATCTATAATCCTCAATTCAACAATTCATACACAAGCATACTTCATATAACAATGATATCTATGCCATGTGACTCGATGCAACTCATGCCATGTGGTACCAACACTTGTTATCATTTTTCGGTTTTTTCATTTAAACCGGGTCCATTCTCTAGACCGATAACAACAAAAGCCTGTCCTCTAAGCTTTCAAACCCCGCTCTAGGTTTGGGACAAGTCACTAGCCTCCACGAGACTAGCAAGCATTGCCTCTTGACCAAATGATGCGTATGCAATCAACAACCTGTTGCACCCTAAAATTTGCTCAACCTATTTTACCTGGGTTTATGTTTCAATATCATTAGCATTTGCATATAGAGTTATGTGCATAGTCTAATCATCTGCATAGCATAGCAAATCATCCAACAGGGACCAAGCATTATTCTCACCTCTATGAGCCTATCAAGAGGTCAATATTCAAATTCAATCTCATTCAAGTCATCAGGGAAGATTTGAAAGCTGGGAAGTCAGTGGATCAAGCAGTGCATCTAGCTCCTATTTGAGGGTGTCTGAGGATCACCAAAGAAGATGTGAGCTGTGGATTGAGCATGGAGAGTATGTGGACTTCATAGGAGACTTAGAAAGTCATTTGGATAAGGAGACAAGTCATTGATATGATCACAAGAATTGCAGTTGAAGACAGCCAACTAGGGTTTCATCTGGGGTCAACTCTAGGTCAATTGACTGATTGAAAGGCATTAAGGGCTATTGGAGAGATGTGGGGTTCATCATTTGGCATGTGGATAAGGATATTATGTTGTGCTAAGAAGAAATCAAGAGAGATCAAGGAGAAGAGGAGTTTCTAAATTAGGGTTTCTGTGTAAAATCCCCTAGTTTAGGTCAAATTTCCAAGCAAGATAAGTCAAAATGCAAGCTTCAAATGGATCCTTGGCAACCATGAAACTTGTAGAGGATCTCAAGACCTTTAACTTTAGTGGTGGAAGACATTAAGGAGATTTATAGAACTCAAGTTATGGTCCTTGCAAGTTACAGGTCATCTGAGGTATCTGAAAATTTGTCTGTGAAAGTGACTTGTCTTCCAAGCAATTTTTACCCCTCAAGGAGATTTCAAATGAATTTCTGGTAAACATAAGAATTGTTCCTCATTGTCTTATCTTTCTATAATGGTATGGTATGCCTTCATATGATTTGGGGAACTCTACTTATGGTCTTGTAAAGCAAAGGGTATTTTGGTCATCTGAGAATTACAGGTCATTTCAAGCCTATGCCCAAAACTCATACAAGGAAGCTTCAAATGGAAAAATTCACAACATCAAACTTGTTCCAAATGACATTTTGAGTCTATAAAAGTGACCATGAAAGATTGGAAAGACTCATAGAACAAGGTTTCAAAATTGGTGGATTTAATGAATAAAAAATGACCTAAAGTTGAGATTTTTCATAGTTTGGCCAAATGAGGTGAAATTATAGGTCATTTTGATTGGAAAAATTATTTTGAGAACATTGGAAAAAGTAGAATTATGAGTTTGGTTCAAGAATTAGAAGTTATGCATGGTTACTTACACATGAAGTTACATAATCCAAATCCAAGGGAAATTGTGCATGGGAAGGTTCTACAAACTTCTAGGGCTTTCTAAGTGCATGTATATATTGCATTGAGTGGCTTCATGCCATGTTTGGTGAATCATATTGATCAAAAACACAAGTTTCATACCAATCTTCCATTTTGCAAAAGCTTCTCAAACTTCATCAAACTCTCATCAATTTTCACATTTGTTGATTTGATCATTATCACCATTTTCCATAGATCAGAATTCACATCAAGATTGGTTAGAATTGAGGAGAATTCGTGCCATACACTTCCATCATCCAAGAAGCAAGAAATTTGGAATTGCAAGATCCAAGGGAATTGAACAAGATTCAGTGCATACAGAACTCATCATCAAGTCCCCTGATTCATTTCCAATCATTACAAGCATTGGATCAAGGAGTTTCATAGCTGTTTTCTTCATTTTACACCAGGTAGGTTTCTCCTTTGAATTGCATGTTTTAGTTAGACTTATAGGGATTTGTTAGCATAGAAAGGTTAAGGTAGGATAGATAACTGATTTTGGTGAGTTTGGAGAAGTTTTATGGAGGTTGTTAATGGCATGTCAAAACTGTTAAGGCTTGTAACTCATGGTTCAATGCACGAAAATCTTGAATAAATGGCTCAGATTAATCAACATGGAATATAGATCAGGTTAGGGTAAGAATTGGTGAGAATTGAAGCAATTGATGACAGGTGAAAATGGTGGAGCAGTGTTATTGCACTCATCGGGTTTGATCATTGGTTAAGTTTTAGAAGAAGATAAGAGTATGGCTGTGTAGAGGGGAAGAAGTAGACCATCTTTTCTTTTGGAATCGTTTGATTTCGTGGAAGAACAAGAGAGAACAGAGAGGTGGAAATTCGTTCATGGTGAAGGGAGTTTCAGAAACCCTAGGGTTTCTAAGGTTGAAGACAACCTTCTGGCCACACGATCAGGCATTGACCCTTGACTTGGCTTCACATCCAACGGCCACGATTAAAAGAAATTCGGAGGGAGATTTAAATGGTGCAACGCACCGTTTCACTTAAAGGTTTCTGGTGGGCTTTGGATTCTCATGCTAATGACACCCCCCAGATGCAGGCCCAACATGATTTTAACTGAAATATTCGCTATTTGCATCGTTTGCAGTTTTTTTATTCTTTGTCATTGTTTTCTGATGGTGATGGGCCCAGACGCGCTTGCTATGCGCGCCCCCTAGTCTGGGCCCAGTTTATTCTTTTAACTAGTTTCATTTACTTACTGCACCCTCACCTATTATTTCTCATTTTATTTTCTTTCAAAAATATTAATTCTTTAAAAATTCATAAAAAATTGGAAAATGCTTATTTTTCATTGGTTCTTTTTGCACATTATTCATAATTTTGTCAAGAAAAATATCATACAAAAAAATTCCAATTTCATTTTATTTTAATATTTTTGGCATATTTTTCTTTTAAATAGGTGTAAATATCATTTTGTTTGATACATGAATTTGGTAATTTTAGTTTGAATAGATGCTTCAATATTTTTAATCCATTCTTTTTAGGTTGGTTAGTCTAGACATTTATCTTGTGTATGCAATTTTAGTTCATATTTTTAGAACTGAATCTTAGGTGGTTTGATTAGGTGTGAATAACATGATCAAAATTAGGGTTTCAGGTGAGCATAAGTGAAATAGATTAGATTCTTTTAGGAATTTTCATCTGATTTTTGGGGTATGGGACTATGGGGGTTATGGGTATAGGATAGATCCCTTAGAGAATATTAGGATTCCCCTACTGCTATTAGTATACTGGCTATATTTGCTTGATTGGTGTGGTGTGCCCTCTCTGGGGATTATGACTTGTCTGTGTGGGTATTGGGTTTGTTTGGGATTTGGGAGAGCTGAAGACTTGTGATGATGAAGCCATTTGAAGATCAAAGAATGAAGACCAACTTCCAGAGTTGATGAGGAGATTCTGTGCTGGCAGCTGTTGAAGTTTGTAGGATCTAGGAGTTAGGCAGAGCCCTAGGGTAGACAACTTGATTCTCAAACATGGAAGGTCTTGATTGCCTCCATTCTTCTCTGTGATGCAGAGTCTCTCTAAGACACTCACCCCCTTCCTTTGGAAGGCTTGGTGCTACTGTCTAAGGGATAGAACTCTTGAGAGAAATATTCTATGTGTTGTTAGCAGTCTGTTTGCCACCCTTGGTGGTCAACTAATTGCTTAACACCCAATTCACTCTTGTGATTGATTCCTCAGCTTGGAGATTGAGACTTGAAGAAAAGCCATTGCAGATGGAAGACTGATGACAAAGACCTTGCCTGAAGGCTGTGGAGAGGGAGATTGATGCTTGATGAAGCTTGTAGCTGTGTGGAGATGGCTTGAAGATAGGTGTTGATGCAGAGCTGTTGTGGCTGTTTATTTTCCTGCTGTTCATTTCTGATGTATTGATTGGTTTTCTTGACTGTATTGTTTGCTGTTTAACTTGCTGGGTTGGAAGTGAATCCTGTTCCCTTTTGCCTATTGTTTTCTAGGTTCGAGGTTGAGTGGGACTCCCTTGCCTCGCTTGTATTGTTGCATCCATGCATTTTACTGCTTTACTGTATATTTGCTATTGTTTCTGTTTCCGTCTATTCCCTTAGGATCTCTGTTTCTCTCTGTGCAGGAGAGGAGCATGATAGACACTAGGTCTTAACCCATGCATGATAACATTAGGTTAGTTTGATTCCCTTCGCAACCATAGGTTAGAGTCCTGTCTCTTCTTTCTCAAAACAAACAGAAAAACACAATAAGATTTCAAACACAATAAAAAACACTTCTTCCGTAAAAGAATGTGAACTCATCAAGATGTCGTTTTTGTCCGCTTGGACTGTTAATCAGAAAAACCTTTTTCAGAAGGAATAAAAACAAACAACAGACAAGCTTGTGTCGTGCGTGGCCCGAACTACGTTTGCTCTGATCTTTCATGTTGTATGAAAGTACGTAGGCATAGGATGCGGTATCCTAGCGAGCAACCTTCCCCTCCTTTCCCGTAGGTAGGCGAACTACGTTGACTCTGATTTCTCGTTCCAGACGGGAATACGTAGGCATAAAGTGCGATACTTTGCCGAGTCATTTTATTTCCTTTTAACCCTTAACCCTTAGTTTAGATAGAAATAACAATCCATACCCGAAAACAAGCGTGGATCCCGTCGAGTACGACGGACGTGAGGGGTGCTAATACCTTCCCCTTGCGTAACCGACTCCCGAATCCAGGTTTTGGTTGCGATGACCATACCTTTCCCATCTTTGCGGTAGGTTTACTCTGAGCGTTTCCTTTCCCTCCCGTGGGATAAATAACGCACGGTGGCGACTCTTCTGTTCAGCCGGCGCCGATTTTCGCAGTAGCGACAGCTGGCGACTCTGCTGGGGATCCAACGTCCGCTGGCTGCTAAGGACTGCGATAGTTCTTATGCATTTGGGATCCAACGTCCCTTAAGAGAGTCAATCCTAACGCTTGTTTTCCCGTCGAGGATTTTGTATGGATTTATATTTCTGACCTTTATTTTCAGCATTATATATATTGGTTATTATTGTTGTATTGTGGGGTGTGACGGGTGTTCTTTGATTGAGAGATAAGCCGGACCTGGGCTTGAGTGCACCTAGACTTAGAGTAGAGATTAGTGGGCGCGCACGTGCTTTGCATGTCCTAGTGTCCCGCGAAATCTACACTCAGACGAGGTTCTTCTGGTTGGCCTCCTGTCCTGCCCTTTGGGTGGCTCGGGTTGCTGGTTAGTTGGATTGTCGACTCTGGGGACCGATCATTTGGAAGTTGGCTAAGTGAGGCCTCTTCAGGATTTGATGATGCCACTCCTTCTGGGAATCGTATCATCAACCCTGAAAGTCTGTGACGCCGACGACCGCATAGGATGCCATACCTTTGTCAGTTACTAGGACATCCACCTGTGAGAGGGTTTGGGGTTATGCAGGTAACTAGACCTTCAGATACCGGTTATTTCTTGATCTGAGATCCTGGGTATTTATGAGAGTCCAGAGGTCTGTCAGAGACCAGTTGGAGATATGTTCTGAGGTCTGTCAGAGACCATTCGGAGAGTTCTGAGGTCTGTCAGAGACCAGTTGGAGATATGATTTGAGGTCTGCCAGAGACCATTCAAAGTTATGATCATGGGGTCTATCAGAGACCAGTATTGAAGCTGTGTATGAGGTCTATCTGTGACCAATGTTTGAGGACTTCTGGAGGGTCTATCTGAGACTTCTTGATATGGTTCAGGCTTCTCAGCCACGACATTTGGTCCATGTTGCATGTTACTTGCATTGCATCGTTTGCATACCCATTATCATTGCATCCCATTAACGTGTGTCTGTGCTGCAGGTACATTTGCATATTCCCCGGTTTTAGTGTCTGGACTTCTGAGTTTTGATCATGGCCGGTTTGAGGATGACAGTTGCTTATAAGCTACCTATCCCTGATATTGCTCCCCTCCTGGGTCTGATTTCTCTTGCTGGTGAGGATGTCCGTAGAAGCTTCAGGCAGAGTTACGGACGGTTGTTGGGTTTAGTTCGCAAATCCACTGATGATGAATTGAATGGGTTGTACACCTTAATGCAATTCTATGACCCGACTTTGAGATGTTTCACGTTTGCTGACTTCATTCTAGGGCCTACCATTGAGGAGTATGTGGAGTTTACTGAGCTGCCTGTTCAGAATGCAGTTCCTTTTATTCACTCTGCCGCTGAGCCCAAGTTGGAGGATCTCGCTAAGGCCTTGCACATGAATGCTTCTGAGCTGTTGATGACTTCGTGGCGAGGGGTTCCGGGTTTCTCTTTCCTATTTCTGGTTGGTAAGTCTCAAGAGTACGCCAAGAATGGGTGTTGGGTGGTCTTTAACGCTATTTTGGCTTTATGCATTTATGGGATCGTGTTGTTTCCCAACTTCCCAAACTTCGTGGACATGGATGCATTTCATCTATTTGCTGCTGGTAACCCAGTGCCAACGCTGATCGGGGACTTTTACCATTCGATGCACTACAGGAATGAGAACAGGAGGGGCAAGAATGTCTCTTGTTGCGTACCTTTGTTGTACATGTGGATTAAGAGCCATCTTCCCCTGAAGGGACCTTTCGTGGATAGTGCAACCACATCTGACTGGCAAGAGCGTATGATGAGGCTAACTTCTGAAGACATTGAGTGGTTTGATCGAGACCTGCTAGGGTCTGAGCTTACATTCAGTTGTTCTGGGTACCCTAATGTTCCGTTGATAGGAAGAAAGGGGTGTATCAACTACAACCCATCGCTGTTTGTCCGTCAGTTCGGATATGCGCTGAAGAACCCACCAAAGGAGGAAGAAGTACAGGAATCTCTGTACTTCACCGGTGATTTGAAGGGAGAGTTATTAGCCAAGCTGCAGCATGCCTGGACGCGTATTAACCGAAGAGGGAAGCCGTTGTTAGGAAAAAACGACTGTCAGGCTTATGCACCATACAGAGTTTGGATCCAGGAAAGAGCAAGTCAGTTGCGGATGCCATTTCCAGATGCACCAGTCCTTGTTCCTATTCCGGTAGCAGAGCCAACTACTGTTTCTAGGGAGGCCTACGAGCAAGTTGTGAAAGAAAAAGAAGCCTTGATGAAGATCAATGAAGGGCTAGAGCAATAGCTAGCTCAGATACGCAGTGAGAAAAACAAGGTCGTGCATGCTTTCCAACAGCAGATCGAGCTAGTAAACAGACTAGGGGCTGAGTTGACTGAGGAGAAGAAGAAGCGCGAACGTCTGGGGCAAGAGTTCAGAAGCTCCCATGACATGCTGGAATCCAAAAAGAAAGCGCTCGACGCAGCACACCGAGAGATCTCTTCTTGCAATAAGACTTGGAATGCTACGCTGACCAACAATAAGAAGAGGGAGGATAAGTTGAAGCAACAAATCTCCGACCTCGAAGAGTAGTTGAAAGCTAGCATCAAGAAGTATGAAGAAGAAGTGATGACCTAGTATAGTCTCCAAAATGCACTGAACAAGGCCATCAAAGGCAGGGACGAAGCTGTGTCTCAGAAGCGGAAGCTAGAAGATCGCTTCGGAGAAGGGGCATGGGAGGAAACTGCTGGAGACGTTCAACATGTGCTCAAATGAAGAAACCAACTTGTTGAAGGGCTGCTTACGCGACCAGGTCATCCAGAGACCAAGAAGTTAATAGAAGAGTACCGGGCTTATGGGAGTACTTGATCATGTCATGTATTAACTTGTATGCTTTATTTGCATAGTGCTGACCATCACCAGGACTGTTGGTTGAGGTCATGCCTTCTCTTTGTACTCAATAATATTGTATTCTTGGCTTATTGGTTTTCTCTGCAATATATGAGGCTTTCTGTGATTTAGCTCCGATCTTTATATTGCTAGCACTGTCACCGCACTGGCACCTTCACACTAGAATCGGGGAATGATCTTCCCTAATGCACAGACACACATTGCATTGCATTCATATTCATGTTGCATTACAGGTAATCATTGGATGGTATCTTATTTCCTGCTCTGCATCAGGTATTTTCAGGATTGCAGATCAGCGCCCGCACAGATATTCCACTCGCACCAACTATCGAAGAATCATGGATCAAATGCAGAACGAAATGCAAGATATGCGCGAGAAGCTAGCTCTCTTTATGCAGACCATGGAGACTATTGCAAAAGGTCAGGAGAATTTGCAAGCTATGGTGCAGCCTCTGTTGGTCAGAAATGCTGGTCAGGGGAATGAGGATCATCAGTCTGTGCGAGTCGACACTGTTCATGGGGATGGCACTCCCACGCCAGTGGCTCCACCTATAGTCAATATACCTGCTGTCAATGTTAACAACGGTACTGCTGCTGGGAACGGTAACGTTGGAATTGGGAATGAGACTGCTGTCCATAACGTTGGGCTTGGTGATGTCAACTTGGGTGACAATATGGGAGGCAACGGCTTCGGTAATGCTGGATTCGGGTTCAATGATCAGGGATTCGATAATGCTGGGAAATATGGTTTCAATACTCAAGGCTTTGGGCAGGACGATTTTGGTGTGACCAATCAGGGTTACGGAGGTTTCGAAAATGGAAACGACGCTGGGTTAATGACTTTTGGACCTACTGGAATTGCTCCGGGATACGGCAACAGAGGGCGAGGCCCGGTGATGAATCAGATCAGAGCTGGCCGTAATAATGGATATGATGGGTATGGAGCTGGGAATGGTATCTGGCAGGAAGATCAGCAGGAGGACGCTTTCTCCGGTGGAGGTTTCGAGGGGCCGATGGATGACTCCCAGAAGATCAGAATGCTAGAAGAGCAGATGAGGGGGGTCCTGAACCAAAGTGCTGTGGGCTTAGACATGTCAACAATGGGGCTGGTACCTGGCTTGAGGGTGCCAATCAAATTCAAAGCTCCTACGTTTGATAAGTATAAAGGGGACACCTGTCCGAAAGTGCACGTGCGGGCTTATTACAGAAAGATGTCTGCGTATTCAACCGATGAGAGAATGCTAATGCATTTCTTTCAAGATAACTTGTCAGGTCCTTCCTTAGAGTGGTACATGGGGTTGGAGCCAACCAATATAAAGACATGGAAGCAACTGGCAGAGGCATTTGTAGCTCACTATAAGTATAACAGCGACTTGGCGCCCAATCGGGTTCAATTGCAAGGGCTGTCTCAGAAGAAGGGTGAGAGCTTTAAAGAGTATGCGCAAAGATGGCGCGACATGGCTGCTAGGGTCCGTCCTCCTCTAGAAGACAAAGAAATGAATGACATGTTCATCGGCACATTCACAGGCATGTTTTATGACAAGTTGTTTCACACATCTTTGGCCAGTTTCTCAGACTTAATTCTGATGGGAGAAAAGATTGAAAACAACATTAAACAAGGCCGATTCCAGGCTGAGGAATCAACTGCATCTGGCAGTAATAGGAAGGCTTTTGGTGGGCGCCGTCAGGGCGAGGCAAGCGCAGTGTTTGGAGGCCGAGGCAGAGGCCGAGGCAGAGGTCGAAATCAGTATCATCAACCGCAGCAGGTGGCGAGTGTTACTATTCCATTTCAACAACAACCGTTTCAGCAACAGCCAATGCAGCAGCAGCAGCAGCCACAACAGCCACAGCAGGGGGCACAGCCTGCTCAACGTAGATTCCAGGGTGGTAAACTAAGGAGAGTATTTGAGAAGCCGCCCTTAACGTATGCGGATTTGTTACAGACGTTATTAGGGTTGAACTTGGTAGAGAAGAGAACTCTGGCACCTATAACGGGAACTCCTCCGTATGGTTATGATGCAAGCAGGCACTGTGAGTTTCATTCTGGGGCTCCGGGCCACGATGTAGAGGGTTGCCATGCTTTTAAGCATGTTGTGCAGGATCTTTTGGACAATAAGGCTATCAATTTCGGAACGGCGGGTCCGAATATAGTGCAGAAACCCATGCCTAATCATGGGGCAAACACCATTCTGACTGAGGAGGGTTTGAATTTGATTATGAATGTCGAGGATTTAAAGACGCCATTGAATGAGATAAAAAGCAGATTATTGCAGGGGGGGTGTGTATCCTGGTTGTGACGAGTATTGTTTAGAATGCTGGACCCTAGCTGGGGGGTGTGATGACTTAAAGAAAGGTGTTCAGGCTTTAATAGATGGCGGCACGCTGCAATTTGACCGATCAGCAATTGAAGAACCTGCAGGGGCAGTAGCAGATAATCAGAGTGATGTGGCCACTGTAACGATTCCTCGGAAGACAATCACTATAACAGCACCGGTCCAGCGACCACCGATCACCATAACTAAGGCCGGACCAGTCCCGTACGAGAGCACAAAGGCAGCCCCATGGTCATATGGGTTGGAAGTGTATTGTGACGGAATAAAGATTGATGTTAATAAGCAGCCAGCCGAGACCGTAGACAATGTTGTTGGTACCGGAGGTATGACAAGGAGCGGTAGGATCTTTATGTCGCCTGAGGTAGAGGCCGAAAGATTGGCAAAGGGGAAGGGAAAGATGATTGAGAACGTCCCTGTGCAAGCAAGCGACAAAGCGTCAGCATCGAAAGATGTGGAAGAATTCATGCGCTTGATTCGAAAAAGTGATTATAAGATTGTGGAGCATCTGCAACAGACGCCGTCCAAGATATCTATCCTGTCATTGCTATTGTGTTCTGAAGCCCACAGAAATGCTTTGTTGAAAGTCCTGGATACTTCCTTCGTACCCCAAGACGTTTCCGTGAATCAGCTGGAAGGGGTGTTAGCACATGTAAATGCAGGCCACAGCTTGGGCTTTACCGACTTCGATTTGACCCCGAAGGGGAGAGATCATAATATGGCGCTGCACGTATCTGTCGAGTGTAGAGGATCAGTCATGTCGCATGTATTGGTCGATACCGGATCGTCTTTGAATGTGCTGCCCAAGAAAGCGATGATGAAGCTAGATGTCAGAGGAATCCTGTGCACGCCCAGTGACTTGGTAGTCAGGGCATTCGATGGCACGCGAAGAACAGTCTTTGGATCGATAACATTGCCTCTATAGGTGGGGCCGGAGGTGTTTGCAACTGAATTTTATATCATGGACATCCAGCCTGCATATAGCTGCCTGCTCGGAAGACCTTGGATTCATGGGGTTGGGGCAGTCACGTCTAGCCTGCATCAGAAGTTGAAATATATGGTCGGAGACAGCGTAGTCACTGTGTGCGGAGAAGAAGACATCCTGGTCAGCCATCTGTCGTCGTTTAAATATGTGGAGGTCGATGGAGACAAAGGTCCCGGGCCGAGCAAAGTGTCGGAGATAGCCGTCTCGTCATATAAAGAAGCTCAAGCTCTGGTAGAGGCTGGAGAAGCAAAAGGCTGGGGCAAAGTGCTGGATATTCCTGTGAAGATGGACCGGTTCGGGCTAGGATACCAACCGTCGTCGTCAACACCTGCTGTGGGAGCACCTCGTTTCAGAGGGCCAATAACCATCTCTGCCAGTGGAGTATGTCATGAGACTATTAATGCTGCTTCAGAGTCTGACGAAGGAGACAGCGATTGTGATATGGACGCTTGGATTCAGCCAAGCACGCCAGGGCAGGGATTGTGCAACTGGTCTATTCAAGAGTCTGTTCCTGTGACTCTTAAACAATAATGCTTTGTTTTATTAATTGTTGAACAACCTGGTGTCTCGCCCGGGGCATCAGGATTTGCTTAGGGCTGTGCTGTTATGAACATTGCGTGTTAATCGTTAAATAAATGGCGTTTTTTCATATGCAAATATTGCGATCTCTGTTTTTCTTGTTTTGTATTTTTCAATAAAATGGCAACGAGGTTATTCGCTTTGTACACATTTTGAAGCATTTAACCATTCTTCTTGCAGGATAACATTTTCAGATGACATCCTTGAACCACCTATGACTCGTCCCGACTTTGAACACCCGGTATTTCAGGCCGAAGAAGAGGTTGTCGAAGATAGTGACGTTCCTGAAGAACTATCTTGGTTGGTGAAACAAGAGGAAAGAGTCATTCTGCCTCACGAAGAGGTCATCGAAATTATCAACTTGGGGTCGGAAGGGGTTGAGAAGAATATTCGTATCGGAGCTGCGCTGCAGAGCGATATCAAGCGAAGACTGGTTGGAATGCTCAGAGAGTATAGTGATGTATTCGCTTGGTCGTATGAAGACATGCCAGGGCTCGATACAGATATGGTTGTGCACCGTCTGCCATTGAAAGAAGAATGCCCGCCGGTCAAACAAAAGCTTCGCAGAACTAGACCAGATATGGCAGTGAAGATCAAAGAGGAAGTTCAAAAACAGTGGGATGCTGGTTTCCTGGCTGTGACAAAATATCCCTTATCGGTTGCTAACATCGTACCAGTGCCAAAGAAAGATGGCAAGGTTCGAATGTGCGTGGATTATAGGGATTTGAATAAAGCGAGCCCGAAAGACGATTTTCCACTTCCTCATATCGATGTGCTAGTTGATAACACTGCTCAATACTCCGTATTCTCCTTCATGGATGGCTTCTCAGGCTATAATCAGATTAAAATGGCGCCAGAGGATATGGAGAAGACTACTTTCATAACGCCTTGGGGAACATTTTGTTATAAAGTGATGCCCTTCGGTTTAAAGAATGCTGGGGCAACGTATCAGCGTGCGATGACGACTCTTTTCCATGATATGATGCATAAAGAGATCGAAGTTTATGTTGACGATATGATTGCCAAATCCCAGACGGAGGAAGAGCATCTAGTGAATCTGCTGAAGCTATTTAAAAGGCTTAGGAAGTTCAGGTTGAGACTGAACCCTAACAAGTGCACCTTCGGGGTGAGATCGGGTAAACTGCTGGGGTTTATCGTAAGCGAAAGAGGAATAGAGGTTGATCCTGCAAAAATAAAAGCAATACAGGAGATGCCGATGCCTAAAACAGAGAAAGAAGTGCGCGGGTTTTTAGGGAGGTTGAACTACATCGCCCGGTTCATATCTCACCTAACTGCCACGTGTGAACCGTTGTTCAAGCTATTGAAGAAAGATCAAGCTGTGACGTGGAACGAAAATTGTCAAAAGGCGTTCGATAAAATAAAGCAGTATTTGCAGGAGCCTCCTGTTTTGATACCCCCGGTGGCAGGGAGACCCTTGATTATGTATTTGACAGTTCTTGAGGGAAGCATGGGTTGTGTTCTCGGGCAACACGACGAGACCGGAAGAAAAGAGCATGCGATCTATTACTTGAGTAAGAAATTTACAGACTGTGAATCTCGATACTCAATGCTGGAGAAAACTTGTTGTGCGCTAGCCTGGGCCGCCAAGCGTTTGAGGCAATACATGCTGAATCATACAACCATGCTCATCTCGAAGATGGATCCTATCAAATATGTATTCGAAAAGCAGGCGTTGTCAGGGAGAATTGCCCGTTGGCATATGGTCTTGACTGAATATGACATCCAATACGTCTCGCAAAAGGCTATAAAGGGGAGTGTGCTGTCTGAGTACTTGGCGGAGCAGCCTATTGAAGATTACCAATCGATGAGGTTTGATTTTCCTGACGAGGATATCATGTACCTAAAGATGAAGGATTGTGAAGAGCCGTTGCCAGACGAAGGACCAGAATTGGGTTCCAAGTGGAAGATGATCTTTGACGGAGCTGTAAACGCTTACGGTAGCGGAATAGGGGCAATCATCACTACTCCTCACGGGTCGCACATCCCGTTCACTGCTCGATTGACCTTTGCAGTTACCAATAACGAGGCCGAATACGAAGCTTGTATTATGGGGCTTGAAGAAGCCATTGATTTACGAATCAAGCATCTGGACGTATACGGAGACTCGGCTCTGGTGGTGAATCAAATCAAAGGGGAATGGGAGACACGTTAGCCCAATTTAATACATTACATGAATTATGCAAGGAGATTGTTGCCTTTCTTCGACAAGGTTGAATTGCATCATGTACCGCGGGCAGAAAATCAGATGGCTGACGCCCTGGCCACTTTGTCTTCCATGTACAAAGTCAACTTCTGGAACGAGGCTCCCAGAATTATTATCTCTCGACTTGAAAGACCAGCCTTTGTGTTTGCTATTGATGAAGCATCTGACGACAAACCGTGGTATTTTGATATCCTTAATTTCCTGAAGAATAAAGAGTATCCGGCTGGGGCATCCAGTCACGATCAGAAGACTCTCAGGAGATTAGCGGGTAATTTCTATTTGAATCCGGATGGTGTCTTGTACAGAAGAAACCATGATTTGGTGCTGCTGCGTTGCGTAGATGAAAGAGAGGCAAAGTTGCTCATGGAGGAAATACATGAAGGTACATTTGGTACGCATGCTGGTGGGCATGCTATGACAAGAAAGCTGCTACGGGCAGGTTATTTTTGGCTGACTATGGAAACTGATTGTTTCAAGTTCGCGAGGAAGTGCCACAAGTGCCAAATCTATGCTGATAAGATCCATGTGTCTCCGAGTCCTCTGAATGTGATGTCATCGCCATGGCCATTCTCGATGTGAGGAATCGATATGATTGGAAAGATCGAGCCGACAGCTTCTAATGGGCACCGGTTCATTCTAGTAGCAATCGATTATTTCACCAAGTGGGTGGAAGCGGCGTCTTATGCAAATGTAACTAAGCAGGTGGTGGCCAGATTCATCAAGAGAGATATCATTTGCCGATATGGGATCCCCGAGCGGATAATCACGGACAACAGTTCAAACCTGAACAATAAAATGATGAAGGAGCTCTGTCAGAATTTCAAGATCGAACATCACAACTCCTCCCCTTACCGACCCAAGATGAATGGCGCTGTCGAAGCGGCCAATAAGAATATCAAGAAGATCGTTCAAAAGATGGTGGTGACCTACAAGGATTGGCATGAGATGCTACCTTTTGCTTTGCACGGTTATCGTACGACGGTACGCACATCAACCGGGGCAACCCCGTTTTCGTTGGTATACGGAATGGAAGCAGTACTACCATTGGAAGTTGAGATCCCTTCTCTGAGGGTATTGCGAGATGTTCAGCTAGACGAGGCAGAATGGGTGAAAGACAGGTTGAACCAACTGAGTTTGATGGATGAGAAGAGGCTAGCTTCTCTAGCATACGGTCGTTTGTACCAGAGCCGAATGAAGAGAGCATATGATAAGAAGATACATCCGCGGAGCTTTCAGACGGGCGACCTTGTGCTGAAAAGGATTCTCCCGCTGCAGGCAGATCACAGGGGCAAGTGGACCCCTAACTACGAAGGGCCATACGTTGTCATAAAAGTCTTTTCAGGAGGAGCGTTGTTGTTGTCCACCATGGACGGTGAAGACTTTACGTCGCCTGTGAATTCGGACGCAGTTAAAAAATACTTTGCTTAAAATTCGACCCGCTGGACAAAAAAGGAGAGTCCAGGCAAAAATGGGGCATCCTGGCGAACCAAAAACAGAATGAAAGGTTCGGGCAAAAGTTAGGGATAAAATGGAAAAATGTACACCCGCGAAGTTGAAAACCTACACTGGGCGGCTTCGGCAAAAAGGGGTATCCCAGTGAACTGAAAACCCGTAAAGGGCGGTTCACGCAAAAGTTAGGGATTTAAAAAGCAAATGACTGCGGTCCGAATTCGATACTGCATTGAGCTTTGGTGCGGGAGAATACACCTGAGGGGTCGATTATTGGATACAATCCCTTCGGAAGTGTGGATACCGGGAAAGCATTAGAGTCGGGCGAGTCATAGGAGGATCAGTTTGTGATGTTCGTCTGCATCCCGTTGCCGACATGTGTACAAATTTAATTTGTCAATATATTTATGCTTCTTGTGCATACTTGTATATTTGCTTTGCGTAGCTTCCTCTTTTCAGGAGTTGCATCCCGTGTACAAAAACTCTTCCCATTCAGGTGCCCAATCAATAAAATATGTTATTCAGTATTTGATGCTGGTTCTTTACTGTTTTGTGCATGATAAACGCCTAGGATTAATGAAACTAGCATGTGCATAACGCCGCTGGCCCTTGCCAACAATTGCTAAAACCTTGAATTAACTAAAAACAAAGTCACTAACACTAACCTGAATAGATCTGGTTGCATAGACTTGTCTTGTCTTGTTTGTGTTGTTGCAGGGTTCATAGCCGTACGAAGAGGACGATCAAAAGAAGCTCGTAACGAAAGACTCGATCCCCACGCAGGTCATGCTCCCAAGATAGCAATGTTCCTCACTGAAGAGAGATCAAATTCCCCAGCTAGTCGTAGCTTATCCAAAGGACATGCTCCAACAAAGTCAGTTATTTTCAGCAGAATTGGTAATTCCAAGATCGAAGGCTGTATTCAGACAGTGCATCTCAAGCAGAGTGGTTTAGCCACACAAGATTAATATTTGTGAGCTGTACTCAGGCAGTTTACCTTTTCCCCGCAAGGTCATTTACTCTCCCCCAGCGAAGTCAGTTGATTTTCCCTAAGAGAATCGTTTCGTCCCCAGCGGAGTTCTCTTTCCAGCAAGTGCTTTCTTTCCTCCCAGTGGAACTCGAAGGTTAAGACGCTCCCCGGCAGAGTTGGTTGCATCCTGGCATTTATTTTGTCAGAATACCGTGTGATATCAGTTCGCTCTCCAGCAGAAGTTCAATCATACCAGGCGCATCTGTTATTCTCCAGTAGAGTTATATTCCCCAGCAGGGTGTTACTTCAATGAGGTGCTGGGTTTAAACTCCCAATTTCTCAGCTGAGTCGACTTCACTCTTCCAGCATTTATGATTTTGTAGCACATGGCTATCCCCAGCGAAGTCGGCGTTGTCTTCAGCATTTATTTTGCTGGAGCAATTCCTATATCTCAGCAGTTCGAGTCTGCATTTGCATTGGCATATAGTGTCATACTTGCATCCACCAAATAAACATGCGTAACATTTCCATATCGAATGGAGCATTGCGTCATTGTCAAACATATGCATTTTGAAGCATGAACCAGGTGAGCTAACCGTTTGTTTCAAGTATTATTTCTCTTGCAGGTAGAGAGAGCTCTTGCTCAAATGAATTACCTAGACATTCGAGGTCTCGACGTGAGACATTCAAGGAGGTGTCAGTTTCGGCATTATTCCCCACAGAAGTATCATGATGAAGTTCTCTGTGTCTCCAAACGGAGTTTGTTTGTGTGAATTTCTCTCGTTTTCCCCGCCAGAGTTAGTAGGCAAAATTTCTCCTTGTCCCCAAGCAGAGTTATTTGTCATCAAAGGGTTTCCTGAATCAGAATTTCAGAGGCTGCCGCCGCTATCTGAGCTGGTGTCCAGTAGTTTGGTTTCCAAATGTCCCCAGGAGAGTCCGCTTCAAAGTCGCTGTCACGTCAGTGCTAAGAAGTTTGTGATTTGGGACCAATGGAAGGATGAGTCCTGACGTGGACAATTTTATTGACAGGTTTTCTTTGTGCTGGAAAAGTGGGGGTCCTAACGTGGACAGATTTATTTCCTTATGGTTGATGAGAGGTGCTAGTCCTAACATGGACAGGTTCGATTTTTCAGAATTGTTAGAGAAGCGAAGTCCTGACATGGACAGTTTCATTTCCTCAAGTTGACGATGTGTGCTAGTCCTAACATGGACAGATTTGAGTTCTTGTAATTGATGGAATGTGAAGTCCTGACGTGGACAAAGTTGATTACTCTTCGTGTTGGTGTCCTGACGTGGACAATTTATTTCCAGCAGATATCTTTATTCGTAATGGTGAGATGGGCGTCCTGACGTGGACAAGTTTATAGTTCTTCGTGATGACAAGATGCGAGAGTCCTGACGTGGACAAATTTATCCTTCTTCGTGTTGCTGGCAAAGTATGAGTCCTGACGTGGACAAAGTCTTATTTCCCCAGCAAGTCGAAGGCGCGCAAGTCCTGACGTGGACAGGTCCTATTACTTCGGCAGGTTGAGATGTAAGTCCTGACGTGGACAAGTCTCACTTCCCCAGTGGGTCGAAGGTGCATGAGTCCTGACGTGGACAAGGTTTTATTTCCTCAGCAAGTCAAGAGGTGAGTCCTTACGTGGACGAATCAAGATGAAACGTGAGTCCTGACGTGGACAAGTTTATTCCTTACGTGGAAAGAAAATTGATTCCTTACATGGAAAGAAAATTGATTCCTTACGTGGAAGATATATTCCTTACGTGGAAAGATTGGAGTCCTTACGTGGACAGATTAAGATGGTGTATTCCTTACGTGGAAAGTTGGGAGTCCTTACGTGGACAAATCAGAAAGAGTGGTTTCCTTACGTGGAAAGATTGTGGTTTCCTTACGTGGAAAGATTGTGGTTTCCTCACATGGAAAGATTGTGGTTTCCTCACATGGAAAGATGTGAGTCCTTACGTGGACGAATCAAAATGTGATTCCTTACGTGGAAAGAGATGTGATTCCTTACGTGGAAAGATTTATTCCTTACGTGGAAAGATTGGAGTCCTTACGTGGACAGATTGATATAGTATTCCTTACGTGGAAAGAAGATTGTTTCCTTACGTAGAAAGGTAAAGGTGGGTCCTAACGTGGACGATGTATTCCTTACGTGGAAAGTTTAGTCCTGACGTGGACAGATTCATAAAAGAAGTTGGTTTCCTTACGTGGAAAAATGTTATTCGCAAGATGAAAAAAGATGTGTTCCTTACGTGGGAGAGTTTTACGAAGTCTTAGTCCTAGCGTGGACGGTGTTATTCCTAACGTGGAAGAGTTTATTCCTAACGTGGACGATTTATTTCTGACGAGAAGGCAGACGAGCCGTCCCCAGTGAAGTTGTCGAGATTTTTCCTAGCGTGGACAGGGTTAGTTGAAATTTCTTCGTGTTGACAGCAGATAGAGTCCTAACGTGGACAAGCAAAGGACAAGGTTTTGATGATAGAACATTTTTCAGGCTGATGAAAGTAATCCCCAGCACGAGATCAGGGGGTTGCTGTAAACGGTGGGATTCAGTTGATGAATGTCGTTCCTCAAGCAGTGGTGTAGTTCGTTTCTGCGGTTGGCAAATTTCCGGGTTCTTAGTATTCAACCGTCTCGTACCTCGAATGTTTGAAGGCCGTTCGCTCTTCACCCAATCGGGTCCAAGTCGCTTGAATAGGGGCAGCTGTTGCACCCTAAAATTTGCTCAACCTATTTTACCTGGGTTTATGTTTCAATATCATTAGCATTTGCATATAGAGTTATGTGCATAGTCTAATCATCTGCATAGCATAGCAAATCATCCAACAGGGACCAAGCATTATTCTCACCTCTATGAGCCTATCAAGAGGTCAATATTCAAATTCAATCTCATTCAAGTCATCAGGGAAGATTTGAAAGCTGGGAAGTCAGTGGATCAAGCAGTGCATCTATCTCCTATTTGAGGGTGTCTGAGGATCACCAAAGAAGATGTGAGTTGTGGATTGAGCATGGAGAGTATGTGGACTTCATAGGAGACTTAGAAAGTCATTTGTAGAAGGATACAAGTCATTGATATGATCACAAGAATTGCAGTTGAAGACAGTCAACTAGGGTTTCATCTGGGGTCAACCCTGGGTCAACTCTAGGTCAATTGACTGATTGAAAGGCATTAAGGGCTATTGGAGAGATGTGGGGTTCATCATTTGGCATGTGGATAAGGATATGATGTTGTGCTAAGAAGAAATCAAGAGAGATCAAGGAGAAGAGGAGTTTCTAAATTAGGGTTTCTGTGTAAAATCCCCTAGTTTAGGTCAAATTTCCAAGCAAGATAAGTAAAAATGAAAGCTTCAAATGGATCCTTGGCCAACATGAAACTTGTAGAGGATCTCAATACCTTTAATTTTAGTTGTGGAAGACATTAAGGAGATTTATAGAACTCAAGTTATGGTCCTTGCAAGTTACAGGTCATCTGAGGTATCTGAAAATTTGTCTGTGAAAGTGACTTGTCTTCCAAGCAATGTTTACCCCTCAAGGAGATTTCAAATGAATTTCTGGTCAACATAAGAATTGTTCCTAATTGTCTTAGATTTCTAGAATGGTATGGTATGCCTTCATATGATTTGGGGAACTCTACTTATGGTCTTGGAAAGCAAAGGGTATTTTGGTCATTTGAGAATTACAGGTCATTTCAAGCCTATGCCCAAAACTCATACAAGGAAGCTTCAAATGGAAAACTTCACAACATCAAACTTGTTCCAAATGACATTTTGAGTCTAGAAAAGTGACCATGAAATATTGGAAAGACTCATAGCACAAGGTTTCAAAATTGGTGGATTTAATGAATAAAAAATGACCTAAATTTGAGATTTTTCATAGTTTGGCCAAATGAGGTGAAATTATAGGTCATTTTGATTGGAAAAATTATTTTGAGAACATTGGAAAAAGTATAATTTTGAGTTTGGTTCAAGAATTAGAAGTTATGCATGGTTACTTACACATGAAGTTACATAATCCAAATCCAAGGGAAATTGTGCATGGGAAGGTTCTACAAACTTCTAGGGCTTTCTAAGTGCATGTATATATTGCATTGTGTGGCTTCATTCCATGTTTGGTGAATCATATTGATCAAAAACACAAGTTTCATACCAATCTTCCATTTTGCAAAAGCTTCTCAAACTTCATCAAACTCTCATCAATTTTCACATTTGTTGATTTGATCATTATCACCATTTTCCATAGATCAGAATTCACATCAAGATTGGTTAGAATTGAGGAGAATTCGTGCCATACACTTCCATCATCCAAGAAGCAAGAAATTTGGAATTGCAAGATCCAAGGGAATTGAATAAGATTCAGTGCATACAGAACTCATCATCAAGTCCCCTGATTCATTTCCAATCATTACAAGCATTGGATCAAGGAGTTTCATAGCTGTTTTCTTCATTTTACACCAGGTAGGTTTCTCCTTCGAATTGCATGTTTTAGTTAGACTTATAGGGATTTGTTAGCATAGAAAGTTTAAGGTAGGATAGATGACTGATTTTGGTGAGTTTGGAGAAGTTTTATGGAGGTTGTTAATGACATGTCAAAACTGTTAAGGCTTGTAACTCATGGTTCAATGCACGAAAATCTTGAATAAATGGCTCAGATTAATCAACATGGAATATAGATCAGGTTAGGGTAAGAATTGGTTAGAATTGAAGCAATTGATGACAGGTGAAAATGGTGGAGCAGTGTTATTGCACTCATCGGGTTTGATCATTGGTTAAGTTTTAGAAGAAGATAAGAGTATGGCTGTGTAGAGGGGAATTAGTAGACCATCTTTGCTTTTGGAATCGTTTGATTTCGTGGAAGAACAAGAGAGAACACAGAGGTGGAAATTCGTTCATGGTGAAGGGAGTTTTAGAAACCCTAGGGTTTCTAAGGTTGAAGACAACCTTCTGGCCACACGATCAGGCATTGACCCTTGACTTGGCTTCACATCCAACGGCCACGATTAAAAGAAATTCGGAGGGAGATTTAAATGGTGCAACGCACCGTTTCACTTAAAGGTTTCTGGTGGGCTTTGGATTCTCATGCTAATGACACCCCCAGATGCAGGCCCAACATGATTTTAACTGAAATATTCGCTATTTGCACCGTTTGCAGTTTTTTTATTCTTTGTCATTGTTTTCTGATGGTGATGGGCCCAGACGCGCTTGCTATGTGCGCCCCCTAGTCTGGGCCCAGTTTATTCTTTTAACTAGTTTCATTTATTTACTGCACCCTCACCCATTATTTCTCATTTTATATTCTTTCAAAAATATTAATTCTTTAAAAATTCATAAAAAATTGGAAAATGCTTATTTTTCATTGGTTCTTTTTGCACATTATTCATAATTTTGTCAAGAAAAATATCATACAAAAAAATTCCAATTTCATTTTATTTTAATATTTTTGGCATATTTTTCTTTTAAATAGGTGTAAATATCATTTTGTTTGATACATGAATTTGGTAATTTTAGTTTGAATAGATGCTTCAATATTTTTAATCCATTCTTTTTAGGTTGGTTAGTCTAGACATTTATCTTGTGTATGCAATTTTAGTTCATATTTTTAGAACTTAATCTTAGGTGGTTTGATTAGGTGTGAATAACATGATCAAAATTAGGGTTTCAGGTGAGCATAAGTGAAATAGATTAGATTCTTTTAGGAATTTTCATCTGATTTTTGGGGTATGGGACTATGGGGGTTATGGGTATAGGATAGATCCCTTAGAGAATATTAGGATTCCCCTACTGCTATTAGTATACTGGCTATATTTGCTTGATTGGTGTGGTGTGCCCTCTCTGGGGATTATGACTTGTCTGTGTGGGTATTGGGTTTGTTTGGGATTTGGGAGAGCTGAAGACTTGTGATGATGAAGCCATTTGAAGATCAAAGACTGAAGACCAACTTCCAGAGTTGATGAGGAGATTCTGTGCTGGCAGCTGTTGAAGTTTGTAGGATCTAGGAGTTAGGCATAGCCCTAGGGTAGACAGCTTGATTCTCAAACATGGAAGGTCTTGATTGCCTCCATTCTTCTCTGTGATGCAGAGTCTCTCTAAGACACTCACCCCCTTCCTTTGGAAGGCTTGGTGCTATTATCTAAGGGATAGAACTCTTGAGAGAAATATTCTATGTGTTGTTAGCAGTCTGTTTGCCACCCTTGGTGGTCAACTAATTGCTTAACACCCAATTCACTCTTGTGATTGATTCCTCAGCTTGGAGATTGAGACTTGAAGAAAAGCCATTGCAGATGGAAGACTGATGACAAAGACCTTGCCTGAAGGCTGTGGAGAGGGAGATTGATGCTTGCTGAAGCTTGTAGCTGTGTGGAGATGGCTTGAAGATAGGTGTTGATGCAGAGCTGCTGTGGCTGTTTATTTTCCTGCTGTTCATTTCTGATGTATTGATTGGTTTTCTTGACTGTATTGTTTGCAGTTTAACTTGCTGGGTTGGAAGTGAATCCTGTTCCCTTTTGCCTATTGTTTTCTAGGTTCGAGGTTGAGTGGGACTCCCTTGCCTCGCTTGTATTGTTGCATCCATGCATTTTACTGCTTTACTGTATATTTGCTATTGTTTCTGTTTCCGTCTATTCCCTTAGGATCTCTGTTTCTCTCTGTGCAGGAGAGGAGCATGATAGACACTAGGTCTTAACCCATGCATGACAACATTAGGTTAGTTTGATTCCCTTCGCAACCATAGGTTAGAGTCCTGTCTCTTCTTTCTCAAAACAAACAGAAAAACACAATAAGATTTCAAACACAATAAAAAACACTTCTTCCGTAAAAGAATGTGAACTCATCAAGATGTCGTTTTTGTCCGCTTGGACTGTTAATCAGAAAAACCTTTTTCAGAAGGAATAAAAACAAACAACAGACAAGCTTGTGTCGTGCGTGGCCCGAACTATGTTTGCTCTGATCTTTCATGTTGTATGAAAGTACGTAGGCATAGGATGCGATATCCTAGCGAGCAACCTTCCCCTCCTTTCCCGTAGGTAGGCGAACTACGTTGACTCTGATTTCTCGTTCCAGACGGGAATACGTAGGCATAAAGTGCGATACTTTGCCGAGTCATTTTATTTCCTTTTAACCCTTAACCCTTAGTTTAGATAGAAATAATAATCCATACCCGAAAACAAGCGTGGATCCCGTCGAGTACGACGGACGTGAGGGGTGCTAATACCTTCCCCTTGCGTAACCGACTCCTGAATCTAGGTTTTGGTTGCGATGACCATACCTTTCCCGTCTTTGCGGTAGGTTTACTCTGAGCATTTCCTTTCCCTCCCGTGGGATAAATAATGCACGGTGGCGACTCTTCTGTTCAGCCGGCGCCGATTTTCGCAGTAGCGACACAACCAAATGCACTTAAGACCGTTCTCGCATCTTAATCTCATGCATTCTCAAATAATTCATCACATAAGAATTATAACATGATTGCACACTCACACATCATATAAAAGTATTCATACTTTCAACATCATCACATTTATCAAGCAATGCACACATATTCACAATATGTTCTCATGCATTATTCACAATTTTGCATACAATCAATATGCATTCACATCATCGTGCCAAACAACAACAAACTTCATCGCAAATTATCATGCATTTTTAATCAAATTAAACAATGCATTATATATACCAAAAGGCCACATTTCACAATCGATTCCACAATCTAGGATTCACAATTGAACCAAACAATCAACATTGGATGGAAAACACAAAGAAATTAGAATGCTATCACGCTCGCTGACTTGCTCGCCTAGCGAGTTCCTAGCGAACACTCGCTACCTGTTCGCCTAGCGAACAAGCTCGCGAAGGCAAATAGAAGCTACTGTAAGGCTTCGCTACCTACTCGCTGGGGCTTCGCCTAGCGAACCCCTCGCTACCTCGCTCGCTAATAGCGGAGGGTCAATCACATTCTGTCCAAGTCTGGGACCACTCGCTACAGCGAACACTCGCGACCTGCCCGCCTAGCGAAGGTGCTAGCGAACGTCTGCGATGTTCAAAACTCCAACTGTCCAAAATTCATCAGGAACTCCTAAATCACCCGATTTCCACCAAACCAGTTCCCATAGTCTTGGTCTAACATTTCTCGACTAATCTACACCATTTATTCTTGGCTTTAACTGTTGAAACATCGATTCTATCGATTAAATCCATTTCTGCCCTAGAATGGAAAAAGATGGGAAACCTCTAACAAATCCAAACACACACATATACATAATCATATACATTGGTAAGATAACAACATTTCACACCCTTACCTTGATTAAATCGAAGCTAGAAGTTATTCTTGAGCTTTCCAAGCTGTTTTCCCCTTTTCCTTCTCTTTTTCTCCTCTTCCTCTTTCTTTCTCTTCTCTTTCTCTTATGTTTCTATTCTTCCCTTTTCTTTCCACCTTTCCTTATATTTCCTTCTATTCTATTTCCTTCCATCATATTTCTTCACTCAAATTATCTACAAATAATTCCAATAAATAAACTATCCAAATTAATTAATTAATTAATACTAATAATTAATTATTCAAAATTGGGTTGTTACACTGAGAACCTCACCCAGATTCCCCAAACATCTTCTCTTACCTCCATCAAACTTCAATCCATTTATCTCCCTCAAAACGCAAACCCGCCGCGAAACCCAACCGCGAAACCCATTTCTTTCTCTTCAAAACCTTCCGAAAACAAACACAATCTTCAAACTAAACAACCCCAAAAACCTATTCAAAACCAAATCTGAAACCAGAAAATCAAAGAAGAAAGGATGAATTGAAACCGGAACAGGACCCAAAACGTTGTAAATCTGAGAAAATCGATTAACGTGACTTGAATGTTGGGTTGAACGGAGTCGCGTGCGTGTTATTTGTCTTGGAGTTTTTACGTTTTTTTCATTCCCTTTATTTGTGCTGATTTGAGATATTGATGGGGTGGTTATACGACTCCCTGTGTCCTTTTATTTTTTGAGAGAATTTTGTAAAATACTTTAACTATATATATTAATTTAAATTTCTATCCATATTTTAAACAATTTTCATTTTATAAATATATTATATTTTGTTATTTCTTTAAAAGTTTTATTAATATTTCTTTTAGAACTTTTTGTATATATCTTATATTTAGAAGTTTTTTTTTACACATATTTCTTTTCTTTTATAGCTTTATGTATATTATATTATTTGACTTGTTTGGGTTATATATTATGTATTATAGTTGTTGTAGTTTTAGTTTATTTTTTTTAATTTAATTTCCTTTTAGAAACTTTTTAATATTTTCTTCATTTTAGAATCTATTCTTTTATTTTATTTTTATGTTTAGAGTTTAGACTTTTCTTTCTCCTTTCTATTTTTGACATTTATCCATTTTTGTTTATTTTTACCCCAAATTTTACCCTTAGATTGGTCGATTCATGTCGCATGACATCTCATTTTTTGCATCAGCTAACTACTAACGGGTTACGTAGTCTGTTTGTGTTGCAGGAATCACGTCTGGTACACTTTAGCTGTCGAAGGGCAAAAATGTCATTTATGCTTCGTTTGCTGACAGTTCATGAAGTTGAATCATCATCAGGGATTTGTTAAGTGATTAGAGCCTCCATGACTGAGTTCCTTATCTTCTTTGAGGTTAAACAGAAATTCGCGGTAACTTTGGTATCAGGATTTTTGAGATACGATAATTAATTCAACGAGTCGAGACTTTGTCGTCAGGGGATTTCGGAGACATTTATTTTGTTATATGGGCTTGATTATGTTGAAATATCAATTTGGTTCGGCTCAAATCAATGCAAAAATTCATTTCGCGGAGTTTGTTTAACAGGCGGTTATTTCTCTGTTTTCTTCTGCTATCTGCCAATCAAAGTTTTAAAAGTCAAAGTAGTGGAAATTTCGATTCATGTTCGGGTTTATGATTTCTGTTCAATTGTCATTTTGGGCTGAATAAGTTCAGGGCTTTGGATCTAGTTATCAGAGACACAAGACGAATTTTAGCGCGAAATATATTTTTGTATTTGCCGTTAATTGGATTTGTTCTGTTCCTTTTCTGTTCAAGGCTATTACCGAATCTATCATCAGGCCCAATTTAATTTGGGAAAATGGTGGATCGGAATTAAAGGTTATATCAGTTACGTGAAACACCTCGTGTTGGAATGACAAGGGTGGCTTGATTGATTTTTTGGATTTTTATTCGTATTAAATTTATACGGTGAGGTAATTTTATTGTTTAGGTTTAATTGTTTAAATTTTGATCGATTAAATTTATTCAGAGGTACTTGGCCAATTTGGGATTTAATTGGATTTTTTTGTGTGGGTCATTCGGTTGCGGTAAATTTAAATTGCGGAAAAGGGAATCGGAAATTATTTTTTGGATAGTAAAAATATATTGAATTGTATTCATAATATTTTTTACAAATTACAAAAAAGGGAAAATAAAAAATATACATTTATCCTAAGTTCTATTTTCCTAAGGGTGGTCTTCATGCTGATTCTTCATGCTTCGCCCGACTTTTTCTTTCCGTACCTGCACACAGACAAACAAACAAAAACAGAGAAAAAAAGAGTAATGTTAGAAATTATTCGACACCCTTAGAGAAATTTCATCATCGCGTGTTGGGAGGGCACGACAATTGCCGAAATCAACTCCCATTACAATTCCCGACCTCGGCTACCAATAGGCGGTATGTGTTCTTTTTCGGGACAGCCGAGAATAAGAGAAAAATAAGTGTTTTTGGGCCAAAAAGTGATTATCTGAATAAGCGCTCATTTTGAAAAATGATTTCTCAGCCAAACAGAGTTCTATCCAAATCCATATCCGTTGTTATCAAGTAAACATACGGATATCCAGGACAAATCCAAATCGAATCCAAATCTGTTTCCATCAAGTAAATATCCAGATGCAAAACAAATCAAAAACCAAAATCTAGCCCAGATATCACAAGTTATCCAGCAAAGCAGAAAGTATCCAAATACAAATCCGAATCTGTTAGAAACAAATCAAATAAGGTAAGATCAAACAATCACCCAAAATCCGCAGAATTAAGGCATCAAAATATGAAATCCGTATCCGTTGTCATCAAGTAAATAATACAGATATCCAAACCTGTGTGCATCAAATCTCCATCATCAAAAGTAACGTAAAGACAAGTATCCAAGCCCAAACGAAGATCAAAACGGAATATAAAACAGAGTTTGAAAGAAAGAAAAAGAGGGAGAAACCCTAACAGAAAACCACGAAAGTGACGCATACCCTAATCACATAAACACATAACTTACCAGAAAACAGCGGCGACGAAATTTAACGCAATGACCGTTACGAGGCCTCAGTTGGTACATCATTGGCCATAACGAAAAAAGCTGGACGGAGGACCAATCGCAAAAGATCATCATCATAGAATCACCAACGAAAAGCACCATCAAAGCTCATTCACGGCCTCAGTTCATCACTTCATTGGCCGAAAAATATCACAAAACAGAACGAACCCAGAAACGGCAAAACTCAACCCAGAACAGCGAGTCATCCAAAACACCGATCAAATTCACGTATCGAACAACAACTGTCACAACAGCCTCAGAAATAATCATCATCGGCATATCATCTCGTAAAGATCCGCCATACCGTAACCATTCTAGTTAGCTCTTCATGTTTTTTCAGGAAAATTAAAGAAGAAGAAGTTATAATGAACGTTCAAAGAAAACAAGAGAGAAGAAATAAATTTCGGGAACAAGAAGAAAGGAGGCCGCCGTGGATTCCACAATTGAGGATTAGGGTTCCTAATCCCTTCTCCTCTTACCATTTTGTGCAGCGGACCGGGTTGGGCCCGGGAGTGGTGACTCGACCCAACCTTTTTTTTTTGTTTTATTTGTTTTATTTAATTTTTCTGATTTATATTGTTTTATTTTAATTTAATAAAAATTAAGAAAAATGTAAATAGAATTTTGTTTTAAACATTTTTTCTTAATACTAAAAAATAAACAAATAACTTTTTTGGTTTGAAATATCCCTTTTTTAGTTAAGTTAACCTTTTTTTTCAAAAAATAATAGTAATGAGAATTATTTCTCTTTAATTATTAAGATTTTGTTTTCATTTAAAAAACTAACCTTTTTTTCTTTTAAAAAATATTTTTCTAACCAAATATATTGTCTCTAATAAAAAAAAACCAAACACTCCTTTTTGTAAAAAATCACAAAAACGTTTATTGAAAATTTGCTAACTTCTCTTTCAATTTTAATTTCTAAACACTTTCACGCTCCAAGTGTTCTCGACGTCGTCCTGTTCACTTTTCTGTCTACTTTTATGTTGATCTGGTTCACTAACTTTTTGTTTTGTATTTTCTCTTTTTCAGGATTTTGTAATTTATATGACAATATTCTTTGTATTTTATTTTCGCTCATGATTGTACTCTCTTTTTCAAAATATCATATGTCGCGTTATTCGCCTGTAACTGTTAATTCTCTTCCGAAGGAATTAGGTTGACCTGTTTGACTGCCGAGTCAATAGCCTCACCCTTTGAACATTTCAAAATCCACTTTTAGGCGTCCCGCCGCAGACATTTTTACCCTTTACCCTAGCATTAAGATAAGGAGTCCCCGCACTCTGTTTTAGGGTTTCCCGCCGCAGAATCCCTAATTTAACCCTAATTTGACCCTAATTTAATTAACAATTTCAACATAGAGATTGGAGTCTCCGCACTCCACGTAAGCGTATCGTTAAGGTATGTTTATTCCCTTTGAAACCTTGACCACAGTCAAGACGTTTCTAACCTTCCTTCAAGGGGAACTACGATTACTCTGATTCCGTTCCCTACCCCGGATACGTAGGCACAAGATGCGAATCTTGCCGAGTAAACATAGAATTAACCCCTTAGGTCTTTTCCTTTAACTTTTAATCCCTTTGTATATACTTTAAAATTTAATAAAGCAAAATAGTAAACAATAAACAAAAGGTTCCTGTAGAGTACTACAGAAGTTTAGGATGCTAACACCTTCTCTAAGCTTAACCAACCCCTTACCTAGATCTCTCCCCGCATTGTGTTTACGATGAAAAAATAGGCTTTCCCTCTTTTGACATTTTCCTTCAGATAAATCAAAGAACGGTTGTGAATTGAATTGTGATTCAAATTAATTAATAATTTGATATCCTATTTCCACCGCAACACCATCGCAAAGCACTTACCATTAAAAAAAACATCTTTTAATAAGAGAATGAAGTTCTCTTTGTATTGAATTAAAGAGAGAGGATTGAGTGTAGACTTCTATAAGAACACAGATTGTTTCTTAGTAATATCTCTATGTTTTGATGATAACACTTATGAATTTTGTATTCAAGAATTATATACTCTAAATTTGTTCTAGACTATTTGCTACAGGCACTAAAGAAAATATTCTTAAAGAGAAAATTTGGATCTGAACAATGTTATTATGAAAGGCTTCAAAGGTTCAAGAGCATCTTATATGAAGATCTGAATGCTGCCTCCAGAAGAATCTGAGTGCTGTCTACTGAAGATTCTGAAGCAGAAGCCTCTAAAGAATAGAAGACTCTTAGAGTTCAGAAGCTTAGTCATCAGAAGACTCTGAAGATACTGCGCTGCATAAGTATTGAGAATCTGATATAGAAGACTCTGCTCTGACAGAACTACACGCTCAAGCACACAAGCTGCATATACTCTGATTCAGCATAATCTGAAGAACATCCCAAGACTCTGAAGATCCAGAAGATCTCTACACTGGAGATTCTGAAGATCCAGACTCTGATGTTGATAGCTGATCTTACTTAGTGAAGAAGATTTGAATATGTCCGTTGGCATAATCTCAACAGCTCTTTCCTCTTTTGTGTTAGACACAAGAACACAGATAAAAAGGTTTTATCTGTGCATTCCATTCTAAGGAAAGTTTCTGCAAAGTAAAAGACATAAGGCATCAGGCTTTTTCAGCACAACCTCCAATGTCAAGACAAAAGGCTCCAGGCTTTTTCAGCACAGCCTCCAACGTTGAGAAGACTTCATGGATCTAAGTGCCTATATAAAGAAGTCCACTTCATCTTCTTCAGTAATGAACCACTTGCAAATCACTCAAGCAAATCTCTAAAAAAAACTCTTATATTCTATTTCCTGTAACATTGTTCTTAAACTTAAGAGAAATATCACAGTTGTGATAATAGCTTCTTAGAAGCATTCTTACTCTTGTAATAGTCTTACATTGATTGTAAAAGGTTTCCTTAAGAGGATCTAGTTGGGATCAGTAGCTCTTGAGAAGACTAAGAGCAGTTGTTCTTAGGTGTTACTATTGTAATCTGTTTGATTAAATAATGGATTAAGTCCTTGACTGAGAAAGGCAAATCACTCTTGAGAGGGTGGACTGGAGTAGTTGAGTTCAACGAACCAGGATAAAAATAACTGTGTTTGAATTTTTGATTATTTGTCATACTTATTCAACCCCCCCTTTTAAGTATTTTCTCACCTTCAGTTGGCATCAGAGCTCCGATTCTGCGTGTACTACCACTTAACCGTGTCAGTAAAGATCCAGTGAGAAAAGTTACTTTGATATATATATTGGTTTGTCATTATGGGTGATGTTTCTACATCCAATACAACCAATTGTAACAAATATGAAGGGGATAGAGATCAGCACAATGCCTCCTATGTTTGATGGAGAGAAATTTGATTACTGGAAGGACATGATAGAAAGTTTCTTCCTGGGTTATGAAGCTGATTTGTGGGAATTGGTCATTGATGGCTATGAACATCCTACAAATGAGGATGGCAAGAAAATTGATAGAAAATCAATGACAGAAGCCCAGAAGAAGGATTTCAAAAATCACCATAAGGCTAGGACAATATTGCTTAATGCAATCTCTCATACTGAGTATGAAAAGATTACTAACAGAGAAATAGCTCATAGAATGTTTGAGTCACTTAAAATGACTCATGAAGGAAATTCTCAAGTGAAGGAGACCAAGGCTCTAGCGCTTATACAGAAGTATGAAGCGTTCAAAATGGAAGAATCTGAAAACATAGAAACCATGTTTTCTAGATTTCAGATCCTCACAGCTGGTCTAAAGGTTTTGGACAAGGGATACTCCACATCAGATCATGTAAAGAAAATCATCAGAAGTCTACCTACCAGATGGAGACCAATGGTGACTGCCTTGAAGATGGCTAAAGATCTGAACAAGATCTCTTTGGAAGAACTCATCAGCTCACTAAGGAGCCATGAAATTGAGCTTGAGGAAGATGAACCTTAGAAGAAAGAGAAAGGTAAATCTATTGCTTTAAAATCTAATAAATTTGCTAAAGCTTTGCAGGTTATTGAAGAAAGCTCTGAAGGATCTTCTTCTGAAGAAGAAGATGAATTATCCATGCTGTCCAGAAGGATCAACAGACTCTGGAAGCACAAGGGAAAGAAGTTCGACAACTTCATAAAATCTGATCATAGAAAGGAATCTTCTGGACACAGAAGATCTGGCAAGAAAAAAGTTGTATGCTATGAGTGCAAAGAACCTGGGCATTACAAGAATGATTGCCCCAAACTTCAAAGAGAAAAACCCAAGAAGAAGTTTGACAAAAAGAAGAAGGTTCTGATGGAAACATGGGATGACTCAGATGAATCTGAATCATCTTCTGAATCAGAAGAAGAATGTGCTAATGTTGCACTGATGGCAGACATAGAAGATCAGGAGGAAGGAACTTCAGGATCTGAATCTGATTCTGAATCTGACGATGACGCTGAAGAGGTAATGGCTAAACTTACTAAAGAAAAACTTATCAAGGTGTTATCAGAAGTTCTGAAAATCTATAACAATATCAAACTCAAATACAAGAAGCTGAAAAGTAGTCTTGAATCTGAGATTGATCTTCTGAAGACAGAACTTGTTGAGCAAAAAGAAATTAATCTGAAAATCAAAAATGACTTTGAAATAGCTCAACAATAATCTGAATCTGAGACTAAGTCATGTGAAAACATTTTAGAAAAATATGACTCTAGCTTTCAGAGATTCCTTGCTAAGAGCATAGACAGAAGCAAGATGGCTTCTATGATCTATGGTGTTAGTGGGAACAAAAGAAGAGGTATTGGATATGAATCTTCCTCTGGAAGTAATCCAAAATCTGTTGACAAACTCTTCATCAAGAAGACACCTCTATACTCTCAATTTAAGTTTGGTCACTTAAATGACATTAAACACACAAGCTCTGAGAAGAATACTTATGTGTTTAAACCCAAGGCAAGTCAGAATAAACATTATGTTGAAAAACAGAAGTTTAGACAAACCTACAAACCAACTAACCCTAAAGGACCCAAGAAGATCCAGGTACCTAAGAGCAAAATAATCCCTGTTACAGATGTTCTTAGCAGCAAGGTCAGGACGCCAGTCATGGTACCTGGACTCTGGATGCTCACGACACATGACAGGAGAAAGGTCTATGTTCCAAAGCCTGGAACTTAGATCTGGAGGTGGCGTGAAGTTTGGAGGGAACCAAAAAGGCAAGATCATTGGATCTGGCACTATTGGAAATGGTAAACTTCCCTCTATAACTAATGTTTTACTTGTTGAAGGCTTAAAGCATAAGTTATTATCCATAAGTTAATTAAGTGACAATGGTTATGATATTATCTTCAATCAACAATGTTGCAAAGCTATTAGTCAGAAGGATGGCTCTATCCTATTTAGTGGTAAGAGGAAAAACAACATTTATAAAATAAATCTTTCAGAACTTAAAGTTCAGAATGTTAAATGCCTCTTGTCTGTTAATGAAGAGCAATGGGTCTGGCACAGAAGATTGGGGCATATTAATATGAGACATATATCTCAGATTAATAAACTTAATCTTGTCAGAGGACTTCCTAATCTGAAGTTCACCTCAGATGCTCTTTGTGAAGCATGCCAAAAAGGGAAGTTTTCAAAATCATCTTTTAAATCAAAAAATGTTGTTTCTACTTCCAAACCACTAGAATTACTTCATATTGATCTGTTTGGACCAGTGAAAACTGCATCCATCCGAGGCAAGAAGTATGGATTAGTCATTGTTGATGACTATAATAGATGGACATGGGTAAAGTTCTTAAAACACAAGGATGAGTCACATTCTGTGTTCTTTGACTTCTGCAAGCAAGTCCAGAATGAAAAAGATTTTATAAAAGTCAGAAGTGATCATGGTGGTGGGTTTGAAAATAAATTTTTTGAAAAATATTTTTCTGAAAATGGCATTGCTCATGATTTTTCCTGTCCTAGAACTCCACAACAAAATGGGGTTGTAGAAAGGAAAAACAGAACTCTGCAAGAAATGGCCAGAGCCATGATCAATGAGACAAATCTGGCAAAACACTTTTGGGCAGAAGCAATTAACACAGCTTGTTACATTCAGAACAGAGTGTCTGTTAGACCTCTTCTGAAAAAGACTCCATATGAACTGTGGAAGAACAGAAAGCCCAACATTTCATATTTTCATCCTTTTGGATGTACTTGCTATATACTTAACACTAAAGAGAATCTTAACAAGTTTGATTCCAAAGCACATAAGTGTTTCATGCTTGGTTATTCTGAACGCTCTAAAGGCTACAGAGTATTCAATACTGAAACACAAATTGTGGAAGAATCTATTCATGTAAGATTTGATGATAAGCTTGGCTCTGAAAAGCCAAAGCAGTTTGAAAATTCTGCAGATAGAGAAGTGATTCTCACAGACTCTGAAGGCTCAGAGGTAGAAAAGGCTAAAGAGAAGGAATCTGAAGCAACTCCAGATGCTATTCCCTTATCTTCTCAATTGGACAACTTACACATTTCTGAAAGATCAAATGTCAGAGGATCTTCTTCCAGAATCAAGGCATCTCACCCAGAAGATGTAATTATTGGAAAGAAAGATGATCCAATCAGGACAAGATCCTATCTCAGAACATTTGAATCTTCATTGTTTGGCTTAGTGTCAATAATTGAACCAACATCTGTGGATGAGGCTCTGAAAGATGATGAATGGATTATTGCCATGCAAGAAGAGCTAAATCAATTCACCATAAATGAAGTTTGGGATCTGGTTCCTAGACCTAAAGGATTCAACGTTATTGGAACAAAATGGGTCTTTAGGAATAAGTTGAATGAAAAGGGAGAAGTTGAAAGGAATAAGGCAAGGTTGGTTGCTCAAGGGTACAATCAACAAGAAGGTATTGATTACATTGAATCTTATGCTCCAGTGGCAAGTTTAGAATCTATACGCCTTCTTATTTCATTTGCTGCACAAAATAACATCACTCTGTATCAGATGGATGTTAAAAGTGCCTTCCTTAATGGTATTATAGAAGAGGAAGTATATGTCCCCCAACCTCCTTGTTTTGAAAGTGAAAACTTTCCAGATCATGTTTTTAAACTAAAGAAATCTCTTTATGGCTTAAAACAAGCTCCCAGAGCTTGGTATGAGAGGTTGAGCAATTTCCTTCTGAAGAAAAATTTTATCAGAGGAAAAGTGGACACAACTTTATTCTGTAAAACTCTTAAGAAAGATCTGTTGATTTGTCAAATATATGTAGATGATATTATTTTTGGATCAACAAATATTATTCTTGGAAAGGAGTTTGCTAAATGTATGCAGGCAGAGTTTGAGATAAGCATGATGGAAGAATTGAGATTCTTTTTGGGAATCCAAGTCAACCAGACTCCAGAGTGCACCTACATACATCAGACCAAATATATTAAAGAGCTTCTGAAGAAGTTCAACATGGTTGATAGTAAGATGGCAAAGACTCCAATGCACCCCACAAGCACTCTAGGTAAGGAAGAGGTAAGTAAGAAGGTAGATCAAAAACTCTACAGAGGTATGATACGATCTCTTCTATACTTGACTGCTTCTAGACCTGATATTCTGTTTAGTGTCTGCTTATGTACAAGATTCCAATCAGATCCTAGAGAATCACACTTAACAGTTGTTAAGAGGATTCTAAGGTATCTGAAAGGTACTACTAACATGGGTCTATGTTACAGAAGATCTGATGAATTTTCATTAGTTGGATTCTGTGATGCTGATTATGCTGGAGACAGAGTTGAACGTAAAAGCACTTCTGGAAGCTGTCAGTTTTTTGGAAGTCATCTGATCTCATGGTACAGCAAGAAGCAACCCACTATTGCACTATCAACTACAGAGGAAGAATACATTGCTGCTCCTGGATGTTGTACGCAGATGCTCTGGATGAAGAGTCAGTTAGAAGATTATCAGATCTATGAGAGTAATCTTTCTATCTTCTGTGATAATACTTCTGCTATATGTTTGTCAAAAAATCCAATCTTACACTCAAAGGCTAAACATATAGAAGTTAAACATCACTTCATCAGAGACTATGTTCAAAAGGGTGTAATAAATCTAGCTTTTGTTGATACAGATCATCAATGGGCTGATATTTTCACAAAACCCCTTGCTGAAGATAGGTTTAAGTTCATTCTGAAAAATATTTGTATGGATTTTTGTCCAGAGTAATATTTATCAGAGGCAACTTCTCAGATGCAAAATGTTTAAAGATCTGAAGTATTTCATTTGATTATTTATTCATTTATCTTTGATTGATTTATTTGTGTGAAACTCTGAACTAACAAACTCAGAAGATCTGAACGTTGGAAATGTTTCATTTCTTGAGAGACATCAGATGCACATAAAAGCAAACACGTGTCACTCAGAATCTGAAAAGATGGAGTGCTTTAATGAATTAACGTGTAAGGTACTGCTTTGAAAATCTCATTTTTCTTGGATTTCCCCCCATTTGTCATATCTTTAAATTGAAATGATTATTTTCATTGAATGTTGTGTAAACGTGCTTATGTGTCTTTTGATGTGCCCAATGTTTTTTTTCTTTTGGTTTTCTATAAATACCACCTATCACAACATTTTCACATTTTTCACACTCACTACACTTATGCGTTTTTGCTTACTCTTCAACCTTTTCCAAAACCCTAAACCCAAATCAAGATCTTCATCTTCATCAATGGCTTCTCCATCAAATGTTGCTGAAATCTCCAACAAAAAATATAATGTACAAGAAACCAGTACGTACTCTTTTTACTCTAGTTGTGAATCTTGAGGTTCTGTGTGAGAGCTTCGTTGATCTTGAATCATTAGAAGAAAATGGGTTTGACCTAACAACTTCCATTAAAGCTCAAGGCTGGGAGAAGTATTTTGAGAGACTGATGGGTCCTGTGTACCCAACTCTTGTGAAGGAATTCTGGATTCACGCTCATGCTGGTCCTAAGTTCATTCACTCATCTGTCCTTGGGAAGGAGATAGTGATCACTGAGAAACTGATCAGGCAACTGTTCAGTTATGAAGAATCTGATGGTGTTACAAACCTAGCCTCTTCACGTATTGATATGGCTAAGGTGTATGAAGAGATTACTGTATCTGGAACACCAACAAGTAAGGTTAAAGATCTGAAACCTATCTATAGGATCTGGGCAAAGATATTTATGAGTACAATCTTTCACAGAAAGTCAACCAATTCACCAGACTATGTGAGTACAGAGCATCTGTACTTCATGTACTGCATCAACAAGAACATTAAGGTGGATCTGCCCTATCTGATTTTCAGTCATCTTCTGACTCATGTCAAAGAAACTAGAGAAGAGGTCAGAGCTAAAGCTGGGAAAGTCAAAACTTGGATACCTCTGGGAAGACTTATTTCAGACATCCTTACAGAGAATCAGTTGGTGAAGCATCTGACAGATGCAAAAACAACAGAGGATCTGTCCTACATCATTGAATCTGAGATAAACGGACTCACTCTGAAAAGAATGAAGATCATTTCAGAGCTGAATGGTAAACTAAGGAAGATAAACTCTGAGGAGGTAAATGGTAGAAGGATACCTATAGAAGATTTTCCAATGTTCAGCGCAGATGAACCAAAAGGTATTGTCTGGGCTTACATTGCAGAGTGTCTGAAGGAAGGAATTCCTCTACCTGCTAACCTTGTTCAGAAACAAGGAGAAGAATTGCCAAATCTGATGAAGGAAAGGCGTAGTAAGAGAAAAACTGAAGAAGGCTCTATTTAGAAGAAAAGGAAAGAATCTGAAGTTTCAAGGAAGAAGAAGAAAGGAGTAAAGAAACCCAGAATCAATTCTAGGGATGCTACTCTGGAAGAGATAAGAGACAATATTCATCAGGTATTAACATCTGATCCTACCCCTGCTGTTCATTCACCCCTTTCATCACCTCAACTCTCTCCAACCCTTAGACATAGAACTTCTAAACCCCAACCATCTGGAAACCTTTCATCTGAACCACCTTCATCTCCCCCAGTACTATCTCAACCATCTTCTGTACCAACAAACTCTGACCCCCAACATCATACCAAATCTGAACCCCCTCAACCTACTTCACCAGAAATTCCACAACCAGAAATTTCCCAACCAAAAATTTCCCAACCAGAAATTTCTCAACCAGAAATTTCCCAACCAGATATAATCTTCTCAGAACCAAACCAACCAGAGACTGTTCAAACGGAACACTCTGAACAACCAGCTCCACCAGAAGATCCAAATCTTTCTGAAGATATTCTGGATATCCAACCCCTGAATCAATCCATTAATATTTCTTCAACTTCTGTTCACTCAGAAGAATCTTCTGATTGTGAATCATCTAATTCATCTGTTTTTGAACCAGAGTCTCTCAAACAAGCTCGTTCTGACATTGCTATGAAGGAACATGTTAACATTTCTTTGTTTCATACTCCACCCAACTCTCCACCTCAGATAACCATCCCTCAACCATCTGAAACTCACCTATCTGAAACCCAAACCATCCCTCAACCATCTGAAACCCATCTATCTGAAACACAAACCATTCCTCAACCATCTGAACCCCCTCAATCTGACACCCAAACATCTCAACCAACACCACCTCAACAACAACCATTTGAACCTACACCATCTGAACCTACTCCTGTTAACACTCCCAATCCTGAACCCTCTGAACAGTCAGATCTAGGATCATGTGTTAATATTATGTTTGAAATATTCAAGAAGGAGATAGATTCTGAGTATTCTCGTGTTAAGGAAGTGTGCTTGTCAAGTTTGGATCCGACTGTTTCAAATGCTGCTTGGAAACATTTCATCTGGATGTTCAACAAAGCTGCTTTAAAAGTTAGAGCTAAATGTTCTAAGCTTGCAAAGACTCAGTTTGCAGAGTTAATCAAGATAACTCTGATGAACATGCCTCCTCCTCCTCCTGTGTTGCTTCTGGAAGCTGCTCCTCCAGAGGCTCCTGAATCTGAAATGGTTGAACAAGCTTCTGAAGAGAACCAGTCTGAAGAGAACACTGCTGCTACTGCATCTTCTCCTTCTTCATCTGTGGTCACAGAGCTTGTGAATGATGATAAGGAGATTAAAAGTTGGATGGTAAAGGAAGAGAAGACAACTGATGAGATTAAGACCTGGATGTCTAAGCAAGAAGAGTCAACAGCCAAAATGACAGAGCTTCTGACCCTTATTGCCTCACGCCAAACTTAGTTTTATTTGATGTTTTTGCACATGTTATTGCTTCTGTTGTTTTCTTATTGTTGTGTTATGCTTTTTGGCATCTATCTGTTTGATTGTGAACTTTAATATGTTTAAATGAATCTTGATGTTTTTGCTTCTATATGCTTCTTTTTCTTCTGTATCTTTATGTCTTTAAAAATCTTTTTGATGATGACAAAAAGGGGGAGAAAAAGAGAATCTGATTGTTCAACCTATAAACAATTACTAAAACTGAAATTCAGACATTTTATTAACTTACTTTGAATTTAAGTCTTTCAGATTACATTGATATATCTGACATAATTCATTGAAGTTACCCTGAGACTTTTCCAACCAGAACCTGATCTTCCAAAGCAAATCTGAGTATTCAATCAACTCTGATATCTTACTCTGATACCTTTACTCTGAAAGATAATTCAAGCAAGATGATAACCAGGCGCTCTGACTAAAGGAAGTCATAATTATTTGGCATCAAGATTTGATTCTGAAAGTCAAACCTCTTGCATCAGGCTCTGAATCTGAAATATACTCAATCAAAAAGGGAAGTGTTTTCTTTTATTAGAGTATTCATTTCAGGGGGAGATTGTTAATCTCAGGGGGAGTTATAATTCATACTTTTATTGAACAAAATTTCTCATGTTTTATCATCATCAAAAAGGGGGAGATTGTAAGAACACAGATTGTTTCTTAGTAATATCTCTATGTTTTGATGATAACACTTATGAATTTTGTATTCAAGAATTATATACTCTAAATTTGTTCTAGACTATTTGCTACAGGCACTAAAGAAAATATTCTTAAAGAGCAAATTTGGATCTGAACAATGTTATTATGAAAGGCTTCAAAGGTTCAAGAGCATCTTATATGAAGATCTGAATGCTGCCTCCAGAAGAATCTGAGTGCTGTCTACTGAAGATTCTGAAGCAGAAGCCTCTAAAGAATAGAAGACTCTGAGAGTTCAGAAGCTTAGTCATCAGAAGACTCTGAAGATACTGCGCTGCATAAGTATTGAGGATCTGATATAGAAGACTCTGCTCTGACAGAACTACACGCTCAAGCACACAAGCTGCATATACTCTGATTCAGCATAATCTGAAGAACATCCCAAGACTCTGAAGATCCAGAAGATCTCTACTCTGGAGATTCTGAAGATCCAGACTCTGATGTTGATAGCTGATCTTACTTAGTGAAGAAGATTTGAATATGTCCGTTGGCATAATCTCAACAGCTCTTTCCTCTTTTGTGTTAGACACAAGAACACAGACAAAAAGGTTTTATCTCTGCATTCCATTCTAAGGAAAGTTTCTGCAAAGTAAAAGACAAAAGGCATCAGGCTTTTTCAGCACAACCTCCAATGTCAAGACAAAAGGCTCCAGGCTTTTTCAGCACAGCCTCCAACGTTGAGAAGACTTCATGGATCTAAGTGCCTATATAAAGAAGTCCACTCCATCTTCTTCAGTAATGAACCACTTGCAAAAATCACTCAAGCAAATCTCTAAAAAAAACTCTTATATTCTATTTCCTGTAACATTGTTCTTAAACTTAAGAGAAATATCACAGTTGTGATAATAGCTTCTTAGAAGCATTCTTACTCTTGTAATAGTCTTACATTGATTGTAAAAGGTTTCCTTAAGAGGATCCAGTTGGGATCAGTAGCTCTTGAGAAGACTAAGAGCAGTTTTTCTTAGGTGTTACTATTGTAATCTGTTTGATTAAATAGTGGATTAAGTCCTTGACTGAGAAAGGCAAATCACTCTTGAGAGGGTGGACTGGAGTAGTTGAGTTCAACGAACCAGGATAAAAATAACTGTGTTTGAATTTTTGATTATTTGTCATACTTATTCAACCCCCCCTTCTAAGTATTTTCTCACCTTCAACTTCTTCCTCTCCGAGTGTCGAGATGCTCACTGTAGTGTGTGTGGTCTTGATACCCGTCTTCCAATACGAAGACGCTACGTTCGCCACACTTTTTCATAACAAAAAATTTGAGATAAAGAATTGGGTATTACCCGTAAGGGGTTACTATCCGAGGACCTATTTCATCCCTAAAAACAATCTCACAAATCAAACGTGACATCTTGCCTCGCATGGCAAAAACTCTCTTTTCGAAAAGGACATGCTACGTCCGTTCTACCGCAAATAGGTAACGCCTAAGCCTCCAACGAGAGAGCAACAATACACCTAAACTACTAGAATGCGCACGATAACATCGTTTACCAGAACTTCCCAGTAAAATGTAGGCCGAATTACAACTGCTATGATTCTTTACCTCTTTTGAGTGAAGATACGTAGGCACAAGGGCCCCAATCCTTGCCGAGCACATTCCCCCTATATCTATAGTTCCTCGAACTACGCCGACTCTGACTTTCTCATATCTATTGAGAATATGTAGGCCTAGGACTGCGAAGTCCTATTGAGTCATTTCTTCTTCGTTATCCTTCCTTTTCCCTGTTTCTAACTCTTCTCTTTACCCCGTTGGAACACTCTTTATAGAAATGTCTTTAAGCAAATACCTTCACACGTCGACAAACAAATGGTTCCCATCGAGTACGATGGATGCGAGGGGTGCTAATACCTTCCCTTCACATAACCGGCTTCCGAACCCGTTCTTGGTTGCGAGACTATCTTATCCATTCATTTCTTAAGGTTTTCTCGATATTTTCCTTTCCCCTCATGGGATAAATAAAGTTCGGTGGCAACTCTTCTGTCTTTCTTTTTTGCCTCCCCGTCGTTGCATTTTTTCGAGTAGTGACAACTGACGACTCTGCTGGGGACTCCTAGCAAGCTAAGCCTAGTTTGTTTGTCGCGTTTATGATTTTGTTGCTTTTTTTATTTTGCTTTATTCTCTAACTGTTAGGTTTATTGGGTTGGTTTGTGAGGATAAAAGCTTTCTACCCGAGCTTTCTAGTATACATTAAGATTAAGAGGTGGTTTCTTTCTGATTTGTGAGACTTAGGACTCGTTGAGTTGGTTTGAAATCCACTGCTCAGATGAGACCCATTTGGGATGATTATGTCTTACGTGTAGTCGTAATGGCATCTTTATTTCCAACTTGGGAGTCCGTGACTCTGAGGACCTGTTAGAACCTTATCCCAAAGGTTACTAAAACATGACTCTGTGTTCATCCTTTGAAGGGACTACTGTCTTACGAATCTTTGTTCTGATGAAAAAATTTCAAGGGTTAGTGCATGGGACTTTGGTTAATGGCCTTTTGGGATACCCTCTTTTAAACCAATAAATTGCCCACCCGAGGTGAGGGTTATCTTGTGTATTACCTTGCAGGACCTGTGACCTTGACCCTGTTGTTATTCTATTATCATGTGCATTCATAAGCATTGCATTGCATAGCATTGTTACATATCAAGCGACTTAAGAGACTGTGATTATCTCAGGTATTGGTGAACACAATGACTAATCAAAGAAAGAGAAGCACAAATTCCATAAAGTTCAGAGAACCAAAGTTGGAGTTGATTCAAGACTTTCTTATTGACGTGCCAAAGGTTATCAAGATCAACTTTCAAGGGAAGTATGGGAAATTGCTTGATCTTCTCCATTCTAGAGTCGATACTTGGGCTTTGTTCGCTATGGCTCCATTTTATGATGCGCCTCTCAGATGCTTCACTTTTCAAAACTACTAGTTGGCTCCTACTCTTGAAGAATATTCTCACCTTTTGAATATCAAGATTAAGGATCAACCTATGTATACCGGCTTGGAAGAAGAACCAAAGTCTTCTGCCATTGCTCTTGCTATCTATATGACCAAGGGAGAAGTTGAAGATGGTCTAGCTAATAAGGGAGGTATTCAAGGCTTTCCTTTCAAGTTTCTACTAGGAAAGACTGCTCAGTACAAAACCGTTGGGGATTTGGAAAGGTTTGGTATCGTTGTTGCTCTAATGATCTATGGAACTCTAATGATCTACGGAATTGTTCTCTTTCCAAATATAGACAATTTCATAGACATCACTGCCATCATTCTCTTCATGCAGAAGAATCCTGTTCCTACTCTCCTCGCCGACGTTTATCACTCTATTCATTGGAGGAGTGAAAAGAAGACATGAATAGTCCAATGTTGTTCTCATCTACTGTTCAAATGGTATGCTTCCCATCTACCAAAGAAAGGACCGTTTGTGGAAAACAAGGAGAAGCTGAAATGGTCTCAACGCATTATGTCTCTAGAAGCCAATGATATTGCTTAGTATTCTCATGAATACTACGATGTGGAGATCATTTTTAGCTGTGGGGAGTTTGGAAATGTGTCTCTGATTAGTAGGGATGGTTGCATCAACTACAACCCAGTCATGGCGTTGCGTCAGTTGGACTATGCTATGGAGGATGAGCCTGAAGCAGAGAAAGTTCAAAGTTTCTTTTTGCTAGCCACAACAGAGGATCCTGCGTTTGTCAGGAAAATTGCTAAAGCATGGGCCAAGATCCATACGAAGGGGAGGAAAGAGTTGAAGGCAAATAATTGTGTGGCTATGGAGCCATACAATCGATGGTTGCTAGCCAGAGTGGCTGAAATGTTGCTACCATTAACCCCAGAACCATCCATGCAAGAAGGACCTCCTGCTCCCACTCATGTATCTATGGAAGAGAATGAGAAGCTGAAGCTAGTGGTAGAAAAGTTGACTAAAGAGAATCAAGACCTTCAGGCTGAAATTCACCAAGCAAGTATGGAGAATGACCAGTACAAAAGGAAAGTGGAGTTTGAACAAGACCAAGCGGCTGAGAGAAGCAAGAAACTGAATTAGCTTCGAATGCCTAAAGGAAACTAAGGAAGAGCAGGTACCAGAATGGTTTCGAATGCCTAAAGGAAACTAAGGCCTCTTGTGATAAAGCATGGTAGTTCTTTGAATTAGCTTTTGCTGAAAAGAAGGAGACAAGGGAGAACCTCGAGGATGACATTGGGGATCTTGAAGAGCAGTTGAGAAATGCTTTAACCCTAGTGGAAGATGAACAATGACTCAAGAAGGAAGCATTGAAAGCTTCATATGTCACTCCTGACATGTGGAATAACAAATGTTTAGAGTTGGAAACCGCCCGAGAAACAGCCACACTGTGGAGGAATCGTTTCGACGCCTTACAAAGGGATAGTGTACAGTGGTTCAAGAAGGAGGCTCAGCTCAATGAATTGTTGGATACCCATGTGGATTATCTTTGTTATTATTAGCCGGCTCTAGACATGTGTCGTGCTAGGTATAACAATCTAGTGGAGCATTGCAACCTCATGATTCGTGATATCCCATGGAGGTTGGAAAGTGCGATTCAAGACTTGGAAGGAAGTGATATCCTTCCTTCTATCCATCACTTCATCTAGCTCTGCGACCATATGGTTAGAAGATTCATGTTCGAGATAAAGAAGCTTGAAGAGCGTCTCTAAAAGAAGGATTTTTAGTTAATCAGTATTTTTTCTCTTGTAGCATGAATTGTATGTTTAGCTTATTCAACGATCGTTTGTATTGAATCTTCTCTCGAATTAATGAAAGTTTTATTTTGGTCTAAATTGTGCATTATTTATTATTCAGTAGCAGTTTTACAATACCGATGATAATCATAAGTCTCGAAAGTCTCTTGAACATTGCATACGCTTGCGTATCATTTATGCATCCCCTGAAACTCAACCTTACATGCTGCTTACCCTTTCGCAGTAAAGCAAGCTGACTTCCCAACATCAGTACAACACAAGGAATAATAAAAAAAGAGTCATGGATCAGCTAGAGCAAAACCAGGCTGCTATGAGGGAAGAAATGCAAGGTATGAAGACGCAGATGAATCAAATCATAGAGGTGATCCAGAACATGGCCAAAAATAAAGAGGAGATGAGGTTGGCAGCGGAGAGGAACGCTAATCAAACCCTGACTGGAGCGGTTCCCAACGTAGGTAACGCAATTCCAATCCCTGCCAGTGCAATTCCAATCCCTACCGGTGCTGTTCCAATCCCTACCGGTGTTACTCCAACCCCTGTTGGTGCAATTCCTACTCCCACAGGCGCGGTACCTATTAGCACAATCCATCCACCGGCTGGTGCAACCCATCCTCATGGTGCTACGATTCCACCATCGGTCCACTATGATGATCATTAAGGCTTCTACGAAAATTCAACTGAAGCGTATGTACCACATAACGTTGAACTAGAGAAGAAATTTTCAATGCCTTACAAGAAGTGGTGAGGGAAATGCAAGGCCCCAATGTTTTGGGACTAGATGCTGCAGAAATATGTTTCGTGCCAGGGGTTAAGATACCTCCGAAGTTTGTAATCCCAGCTTTCGAGAAATACAAGGGTAATAGTTGTCCTAAGACCCATATAAGGTCTTACTGCAGGAAAATGACTGCCTATTCCGATGACAAGAAGCTATTAATCTATTTCTTTTAGGATAGTTTGATGGAGGCCTCTCTGCAATGGTACATGCATCTCAAACGATCCAATGTGAAAATCTGGAAAGAGTTAGCAAATGCTTTTGTGAAACATTATCAATACAACACCGACATGGCTCCAAATCGGATGCAACTCCAGAATTTGACTCATAAACCGAACGAGTCCTTTAAAGATTTCGCACAGAGATGGAGGGAAATAAATACAAGAGTACAACCCCCGTTAATGGATAAAGAGCTGACAAACCTCTTCATGGGCACGCTGCAAGGACCGATCCTGGAGCGTCTGGCGTTTACAACCTCTACAGTGTTTTCTAAACTTGTCACGGCTGGAGAAAGACTAAAGAGTTTTATGAAGGTAGGAAATATTCAGAATGCTGGCGGATCTTCAAGTGGGATCAAGAAGCCCTATCAGGGTGTTGTTAAGAAAAAAGAAGGCGAAACTAGTGATGTATCCACAGAAAGAGGGAGAACTCATCAAGGTTATCATCATGTTGCCGCTGTTTCTCCACAACAACCACTTTCCATTCCAGCAAGTTAGCCTGCAGCTCAGCAGAACCGACAACAACAATTTTATCAACCAAGACAAAATTAGGGTCAGCAAAGACCGAGAAGACCAGAAAGAAGATTTGATCCAATTCCGTCAACATACGCCAGATTACCGCCATTCTTGTTGAAAGGAGGTCTTGTTCAGCTTAGGGAAATGAGGGATCCTCCAGAGGTTCTCCCTTTTGGCTATGATGTCAATGCAAAATGTGAATTCCATTATGGCGCCCCAGGCCATAACATTGAAAATTGCAAGACTTTGAAGTACATTGTGCAAGATCTTATCGATTCAAAGGCGTTAAACTTTACTCGAAACACCCCGAACATCAAAACCAATCCAATGCCGGCTCACCACTCAACAAACGTAATTGAAAGCTCTGAGGGGATCCGATTAATTTTGGACATTGACAAACTGAAAACTCCTCTTTCCATTATTAAGGAGCAACTCTTATTGAAGAACATTTATCCTGGCTGTCCAGCCAATTGTCATGTTTTTTTTGGACGGATCTCAAGGATGCGCTGAGTTGAAGGAAGACATCCAAAGCCCGATTGGTCAAGGTGTATTAATAGCAGAACAACTTTCAAAGTCTGAAGAAATTGCTACTCTTGAAATTTCATTTGAAACATTGGAGATACCATATGATGATGAGTATGAGTTATGGGTTCCCTCTGATAATTTGACTCGTACTCCATTGACCATACTGTGCGATGAGGAAGAATGGGACAACATGTATGGACAGACTCCTATCCCTGTACAGATCCCATATGATGAGACGTATGTGATTCCTTACGGTCAAGGTGCGATACCTTTAAGTATAACTTACGATCCGATTGAGATACCTATGTCTCCACCATCAATGAACCAACTTGTCATTTAGGCGCCATCTCCGTTTCCATACGAGAGCACGAATGTTGTACCTTGGTTATATGACGAGACTGTTTTTATCAATGGGCAGAAGGTAGTAGAAGAGGATATTTGGGAAGAGAAGAAGACTGTAGAGAACATCGTGGGAACCAGTGGCGTCACTAGAAGTGGTCGAATCTTCGCTCCAACTGCACCACCTGTTAACAACAGTGACAATACAAAGAAAGATACTGTTAAACCAAGCACCATTGAACAGGGGAATTCATCTAAACAGAAGGAAACCCCAAATAATGAAGCAGAGGAATTTCTAAGAATCATTCAGAAAAGCGAATACAAAGTGATTGACCAGCTCAATCAGACTCCTTCGAAGATATCCATGCTATCATTATTAATGTGTTCGAAATCCCATCAAGAGGCACTACTAAAATTCTTGAAGGCCTCTCACGTGCCAGAAGAGATATCAGTAGTGCAGTTTGAAGAGGTGGTGGGGAATATAGCATCAGGTCATATCTTGAGTTTTAATGGTAGTGAATTACCTCCCTAAGTTAAGAATCATAACAAGGCCTTACACATTACCATCGAATGTGTAGATGTGGTATTATCTAGAGTGTTTGTCGATACTGGATCATCGCTGAATGTACTACCAAAGAGCTCGTTGTGCAAGTTGTCAATTGAAGGACTTGTTATGAAGCCAAGTCAAACCATTGTAAAAGATTTTGATGGAGCTAAGAGAACTTTAATAGGCGAGGTTGATCTCCCGATCAAGATCGGACCTCATAATAGGCGAGGTTGATCTCCATTTCAAGCTTTTGAAGTAATCAGTGTTGAAATGATTCATGAGAAGTCGATGTCTTCAAAAGTGACTTGGAAGGACGCAAGGATAGTGATAGAGGAAGGTCATCCGCGAGGATGGGGCAGAGTATTGGAATTTTCCGTTAATAAAAATGGAGTCGGTCTGGGTTACAAGTAGAAGAACGCCTCTGATAAGGGCAAAGGACTTGCAACTCCGTTGGTTTTTACTAGTGGAGGCCACCTCGTCAATGGTCAAGTCACATTTTTGGAAACTGAAGCCGAAGGTCATGAGGAGTTGTGCATGGTGTATCCTAGGGCACCTAACCAAACTTTGAACAATTGGAGATTCGTCGAAATTCCCGAAGTTACTCTAGTAGACGAGTAATTCCCTGTTTTTTTTTCATTTTACCTAAAAATCTTATGCTCTGCCCAAGGCATATGGATCATGTTGTAGGTATTTTTGCTTTTAAAGCACAACTTATCATCAATAAATAACTTTCGCATCCAGTTACGCTCTCTTTCTTTCATTTTTACCTTTTGCACATGAAAAATATTTTTGAAAGGCAATGTTTTATTTTCTTTTCTTCTTTTCTTCTTTTTCTTTCATGTTGTAGGCTTACTTATGAGTTCCTATGCACATTAAGATATGCCACTCCTGTAGGAAGTTCATGCATTGTAGGCACGGTCTCGTTTAGAATGTTTAACAGAGACTACACGTTTAGTCAGGATCAGGTTGCCGATATGTTTTAGTTCCCTCATGGAGATGGCTTTGCTTGCGAAGCCCCTTTAGAGAGAGATTGTAAGACCAATGCTCTTGGCTTTTGGCATCAAATTACTGGCCAAGCAACTGCTGATTGGGAAGGCCTAAAGGCCACCGCTATCCATAACCTGACCATTCAGTACTTACACCATATTTTAGCCAACACAATTTTTGGTCGGGAGAACAATGGAAAGGTGAACTCTAAGGATCTTTTCTTTATACTTGTGCACTTACACAGACATCTTTTAATTCGACACCTTTTCCTATTAGCACATTTTCAGTCTGTTAGTATTTGAATAGGCGGTCCTATTTGCGTTGGAGGGCTGATTACATCCATAGCCCTCACATTTGACCTAGGAAAATATCTGGCTACAGTTCAGGAACTCGAGACACTCTTTATAGATCTAGATGCCTGCCGTAATATGCGTCTGATTAAGAATAAATCAGACGGTGTGTACCTTCTGATGGTTAGTAAAAGAGGAATAAGGGGAGTTACTTTGCCTTCCATCGCGCACACTGATGGGCGAATGAGAGGTAATTGGACTTATGATCTGAATGCCCTAGAGCCTAGTGATAATGTTAATGTCCGGGCCATAGTGGGTAATGACATTGATGAGGAGATTGAGTGTATGGTGCATGATGCTCCTGAGACCGACACCCACCCACACTCTGCACACGATTTTGCTAACTTTTCTATAAGTACCTCAGACAGACATTAGTCCTCTGAGCAGTACGACTATACTGCTATCAAGACCGCCCTTGACGATATCCTGTGTGAGCTTAGACATTAGAATGATATCGACATCAAGCGTGATTTGCTACTTAGGAGCATACAGACACAAAGGAGGAGATGATGGTCACCATCCTTCAGATTCAGAAGCTGCGACATGAATATGTTGAGCGGACCGAGCATAACATGGATGACCTCATTGAGCAGATGAATGGATTGCGTGTGGAGGTATCGAACATGAGGGAGTATATGCAGCATGTATCACACCCCGTATTTGGTAGATGCAGTATTGGACGTCACAGAGGCCGAGGCCGGCACTAAGCCATCTACCCAGGTTTTACCACTCCTTTTTTCCATCTTGCACTGAAACAATGGGGACAACGTTTGGTTCAAATATGGGGGAGGAGCTTTACATCTTTATTTTTACATTTCCCATTTTATTTTTCATTATTTTTACTGCTTTCTAGTTGGTTGCTTTTTTTTTTACCGTTTATGTGTTTAGTCAAGTCATACATATGCTGTTGAGTCTTATTGCATGATATTCTTTTCACTTGTTAGAAAATTCCCTTAAATTTTCCCCCCAACGAAACAAAATTGTTCTAATTCAATGGCATAACACTCCGAGAGTATAGGTTGTTTCTCATGTTTAGGCTATATTAGATAGACTTGGGAAAGTTTCGATAACATCGATACCGTCCTAACACCCCCAAACTCCCTAATTATGTGACATCAATTTGAATAACCATTATTCTGAGACCTTAAGTTCTAAGTTTTAAAGTAGCCTCTAAATTAGTTTATACTAGCAGTCAACACCATCCTAATGCACACACTAAGTAAGAAACCGATGCAAATATATGTATGATCTCAGAATTGAATCAAGAATATTTATAGAGAAAAAATAGAATGAACGGATATGTTTCCTCTAAGTTAGGTGGTCCACAGCCAACCATTTAGCCCAACGAAATAGACTCTTTAAATTCGAAAGAATCAAGAAAAAGAAAAAAGGGTATGTGAATTAATAATGAGATCATTAGACACTTACATGTTTACTTACCATGTGTGTGCAAGGATAACAGGCTTAATGTGATTGTGCTAGAATGAATAGAGGTGAAAAAGAACAAGGAGCGTGGGTTGAGTTATATTGGCATGATTCATATTAGTTTGCATAAGGGGGGAGTTTCTATATGCAAAATGGGGATGTGTGTCATTATTGTATCCTTGGTATCGACGTCTATTACATATTTATTTAGAACTGGCCTAGAAACCTCTTACTCTTTAGAGTCTTTTTTGTGCCTATGTCTCAGAAACTGCACTCATTTGTTTTAATGTGTTGGTTAATTGCTTGAGGACAAGCAATGGTCTAAGTGTGGGGGAGTTGGATAACATGAAAATGTATCGGGTTTTAAGACTCATAATGCATGTTATTTGTTGTTATTTTACTTTGTTTTGTTTCTTTTACGTTGTGTCTTGTTTGTTTTGGAGGTTTTAATAAGTGTTGGAGAAACTTCACAGAGAATTCAGAAAAAGGAGCAGAAGAGTAGCAAAAGAGCAAAAAAATGGTTTTTCTGGTGCATGGCGTTCACCATTATCCTAATGGCGTCCTACACGTGACATGTCCACGTCATTTAATGTAGCACACAATGGCGTTCACCATTGTCCTAACGGCGTTCTCCATTCTTATGCAGAACCAAAAAAACGTGGAGTCAGTTTAGACTCCCTTTGCCCACTTCCCTTTTTCTTCTCAACTTCCCTGTACGTTTGAGGGAGTTACCAGACCCTTTGGACATCTATATATAGGCTACTCCTTCATATTTTAGAGAATCCAAGTCATTCGGAAGCACTGTCAAAATTCGTTTCTAGTATTAGGTAGAAAATTTACTTGTAAAAGTGACAATAACTCACATCGAGGGATTGTCATGCAAATTTTGTTATTATTCATTTCTTGTACTCTTGGATCAACAACAATCTTGTCGGAATTAATCAAAGTCATTTATTTCTACAAGTCCCTCTTTTATTTTTACTTTATAGGTTTTTATTGCTTTTATTTTATTATTGTCATCGCATTATTTTACTTATTAACATGCTGCCTTTAAATTCAAATGTTGTGCTTATGTTGTTTTTATTTGAAATAATGTATTGCTAAACTTTTTTGAGCCTGGCGTATGAGGATCGTCGTTACCAACGAGAATCGATAGAAAATAATATGCGCGAAACATTAAATAAATTATGTTTTGGTTTTAGTTTTCAAGTGTATGTCTTAATGTTTTGTCACATGAGTGAAAAGAAAACTAAGGTTCGAGCCGATAGTGCGAGAGTGTGAGGATTGAACTGAATAGTGGGAACTAGACATTGATCCTAAAATAGCCAGAGCGCTTTAGGCACCGATTAGGATCTAACTGATTTTCAAAATACACTTTCTATTTAAAATGGGAAGCAAGAACAAAATCTCTTGGTTAGGGAGTGTGGCTTTAGTCAATAGCGCGAGAGTGTGAGACGGAGTCTTTAAACCAATATTTTTCTATGGAACATAGTTCAATTGTAATTAGTGCCTAAAACCTAGAGAGTCCCTTAGGAACACATAATCCATATTCCGGCCTCTTTTAATGATTATTTCCAAACTTTAGTAAATTATATTTTTATTACCGTCCAAATCTTTTTAACCATTAGTATTAGCTTTATATAGCATCAATCGATAACGGTAGATTGATTATTAGACCCTGTGGATTCTATATCTTTTAAAACTACACGATAGACTCTATACTTGCAGTTAGATTCTGATAGATTCGTAAGGTCGCGAACAAAGAGTCAAAAACTTTGAGGAATACACCATGAAAAGAAATTGAACGATTGAGACACGAGGAAGAAGAAAATAACTAAATTAACAATCTTTCCCACCTTTAATCCATAAACATTTTTTGGTGATAGAAGGACTTACGCCAAGAACCTTGAACGGTCGTTATGTGAGGGAAATCATTTTTATTATTACCATGAAACCGAGTTCTTATATACAAAGAGAAGGATATTACTTGTTGAACAAATAATCTCACTTAGTTAGATAACTAACTCTCAACTAACTTAAAGTTAGTTATGTAACAAATGCAAAAGTCTTCCTAACATTATTAGTATTATTGTTTTTAATACATTTTCTATTTATGAGTTTCTTAGTACACAAATTAATACTATCCTTTTTCTATAATACCAAATTACACTCCCTTCCATCTCCTTTTTTAATTATGGGAATTGTTCCTCTTACCCTAAGGATTCCACTCATCCTAGCGAAAAATGTAACATCCCATTTAATTTTTTAGTAGTCTTTTAATTATTTTGTGTGTTGTGTGTGATTTTATTGACTTAATTAAAGGTGTGTGGTTAATGGTGAGTGTGAGGAGTTAGCCTTAACAGAATAAAATCAATAAAACTTTAGGATAATGATAATTAATTAATAATAGGTGGGAAGTATTAGTAACATTATTGCTATTATTTTTAGAACCATTATTATTATTACTATTCCTATTGTTGCTATTATTATTATTATTATTATTAATATGATTATTAATATGGTTATCATGGTTAGCATTATTAATAGAATTATTATTAGGAGTAATAATAGGATTATTATTTGGATATTTAACATTATTTAGAAATTAATAAAATTAATAAAACAATTAAGAGTAATTAGTGGGAGGTTAGAAGTCAGTTTCTACTACGTGAAAATAGAAAGAGAAAAGAAGAAAAAGAGAGTCAGGGCAAGGGAACAAGGGAATTTTCCATCATTTTTGAAGGATCAAAGCTTGAATTTCAGGTAACGGGGGAGAATGTGATTCAATATATGTGATCTGAACATGAGAGGTTAGTGAAGGGTCCTTTCCCTCTTAGGTTCTGTGCATTATTCACCTTCTTGCTTGATTTTCGTATTTGGATAATTATTCTGTGATTATTGTTGTCAAAGAATGGTTGTGTAATGAATATATGTGTGAATCTTTGTTGCATGCTGTTTTTAAATAACAAATTCGTGCAAATTATTTCTGTTGCTGAATTCTGATATATAACAGATCTGGAAATTTGGGTTTATGGAGTTAACGAAAAATAGGTTCATAGCACATATATTTTTGATAAAAATGATGGAACAATGAGGTAGAGGTAGGACCTTGGATTTAAAAAATAAAATAAAAATGATTTTGGGTCTCAAATAGGAGCTTGGAAATGCTCCAATGGGGGAAATTTTACACTGATGCCAAATCAGGAATTTTGGCATGCTCACTGGCCATACTGTCGCACCTCGAAAATTCATTCGAACATACGACCCTCGGGCAAAAGGCGCGGAAATGCGGTTCGACAGAGTCGCCACCGAACTTTATTTTTCCCGAATAAACGGGAGAGGAAAATATCGAGAAAACCTCATAAACACGGAAGGAACACGACCATCGCAACCATATTCCTAGGTTCGGGAGTCGGTTACGCGAGGGGAAGGTATTAGCACCCCCCACGTCCGTCGTACTCGACGGGAACCTCTTAATTCGAGTTGGATGTTAGCTAAACTTATTTCTTCTCTTCTCACTATTAAATGCTAAAGGATACTATAAAGGGATAAAGACACTAGGGGAAAGGGGATGGTTAGAGGATAGGGTGCTCGCCAAGGATTGGGGCCCTTGTGCCTACGTATGCTCATTCGAACGAGAATGAGAAATCAGAGCGTCATAGTTCGACTACGGGAAAGGATGGGGGAAATGGAAGATGGAGGGGATTATGCTCGCCAAGATCATTGGAATCTTGTGCCTACGTATCTTACATTCAAGAGTGAATGAAGAATCAGAGCAGTCGTAGTTCGTGGATACGACCACGAAAGAAACGGGTTTGAATTGGATTTGAAGTGAGTACGGATGACGATTACTCGAAGTTTAAGAAAGACTTCTCGGACCCAAGTAATTGGGAGAGCGAACCAAAGACTTGGAACACTCTCTTTTTCATCATGAAGGAATGATATGTTTGAAAGGATAAGGTTGAAATGATGACGATCACTTGAAGCCTAAGAAAGACTTCACGAACCCCAAGTAATCGGGAAAGCGAACCAAAGACTTGGAACACTCTCTTTTTCATCGTAAAAGAAGGTTGTTTGAATTTGAAATGGTGTATAAAAGGATGAGATTGGTCGGATGACGACTACTTGAAGCTTGAGAAAGGCTTCTCAGATCCAAGTAGTCGGGAGAGCGAACCAAAGACTTGGGACACTCTCTTTTTCATCGTAAAAGAAGTTGTTTGAAAGGTGAGTGAAAGGATGAGTAATTGGAGATGGTTGAGTATTATCGAGTTTGTTAATATTATTTAAAGGCGTCAATTGCTCACACACGAATAAGATAACTCGCATATAAACAATGGAAAGCAACATCAAAGACTTGAACCTACTCTTTACACCTTGAAAAGAATTGAATAATTGTTAATTGATTAATAGTTTGTTACGAAAATCCACCTGACGTTGGATCAAGGGTTTGACTTATTATCGCGTGCAAAGCGTGTAATGTACATGGTTTGAGAAACGTGATCGACTTGACTTACGCATCAAGGGTCGAGTTATGTAATAGGTTGATGGCGAATGCGTATGAGCACTCGACTTACAAGGGTTTGAAAATGGCTCGATGATGAATCGAGAATTAGTTTGAAAATAGTTTGATCCGCTCTAGTCCCTATGGGTGCTCCTAGGAGATAAACTAATAATCAAAGAAATGCGAAACATACATCGGAATGGGGAAGGGATACATGTAAGTTACACGGGATTGCACGAAATAAAGGGGTCTCATTGTAAGGTAGCCCAATAGAAAGCCGTGTGTGTGCATTTGTGTCCTAAACTACTGTTGCATCCCAAAATTTACCCTCTTTCAAGACTTGACTCATTTCTTCATTTCTTTCAAATTCAACGGCATAAGGGAGGCCCATCATTCCAAATTCAAGGTCCATGAATTCAAGGCTAGATTCAAGAGTTTTTACAAAGAGAAATCTCTTGACATTTTCAAGAATGTTACATTGGTTACCAAATTTCAAACTCTTGATAATGCTTAGGAAATTAAGCTATTTCTAGTCTTAATTCAAGATTCTAAATAACTTCATGCCATGGTATCCCCCATGCTCCATCAAGACCACATGACCCTCCTTGTGCTTACAAACATGCAAGGAAAATATCTAAGAGCTAGTTCAATGTTGGGGTATTTCAAGATCAATACCATGCATGTTCAACCATGAGCAATTTGAATATGATCCAAAACAGCCCCATGCAAGAAGTGGCAATGTGTATCATATTACAAAATCATTTTATGTCACAAAACCAAGGCTATAAGCTTATGTTGATACATCTACACATCAAAAATCAGAATTTGAAAATTCTGTCCAAAAGGTAATGGTGTTAGCTTCATGAATATGTCCAAGCATAACCAACCAATGGGTACAAGGTTGGAAGGCAAGGTAGAGTGCTGCAGAAAAATACAGCAAAACAGGCCTAGAAATGGAAAGATGTGGGGCTGCACCAAGAAAGAGGTGATAAGTACTCCCAAAAATGGAAACTTTGAAGATTGAAAGTTGTGCAAGAGCTATGCTTTTGGTACAGCAGAAAATGCAGCAGAAAAAGTGAGATTAGGAGGCTTGGAGGCTGCACAAAAGGGTCATTCACTATCATTCACTATCATCAACACATTTTGGAGATAGAGATATTGAGAGCAAAGAGTAAGAGAGAAAAGCCAGAAAAAATAGAGAGAGCAAAAACCAGCAAAAGATTTAGAGAGTGAAAGAGAAATACAAGGGAGCCATTGAGAAGGAGAGTCATCAAAGCATAGAGTGAAGAGAAGTGAACACCTAGCCAAAATCAGTGGAGGCTTTGCAAGGAGGGAAACAACTCTTGGGTATCCATTTCTTCAAACTCTTCTCTTCTTTTACATTGTGCATTTATCTTTTGTTCTCTTGGTTTGAGTGTTGTTGTGTTGAGTATAACATGTAAGATTCCAAAGGGGCCAAAAAACCCTTTTGAAAGAACCACAAAAAGAAGCAAAAAACAAGAGAAAGTTTGGATTTTTTTTCATCTGGCAGCCCAACACGGGCCGTGTTACATCACTGCGTGGCTTTTCAAAGTGAAAATATGCCCTGGGCTCATAACACGGGCCGTGTCACACAACACGGGCACCCGTGTTGTACCTCTGTTTGAGGTTTTAACTGGTTTTTGGCCCAGACCTTGTGACACGGGCCGTGTCACACAACACGGCCGTGTCACACCACTTTTTGACCCAAAACTCATTTTTTTCCTGGAACTGTGACACGGGCCGTGTCACACAACACGGCCGCCCGTGTCAGACCCCTGTTTTTCACGTTTTCTCGACTTTTTTACCTCAAAATTTTGCCGTTTTTTTTGTGTTTCGTTTTTTTTTAGCCGATTATCCCATTGTGTTTGGTATGTTTTTGTGCATATTTATTGTTGGTCATTGTTTTTTACCTTTGGTTCTAAAAACCATTTTCAAAAGCAAACTCTCGATTTTATCGAGCCATTTTTAATCCTTGTAAGTCGGCCGCCTTGTGCGTCCGCCATCGACCTTGCTCGCTTCACCTCAAACCTTTTTAAACAATTAAATCCTTGACCCAACGTCAAGCGATTTTTCTCAAACGGTTGTTATGGCAACTCACCATATTTAACAAGAGGATAAAGTTCACTTTGTATTGAACTAAAGAGAGGGGATTGAGTGTAGACTTCTTCCTCTCCGAGTGTCGAGATGCTCACTGTAGTGTGGGTGGTTTTGACACTCGTCTTTCAATACGAAGATGTTTTCATCCACACCTTTTTCTCCTAAAAAACCCCTCGGCCCCGTACCGAGTGCATTTTCAAAACACTTACAATAAATAAATCGATTCTCTTTGTATTGAACTAAAGAGAGAGGATTGAGTATAGACTTCTTCCTCTCCAAGTGTTGGGATATTCACTGTAGTGTGGGTGGTCTCGATACTCGTCTTTCAATACGAAGACGTGACTTTATCCGCCACCCATCTCCCTCTACAACTTCTTTCTGCAACCTTTGTCACCTAAAAACCTCGGTCCCGTACCGAGCGCATTTTTAAACTCCTTTCATAACAAAATTTGAATGGTCGTGGAGTGGTTAGGCGTAGGCCTTCTCCTATCCCGAGTGCTGACGTTTACCGTAGGGTTCTCTGTCGCAAAAGCATTTATCGTTCAAAACCAAAAACACTTTAATAAGAGAATGAAGTTCTCTTTGTATTGAACTAAAAAGAGAGGATTAAGTGTAGACTTCTTCCTCTCCGAGTGTCGAGATGCTCACTGTAGTGTGTGTGGTTTTGATACTCGTCTTTCAATACGAAGACACTATGTTCGCCACACCCTTTCATAAAAAAAACTTTGAGGTAAAGAATTGGGTACTACCCGTAGGGGTTACTATCCGAGGACCTATCTCGCCCCTTAAAAAGAAACAATTCAACAAATCAAATGTGACATCTTGCCTCGCATGGCGAAAACTTATCTTTCGAAAAGGATATGATACGTTCGTTCTACCGCAAACAGGTAATGCCTAAGTCTCCAACGAGCGAGCAACAATACACCTAACTGCTAGAATGCGTACGATAGCATCATCCATAAAAACATCAACAAATCGTAGGCCGAACTACGGCTGCTCTGATTCTTTACTTCGTTCAAGTAAAGATACGTAGGCACATGGGCCATAATCCTTGCCGAGCACAATCTCTTATATCAGTAGTTTCCCGAACTACGCTGACTCTGATTTTCTCATATCCGTTGAGAATACGTAGGCCTAGGACCGCAAAGTCCTACCGAGTCCGTTCTTTCCCTTCTTCCTCGTGTTACCTTTCTTTCCCCGTTTCTAAACCCTTTTTCTGTATCTTTTGGAACACTCTTCATAGTAAAATTTAAGCAAATAAATTCACACGACAAACAAATGGTTCTCATCAAGTACGATGGATGTGAGGGGTGCTAATACCTTCCCCTCGCATAACCGGCTTCCGAACCCGATCTTGGTTGCGAGACCATCTTATCCATTCTTTTCTTAAGGTTTTCTCGATATTTCCCTTTCCCCTCATGGGATAAATAAAGTTCGGTGGCGACTCTTCTGTCCTTTTCCTTTTCGCCTTCCCCGTCGTTGCGCGTATTTTTCGAGTAGCGACAGCTGGCGACTCTGCTGGGGACTCCTAGCAAGCCAAACCTAGTTTGTTTGTTGCATTTGTGATTTATTTGTTTTTATGTTTTACTTTATTTTATTATTGTGTTTCTTTCTAACCTGTTGGGTTTATTGGGATATTTTGTGAGGATAAAGCTTTCTACCCGAGCTTTTGAGTATACACTAAGATTAGGAGGTGGTTTCTTTCTGATTTGCGAGACGTAGGACTCGTTGAGTTGGATCAAATTCCACCGCTCAGATGAGACCCCGTTGGAATGATTATGTATTACGTGTAGTCGTAATGGCATTTTTATTTCCGACGTGGGATTCCGTGATTCTGAGGACCTCTTGTAGAACCTTATTCCAAAAGGTTACTAAAACATAACTCTGTGTTCATCCTTTTGAAGGGATTACCGTCTTACGAGTAGTCGTTATGATGGAAAACTTTTGAGGGTTAGTGCATGGGACTTTGTTTAAAAGCCTTTTGGGATACCCTCTTATAAACCAATAGATTGCCCACCCGTGGTGAGAGATATTTTGTTACAATACCCTGCAGGATCTGTGGCTTTGATCCATGTGTTTCCATTCTCATATGCATCCATAAAGCATTGCATTTCATAGCATTGTTGCATATCAAGGGACTTAAGAGACTGTGATTATCATAGGTATTGAAGAACAAGATGAATGATCAAAGGAAAAGAAGTACAAATTCCTTAAAGTTCAGAGAACCGAAGTTGGGACCAATCCAAGATCTTTTGATTGATGTGCCAAAAGCTATGAAAATCAACTTTCAAGGGAAATATGGGAAATTGCTTGACCTTCTCCATTCTGGGGTCGACACATGGGCTTTGTTCGCTATGGTTCAATTTTATGATGCGCCTCTCAGATGCTTCACCTTTCAAGATTATCAGTTGGCTCCTACTCTTGAAGAATATTCTCACCTTTTGAATATCAAGATCAAGGATCAACCTATTTATACCGGCCTAGAAGAAGAGCCAAAGTCTTCTGTCATTGCTCTCGCTCTCCGTATAACTGAGGAAGAGGTTAAAGATGGTCTAACCAATAAGGGAGGTACTCAAGGCTTTCCTTTGAGGTTTTTGCTAGATAAAGCCGATCAGTACAAGACCAATGGGGATTGGGAAGGTTTTGGCATTGTCGTTGCTCTAATGATTTATGGGATTGTCCTCTTTCCAAATGTGGACAACTTCATAGACATCACTGCTATCATTCTCTTCATGCAAAAGAATCCGATCCCTACCCTCCTCGCTGACGTTTACCACTCCATTCATTGGAGAAGTGAAAAGAAGACAGGAATGGTCTAATGCTGTTCTCATCTACTGTTCAAATGGTATGCTTCCCACCTGCCGAAGAAAGGGCCGTTTGTGGAAAACAAGAAGAAACTGAAATGGTCTCAACGCATTATGTCTCTAGAGGCCAGTGATATTGCTTGGTACTCTCATGAGTATTACGACGTGGATATCATCTTTAGTTGTGGAAGTTTCGGTAATGTACCTCTAATCAGTAGGGCTGGTTGCATTAACTACAACCCTGTCATGGCATTGCGTCAGTTGGGCTATGCCATGGAGGATGAGCCCGAAGCAGAGAAGGTTCAGAGTTTCTTTTTGCTAGCCACAACAGACGATCCTGCGTTTGTCAGGAATATTGTTAAAGCATGGGCCAAGGTTCATACGAAGGGGAGGAAAGAGTTAAAGGCGAAGAACTGTGTGGCTAAGGAACCCTACAACCGATGGTTGCAAGCTAGAGTGGCCGAAAGGTTGCTTCCATTTCCCTCCGAACCATCCATGCGAGAAGAACTTCCTGCTCCTACTCATGTATCTGTGGAGGAGTATGAGAAACTAAAGCTAGTGATAGAAAGGTTGACAAAGGAAAATCAAGACCTTCAGACTGAGGTTCACCAAGCGAGAGTGGAGAATGGTCAATATAAGAGGAAAGTGGAGTTCGAACAAGACAAAGTGGCTGAGAGTAGCAAGAAGCTGAAGCTAGAAGCAGATCTGAGGGTCAGGTATCAAGAAGGTTTTGAAGGAGCTGATGCATCGGTAAAAGCCCTCCGGCAACGCCTAAAGGAAACCAAGGCCTCTTGTGATAAAGCGTGGAGATTCTTCGAGTTAGCCTGTGCTGAAAAGAAGAAGACAAGGGAGGAATTTGAGGCCGATATTGATGTCCTTGAAAAGGAGTTGAGGGGTGCCTTAATTCTAGCCGAAAGCGAGCGACAACTCAAAGAAGAAGCATTGAGAGCTTCATATGTCACCTTTGATGTATGGCACAACAAATGTTCAGAATTGAAGACCGCTCAGGAAACAGCCACCTTGTGGAAAGACCGTTTCGAGGCCCTGCAGAAGAATAGTTCACTATGGTTGAAGAAGGAAGCTCAACTCAACGAACTTTTGGATACGTATGAGGATTCTCTTCGTTATTACCAGCCGACCCTAGACATGTGTCGCGCTAGGTATAACAATCTAGTGGAGCATTGCAACCTTATGATCCGGGATATCCCATGGAGGTTGGAAAGCGCAATTCAAGACTTGGAAGGAAATGACATTCCTCCTTCCATCCATCACTTTATCCGGCTCTGCGACCAAATGGTTAGAAGATTCATGTCCGAGACAAAAAAGCTTGAAGAACGTCTTCGGAAGAAAGATTTTTAGTTCATTCATTATTTTCTTGTAGCATGAATTTTTATTTTGCAGCTTATCGAACAATCAGTTGTATTGAATCTTCCCTCAAAATTAATGAAAGTTTGCTTTTTGGCTTAAATTGTGCATTCTTTACTATTCATATATAGTTCCATAATACCATTGATAATCATAAATCTTGAAAGTCCCTTGAACATCATTCGAGCATTGCATATACCCACGCATCATTTTTGCATTCCCTGAAACCCGACCTCATACCGCTTGCCATTTCAGAAGAAAAGAAAGAGAAAGAGCAAGCTGACTCCTCAACGTTCATACAACACAAGAGGGAACCAACGAAGAGTCATGGATCAAGTACAACAAGAGTTGCAGGAGTTTAGGGAAAAGATGACGCAATTCATGGAAACAATGCAAGGGGTAGCCAATGGGCAGGAACAATTGAGAACGCTGGTTCAACCATTGATAGCTCGAGTAGATGGCAGTGGTGTTTTGCATGGAGGAACTACTGTTGTTCCTCCTCCGGCTAATGGTAGCACTTCGCAGGCCAATGGTTGTCCAACTGTAGTCAATATTCTGGGTGGAGAAAACCAAGATGGAATTCCAATCCCAGTTGCGGCGGGCGCCGTGCCTGTTAACAATGGTCCTCAGTGGAACCAAGATGAGCAAGATGACGTCTTCTCCATGGGAGACCTTGGGGCAGGATTACGATCTGACGCTATTAGAAGGTTTGATGCAATCAAAGAAAAGATGAGGAGCATTCTTGAAGGCCAGAATACTATGGGTCTTGACATGTCCAATCTGGGATTGATTCCGGGACTTAGGATTCCTCCAAAGTTCAAAGTGCCAAATTTCGATAAATACAAAGGAACAACATGTCCAAGGGTGCATCTTCGCTCCTATTTCCGAAGAATGTCTGCATACTCCGATGATGAGAAGTTGCTGATGCACTTCTTCCAAGATAGCTTGTCAGGTCCATCTTTAGAATGGTATATGGGACTGGAGCCGGTCCATATCAGAAGTTGGAAGGATTTGGCAGAAGCTTTTGTCAAACACTACCAGTATAACAGTGACCTAGCACCGAATCGTGTACAGTTACAGAACCTATTGCAAAGGAACAATGAAGGATTCAAGGAGTACGCCCAGAGGTGGCGCGAGTTGGCTGCGAGGGTTCAACCTCCAATGGTGGAGAGAGAACTCATCGACTTGTTTGTAGCTACACTACCTGGTGTGTATTATGAGAAATTAATAAGCAACATGTCTGGAAGTTTCTCAGATCTGATCATCACAGGCGAGAGAGTAGAAAATGGGATTAAATTGGGTAAAATACAAGCTGGAGAAGGGACCTCATCTGGAGGTGGAAGAAAGAACTTCGGTATTAAAAGAAAGGAGAATGAGACAAACGCAATATCAGGTTTTAAGAATCAAAATTGGAACCAGAATCAGAATCAGTATCGCCCACAACCGTAATATCAACAACAACCACAAGTAGCTAGTATTGTCATCCCGGCAGTACAGCCTCAGCAACGACCACGTCAACAACAACAACAGCAACAACAACAACCACAACAACAGAATTACGCGCCAAGACCATATCAAGACCGAAGAAGGATGGTGGATAGGCACTTTGACGCACCACCAATGCCTTACTCTCAACTACTACAACACTTATTGCAACTGCAATTGGTCCAGAAAAGGACGATGGCCCCTCTAAATGGCTCACCACCACCCGGGTATGACGCCAACGCTAGGTGTGACTTCCACTCTGGCGCTCCCGGCCATCATATTGATAATTGCAAAGCCTTCAAGAACAAGGTACATGACCTTGTTGATAGTAGGGCCATTAATTTCAACCATGATGCGCCGAATGTTGATCAGAACCCTATGCCAAATCATGGAGCAGGTAGAGTAAATGTCGTTGTTGAAGGGGAGGATTTAGATCTGGTATATGATGTTGAAGAATTGAAGACTCCTTTAAGTTTTGTAAAATGCAAGTTGTTAGAAGGTGGGGTGTTTCCCGGGTGTGACAAGGATTGTGAAAATTGTGCCGCCCATCCTTAAGGGTGTGAGAGTCTGAAGAGTTATATACATTGTATGATAAACGAAGGTGTTCTGCAGTTTGACAAGATATGTGAGGAAAAGAATGAGAAAATAGTCAGTAAGAAAGAGGATGAGGTGGCCACCATCTCTATCCCTTACAAAACAATCACTATTTCTGCGCCGCCAGCGCGACCTACCATCATCTTTACGAAGGCAGGACCTATACCTTATGAAAACTCCAAGGCGATCCCTTGGAACTACGGAGCGGAAGTCTACTGCAATGGACAGAAGCAGGAATTAAAAATCTTGCCTTTAGACTCTGTTGACAACTTGGTGGGAACCGGGGGAATGACTCAGAGTGGGAGGATATTTGCACCTCCCGAAGTAAGTGCAGAAAGAGCAGATAAAGGTAAAGGGAAGGTAGTAGCGGAGGAAAGCTCTAAGGCTGGAGAAAAGGAAGTCGTGCTGAAAGACGCCGAAGAGTTCATGCGCCTAATAAGAAAGAGCGACTATAAGATCGTGGATCATCTACAACAAACGCCTTCAAAAATTTCTATCTTGTCGTTGTTGTTATGTTCCGAGGCTCATAGGAACGCTTTGCTCAGAGTCTTGGATAATGCTTATGTGCCACAAGAAATATCCGTCAATCAGTTGGAAGGAGTAGTGGCCCATGTCAATGCAGGGAATGGTTTGGGATTCACTGACCGTGATTTGACACCGAAAGGAAGGAATCATAACTTGGCTCTGCATATCTCTATGGAATGTAAAGGTGTCGTCTTGTCTCATGTATTGGTAGACACTGGGTCGTCATTACATTTGCTACCCAAGAAAGCCCTCATGAAGCTAGACACTCGAGGGATAATATGTACGCCAAGCGATATCGTGGTCAGAGCTTTTGATGGGACAAGAAGGTCCGTGTTTGGAGAGCTAACCTTGTCAATTCAAGTCGGTCCTGAGGTTTTTGATGCGGTTTTCTATATAATGGATATCCAGCCGGCATATAGCTGTCTCTTGGGTCGGCCTTGGATACACTCAGCAGGAGCGGTGACGTCAACCCTACACCAAAAGCTGAAGTATATGGTGGGTGATAACATTGTGACTGTTTGTAGAGAGGAAGACATCATGGTAAGCCATATGTCCTCATTCAAGTATGTGGAGGTCGATGGTGAAATTCACGAAACCCTGTGCCAAGCCTTTGAGACCGTCCAAATCAAAGAGAAAGCAACAGTTGAAGCCAAGGCGCCAGAAGTTTCTATGTCATCCTACAAGGAAGCCCAAGCTGTGGTGAAGTCTGGATCAGCGAAAGGGTGGGGGGAGGTGATAAGCGTCCCCAACAAACAAGATAAGTTCGGATTAGGGTACAACCCATACGCATCTTCTTCAAGCGCTCCTCGCTATAAAGGACCTGTTCAATTCACCAGTGCTGGGGTGGTGTTCGAAGAGATCAACGTCGTATCTGACGAAGAAGGAGATAGTGACTGTGACATGGATGCATGGATCCAGCCACGCGTCCCTGGCCAAGGCTTGAAGAATTGAACCATGGAAGAAGTTATCACTGCGACATATGAAGAGTAATTGTTTTGTTTTGATTAATGTATTGCCATGTGCTCTGCCCGGGGCATAATGGTCTTTATTTGTTGGGCCTTATCTTTTATGTATGTGAACAACCCTTTTATCATTATCAATCAAAAAACGTCTTTTCATTCAAAACTTTGTGATCCTTGTTTTTCTTATTTTTATTTACAACAATAAAATGGCAATGTGGTTTGTGTTTATTTGTTTGCATATCATTTAAGCATAAAATCATCATCATTACAGGTTGCACATTTCAGATACCACCGATTCAGACTCTTCTGTGACTCGGTGTGACTTTGACAATCCGATCTTTCAAGCGGAAGGAGAGATTGACGAAAACGAAGACCTGCCTGAAGAGCTTGCCAGATTGTTAAAACAAGAGGAGAAGGTCATCCTGCCTCATCAGGAGGAAGTTGAAGTCGTCAACCTGGGAACAAAAGAGGATAAAAAGGAGGTCAGAGTAGGGGTTGCACTGCAGAATGATATCAAGCACAGATTGATTGAGTTACTCCAAGAGTATAAGGATGTCTTTGCTTGGTCATACGAAGATATGCCCGGACTCGACACAGATATTGTAGTCCATCGCCTGCCTTTGCGTGAAGAGTGTCCTCCTGTCAAACAGAAACTGAGAAGAACCAGGCTAGATATGGCAGTGAAGATCAAGGAAGAAGTCCAGAAGCAACTAGATGCTGGATTTCTTGCTGTGGCCAACTACCCTCCTTGGGTCGCTAACATCGTTCCCGTGCCTAAGAAGGACGGCAAAGTCAGGATGTGTGTTGACTACAGGGACCTGAATAGAGCAAGCCCAAAAGATGATTTCCCACTCCCCCATATTGACGTTCTCGTTGATAACACCACACAAAACTCAGTGTTTTCCTTCATGGACGGTTTCTCCGGATATAACCAAATCAAGATGGCACCGGAGGACATGGAGAAGACGACTTTTATCACACCTTGGGGGACGTTTTGTTATAAAGTAATGCCTTTTGGGTTGAAGAACGCAGGGGCAACTTATCAGCGAGCAATGGTCACTCTCTTTCATGATATGATTTATCATGAGATTGAGGTCTATGTTGATGATATGATTGCGAAATCCCAAACGGAAGAGGAGCACCTGGTGAATCTTCTAAAGTTGTTTGAGAGGTTGAGAAAGTTTAAATTGAGGTTGAACCCGAATAAGTGTACTTTCGGCGTACGGTCAGGAAAGCTGTTGGGGTTCATTGTCAGTGAGAAAGGTATTGAGGTCGATCCTGTGAAGATCAAGGCAATTCAAGAAATGCCAGTGCCAAAGACCGAGAAGGAGGTTCGTGGTTTCTTAGGTAGATTGAACTACATCGCAAGATTCATATCTCACCTCACAGCCACTTGTGAGCCATTGTTTAAGCTATTGAAAAAGGATCAGGCGGTTATCTGGAATGAGAATTGCCAGAGAGCGTTTGAGAAGATAAAAGAGTATCTACAAGAAACTCCAATACTGATACCTCCGGTGGATGGAAGACCGTTGATAATGTACTTAATAGTTCTTGAGAATTTCATGGGTTGTGTTCTCGGTCAGCACGACGAGACTGAAAGAAAAGAGCATGCAATTTACTACTTGAGTAAGAAGTTCACAGACTGTGAATCCAGATACTCAATGTTGGAGAAAACTTGTTGCGCACTCGCTTGGGCCGCTAAACGCCTAAGACAGTATATGCTAAACCACACAACCATGTTAATTTCAAAGATGGATCATATTAAGTACGTATTCGAAAAGCAAGCACTATCAGGAAGGATTGCTAGATGGCAGATGGTTCTGACAGAATACGACATCCAGTATGTGCCTCATAAAGCAATTAAAGGTAGTGTCCTGTCAGAATATCTCGCAGAGCAACCAGTCGATGACTACCAGCCAATGAAGTTTGATTTTCCTGATGAGGACATTATGTATTTAAAGATGAAGGATTGTGATGAGCCATTGCCAAACGAAGGTCCAGAGTTGGGTTCTCAGTGGAAATTAATCTTTGATGGTGCTGTTAACTCCTATGGTAGCGGGATTGGGGCAATCATTACGACTCCCCATGGTTCCCATATACCATTCACTGCAAGGCTAAAATTCCCATGCACCAACAATGAGGCTGAATATGAAGCGTGTATCATGGGTATCGAAGAAGCAATCGACTTAAGAATCAAGAACCTTGATATCTATGGAGATTCAGCTTTGGTGGTAAACCAGATCAAGGGAGAGTGGGAGACCCGCCAGCCTAATCTGATCCCGTACATGAATTACGCCAGAAGGTTGCTACCTTTCTTTGACCAAGTAGAGTTTCACCATGTACCGAGGGCAGAAAATCAGATGGCTGATGCCTTGGCTACATTGTCCTTGATGTACAAAGTAAACTTCTGGAATGATGCACCGAGAATTGTCATCTCACGCCTCGACAGGCCGACTTTTGTTTTCGCAATAGAAGAAGCTTCTGATGGTAAACCGTGGTTTTATGACATCCAGAACTTTCTCAAGAACCAAGAATATCCGCCTGGGGCATCGGCCCGGGATAAGAAGACCTTGAGAAGATTGTCTGGTAACTTCTATCTGAATCCAGACGGTGTACTCTATCGGAGAAACTTTGACTTGGTGCTGCTAAGATGTGCAGACGAAAAAGAAGCAGGTTTGCTTATGGAAGAAGTCCATGAATGTGCCTTTGGAACACATGCAGGTGGGCATGCCATGTCTCGAAAGCTATTGAGAGCAGGCTATTATTGGTTAACTATAGAGTCGGATTGCTTCAAGTACGCCAAAAAGTGCCATAAATGCCAGATTTATGCCGACAAGATTCATGTGCCACCTTGTCCTCTGAATGTCATGTCATCCCCATGGCCTTTCTCCATGTGGGGCATCGATATGATTGGAAAGATCGAGCCAACTGCATCTAATGGGCATCGCTTCATCTTAGTAGCCATTGACTATTTCACCAAATGGGTCGAAGCAGCTTCTTACGCCAATGTCACAAAGCAAGTCGTAGCCCGGTTTATCAAAAGGGACATCATCTGTCGATATGGAATACCCGAGAGGATCATTACTGATAATGGTTCTAATCTGAATAACAAGATGATGAAGGAACTGTGCCAGAATTTCAAAATCGAGCATCACAATTCTTCTCCCTATCGTCCGAAAATGAATGGCACTGTGGAAGCAGCTAACAAGAACATTAAGAAGATAGTACAGAAGATGGTTGTGACTTATAAGGATTGGCACGAGATGTTGCCTTTTACTTTGCATGGATATCGCACTTCGGTGCGTACCTCAACTGGGGCAACCCCTTTCTCATTGGTATATGGCATGGAGGTTGTTCTGCCATTGGAGGTCGAGATCCCATCTTTGAGAGTTCTGGCTGACGTCAAGTTGGATGAAGCAGAATGGGTGAAGAACAGGTTGAATCAAGTCAGTTTGATGGATGAGAAGAGGTTGGCGTCTCTTGCATACGGTCGTCTGTATCAGAGTAGGATGAAGAAAGCCTACGATAAGAAGATGCGTCCTCGAAGCTTTTAGACAGGTGATTTGGTGTTGAAGTGGATTCTCCCACCACAAAACGATCATAGGGGTAAATGGACTCCCAATTATGAAGGTCCGTATGTTATAAGGAAGGCCTTCTCTGGAGGAGCCTTGCTACTTTCAACTATGGATGGTGAAGATTTTACGTCCCCTGTGAACGCGGACGCAGTCAAAAAATAATTTGCTTAAAGTAGACCCGCTGGAAAGAAAAAAGAAAATCCAGGCAAGAATGGGGCATCTCGGCGAACCATAAAAGGATAGGTTCGGGCAAAAATTAGAGATAAAAAAAATGTAAACCCGCAAAGTTGAAAACCTGAAAGGCCGATTTTGGCAAAAATGGGTATCCCGGTGAATCGAAAACCCGCAAGGGCGGTTCAGGCAAAAGTTAGGGATTTAAAAAGCAAATGACTGCGGCCTGCGCATTGATCTTTAAAGCATAGTGGATTATGGGAGAAATCGAGAAGCAGTCGTTCAAATCAATCTCTTTAGAAGATGAAGCATCGGAAAGGCGTCGAAGTCATGCGAGTCATAGTTGAGTCGTTCTATGGTGGTTGTCTGTACCACATTGTCGACATTTTGATATTCTTGTGCATTTTTGTATATTTCTTACGCAGCTTTCTCATTTCAGGAGTTGTGTCCCTTGTAAATTTGCCTGTTTACAGGCCATTTATCAATAATACATACTATCCAGAAAACCTTTTGTTTTGTTTTTACCGTTTTGTTTGCAAAAGACGCCTGGTGTTTTTGATAAAAATTTGCATACATAAATTTGTGGGCTTTGCTATCTATAATTGAAACATTGTATTTTCTTGAATAACGTCTTAAGTGATAATTGAGATGGTACCTGCGGCATAAAACATACTTGTTTATTTGTTATTGGCAAGAGAACTTTCCTCGAGGATTCTCCAGAAGTTCCTCATCTAAAGGAAGTGTGCAGTTTAAGTGGGTTCCCATCCCCAGCAGTTTGAAACCTTAACAATCAAAGGATGTCTTCAGCAGGTCAAGATTGACATCTCCAGGAGCAGGATCGTTTCCAGTGAGCGAGTGTGGGTTTATCCCTCATCAGTGGAACGAATTCAGAAATTTGTTTTCCCCATAGAGTTTGAATAATTGGCTCTTATTCCCCTCAGAGTCTAGGTCATTGACTCATTCCTCAAGCGGAAGTTGTATTTGTTGAGTTCATTGCTCATTTCCCCAAGCAAAGGTTGATGTTGGTTCCCCCATTGTCTAATCCACAGCAGGTTGGATTTGCTCTTAGCGGAACAATCTTACCCAGAAATTTGCTCAGAAGACTATCCAGGGTTTGTTTTCCCCAACATTTGTACTAGACGTGTCTAGTCTTTTCCCCGGCGGAATTAATCTTTTCTCTTTAGCATTTATTTTGCTAAAGTGTTTCCTTTGCAGTTGCATCATGCATAACATCCTCCCAAACGCGTAGCATTTCCATTTCGTATGGAGCATTACGCCATATTCAAACATATGCATGTAAAACATAAGCCGGGTTGCCACCCATTTGTTTTCAAGCGTATCTCCAGCAGTTATCAGTATATTTCTCGATCCTGCGTGGTATCCAGACTTCCAGCCAGGTGATTGACAAATGTGTTCATCTTATCGGTCTCCCTAGCGGAGTCTATTTATTCAAGTTCATGTTTCCCCAACGGATTTCTTCACCCAGATGGTGAATCGACGAATGTTCTTCTGAACTTAGGGTTGAGCCGACCTTTGGGTTCAATGCTCGCTTTTTAGCAAAATGAAGTGACGGTGAAGTCAAATGATTTTGATAGCTAGCGGCGAAGTCAGATGATTTTAATTGACGACGAAGTCAGATTATGAAGGAAATTGACGATGAGGTCAGACTATTAAAAGAATTGACGACGAGGTCAGATTACGAAGAGAAATGACGACGAAGTCAAGCCATGTTGGGAATCGACGACGAGGTCAGATTACGAAGAGAATTAACGATGAAGTCAAGCCATGTTGGGAATCGACGACGAGGTCAGATTATGAAGAGAATTGACGACGAGGTCAGAGGTTTCATTCTGCGGTTGACAAATTTTTGGGTTCTTTTGTATTCAATCACCTTTTACCTCGAATGTTTGAAAGTGTTTGCTTTTCATCCCTTCAGGTCCAAGTCGCTTGAATAGGGGCAGCTGTTGCACCCCAAAATTTTCCCTCTTTCAAGACTTGACTCATTTCTTCATTTCTTTCAAATTCAACGGCATAAGGGAGGCCCATCATTCCAAATTCAAGGTCCATGAATTCAAGGCTAGATTCAAGAGTTTTTACAAAGAGAAATCTCTTGACATTTTCAAGAATGTTACATTGGTTACCAAATTTCAAACTCTTGATAATGCTTAGGAAATTAAGCTATTTCTAGTCTTAATTCAAGATTCTAAATAACTTCATGCCATGGTATCCCCCATGCTCCATCAAGTCCACATGACCCTCCTTGTGCTTACAAACATGCAAGGAAAATATTTAAGAGCTAGTTCAATGTTGGGGTATTTCAAGATCAATACCATGCATGTTCAACCATGAGCAATTTGAATATGATCCAAAACAGCCCCATGCAAGAAGTGGCAATGTGTATCATATTACAAAACCATTTTATGTCACAAAACCAAGGCTATAAGCTTATGTTGATACATCTACACATCAAAAATCAGAATTTGAAAATTCTGTCCAAAAGGTAATGGTGTTAGCTACATGAATATGTTCAAGCATAACCAACCAATGGGTACAAGGTTGGAAGGCAAGGTAGAGTGCTGCAGAAAAATACAGCAAAACAGGCCTAGAAATGGAAAGATGTGGGGCTACACCAAGAAAGAGGTGATAAGTACTCCCAAAAATGGAAACTTTGAAGATTGAAAGTTGTGCAAGAGCTATGCTTTTGGTACAGCAGAAAATGCAGCAGAAAAAGTGAGATTAGGAGGCTTGGAGGCTGCACAAAAGGGTCATTCACTATCATTCACTATCATCAACACATTTTGGAGATAGAGATATTGAGAGCAAAGAGTAAGAGAGAAAAACCATAAAAAATAGAGAGAGCAAAAAACCAGCAAAAGATTTAGAGAGTGAAAGAGAAATACAAGGGAGCCATTGAGAAGGAGAGCCATCAAAGCATAGAGTGAAGAGAAGTGAACACCTAGCCAAAATCAGTGGAGGCTTTGCAAGGAGGGAAACAACTCTTGGGTATCCATTTCTTCAAACTCTTCTCTTCTTTTACATTGTGCATTTATCTTTTGTTCTCTTGGTTTGAGTGTTGTTGTGTTGAGTATAACATGTAAGATTCCAAAGGGGCCAAAAAACCCTTTTGAAAGAACCACAAAAAGAAGCAAAAAACAAGAGAAAGTTTGGATTTTTTTTCATCTGGCAGCCCAACACGGGCCGTGTCACACGACACGGCCGACCGTGTTACATCACTGCGTGGCTTTTCAAAGTGAAAAAATGCCCTGGGCTCACAACACGGGCCGTGTCATACAACACGGGCACCCGTGTTGTACCTCTGTTTGAGGTTTTAACTGGTTTTTGGCCCAGACCTTGTGACACGGGCCGTGTCACACAACACGGCCGTGTCACACCACTTTTTGACCCAAAACTCATTTTTTTCCTGGAACTGTGACACGGGCCGTGTCACACAACACGGCCGCCCGTGTCAGACCCCTGTTTTTCACGTTTTCTCGACTTTTTTACCTCAAAAAATTTTGCCGTTTTTTTTGTGTTTCGTTTTTTTTAGCCGATTAACCCATTGTGTTTGGTATGTTTTTGTGCATATTTATTGTTGGTCATTGTTTTTTACCTTTGGTTCTAAAAACCATTTTCAAAAGCAAACTCTCGATTTTATCGAGCCATTTTTAACCCTTGTAAGTCGGTCGCCTTGTGCGTCCGCCATCGACCTTGCTCGCTTCACCTCAAACCTTTTTAAACAATTAAATCCTTGACCCAACGTCAAGCAGTTTTTCTCAAACGGTTGTTATGGCAACTCACCATATTTAACAAGAGGATAAAGTTCACTTTGTATTGAACTAAAGAGAGGGGATTGAGTGTAGACTTCTTCCTCTCCGAGTGTCGAGATGCTCACTGTAGTGTGGGTGGTTTTGACACTCGTCTTTCAATACGAAGATGTTTTCATCCACACCTTTTTCTCCTAAAAAACCCCTCGGCCCCGTACCGAGTGCATTTTCAAAACACTTACAATAAATAAATCGATTCTCTTTGTATTGAACTAAAGAGAGAGGATTGAGTGTAGACTTCTTCCTCTCCGAGTGTTGGGATATTCACTGTAGTGTGGGTGGTCTCGATACTCGTCTTTCAATACGAAGACATGACTTTATCCGCCACCCATCTTCCTCTACAACTTCTTTCCGCAACCTTTGTCACCTAAAAACCTCGGTCCCGTACCGAGCGCATTTTTAAACTCCTTTCATAACAAAATTTGAATGGTCGTGGAGTGGTTAGGCGTAGGCCTTCTCCTATCCCGAGTGCTGACGTTTACCGTAGGGTTCTCTGTCGCAAAAACATTTACCGTTCAAAACCAAAAACACTTTAATAAGAGAATGAAGTTCTCTTCGTATTGAACTAAAAAGAGAGGATTAAGTGTAGACTTCTTCCTCTCCGAGTGTCGAGATGCTCACTGTAGTGTGTGTGGTTTTGATACTCGTCTTTCAATACGAAGACACTATGTTCGCCACACCCTTTCATAAAAAAAACTTTGAGGTAAAGAATTGGGTACTACCCGTAGGGGTTACTATCCGAGGACCTATCTCGCCCCTTAAAAAGAAACAATTCAACAAATCAAATGTGACATCTTGCCTCGCATGGCGAAAACTTATCTTTCAAAAAGGATATGATACGTCCGTTCTACCGCAAACAGGTAATGCCTAAGTCTCCAACGAGCGAGCAGCAATACACCTAACTGCTAGAATGCGTACGATAGCATCATCCATAAAAACATCAACAAATTGTAGGCCGAACTACGGCTACTCTGATTCTTTACTTCGTTCAAGTAAAGATACGTAGGCACAAGGGCCATAATCCTTGCCGAGCACAATCTCTTATATCAGTAGTTTCCCGAACTACGCCGACTCTGATTTTCTCATATCCGTTGAGAATACGTAGGCCTAGGACCGCAAAGTCCTACCGAGTCCGTTCTTTCCCTTCTTCCTCGCGTTACCTTTCTTTCCCCGTTTCTAAACCCTTTTTCTGTATCTTTTGGAACACTCTTCATAGTAAAATTTAAGCAAATAAATTCACACGACAAACAAATGGTTCTCATGGAGTACGATGGATGTGAGGGGTGCTAATACCTTCCCCTCGCATAACCGACTTCTGAACCCGATCTTGGTTGCGAGACCATCTTATCCATTCTTTTCTTAAGGTTTTCTCGATATTTCCCTTTCCCCTCATAGGATAAATAAAGTTCGGTGGCGACTCTTCTGTCCTTTTCCTTTTCGCCTTCCTCGTCGTTGCGCGTATTTTTCGAGTAGCGACAACTACGCCTTGAGAAAAGTCGGGCACGACTCAAAGTTAGGATACCTGCAAATAACCAAAGATCCAACAGTCCACCAATTTGGCTTTTAGGAGTTTCAATAATTTATTAGGTATTTTCGAATATGGGTGAATGAATATGAATAATGAGATATGATAATATGAATAATAATATGACAATAATATTCACAATAATATTTAACGGAAATTAAATTTAATGGTTAGTGAATCGAATCGGGACACGAAAGAATGGATCTCGTCTTAATCGCAAACATAATGCCTATTAATCGAAGGTAGCCTATCACGATCCCAAAGTACGGAAAATGACCCCAATGGTTATTCACCATAGATTTAAAATCGAGAAGGTTATCAACTTCGATACGCGACGCTTACGAATAAAAGACTTCATTGATCCAAAAATCGAAATAAAATCGGAGAAAGAAAATGGTCTCGGATCCTTTGTTTCACGCCAATAATTTGACGGTTAAACGTTGGTAATCTCGTCATCGACCGCAAAGAATAAAAAGTGAATACAATGAATAAAAATCGAAAATAAAAATATAATTGAAAATAAATCCAATATTAACAAATGTACATAATTTCATTGAAGCTCTTAACAAAAGTTATCAAAACTATTCTAATAAAAATCATTTATAAAACTTTATATTAAAATTTGCTTAAAATAAAATTTAGAAAGAAGAAGGGGAGTATGAATTGAGGTGTGAGGTGAGTGAATCATGTGGACATTAAACCCATCATCACCCGTGTACCTAACCCAACAGGTAAAAAAAAAAATAACAGAAAACTCTTTTTTATTTTTTTCTAAAAAAACATCATGGGCTTCACATGAAGGCCCGAGTCAGCTCATTCATTAACAAAATAAGATACTCATCAAGCCAAAACTCTGAGACCCACTAATGATAAAGAAAGGGCAAGACCTCACACAAACGTAAACCAGGATTCAACGAGAGATAACTCTCTGCCCAAATCTAAGCCTCTCGTTTTCAATCGCACCATCTCACCTCTCCCTCAGATTCGCTCGCTAACTCTTCACAATCACTTTATCTTCATCTCTCTCTTTATTCTCTTCTCAGTTTTGAAATCAAATTGGGAATGGGTTCCGTTCTGGTTTAGGAGTGAGATTGGGTTTTTTGGGTTGCGAAAACGGATGAAAGATGATGTTTTAGGTTCTTTCAAAGTTACGGAGATTGCGTTGTTATTGTTGATGGAGATTCTTGAGAAGTAAGAAATATAGGAGTGAAGGTATTCGGTGAAGAATTTCTGGGAGGATGTTGTGGATTTGTTGATGTTGAAGGTTTTCGAAATGGTGATTTAGGTGGAGGTCTGTGTCATTTGCGGTTTGACGTTTGAAGTTTGAAGCTTCGTCTGGTTTTTGAGGTGAAGTTGGAAGGAGACTGACGGTGAAGGGGTTTGGAAGGGATGAAGTTGAAGTGTGAAGGATATTGTTTGGCTGGGTTCTTTGGCTGTTGGTTTTCAGAAATGGATTTGAAGAGTTGAAAGTTTGAAGGTTATGTTTTTGTTAAGGTTTGTAGTCTGCTTTTGTTGGATCTTGTTTGAAGGTTGAGGAGATGGGAGATTGATCGTTGGAGTTTTGATATTGAAGAAGAGATGAAGGATTGTGGTCTTTTTGGGATTTCAACAATGAAGAAGAAGTTTGAGGGTGAGGAAGAACTAAAGAAGGTTGGTGAGGATTCAAGAAGAGGAGAGTTGGGAGGAAGAGACTGAAGGCTAGGGTTTGGAGGATGGGTTGTGTGCTAGGGTCGGCTCCTCCTACAATTTTCGTTTCCTCTTTATATCAGATGGAGAAGGGGTAAAAGTGGAAGGAGTGGTGTGCTGTGTGGAATGAAGGGACCTCAGAAATGATTCCTACTCAATCTCCTCTTTTGTCTGTAGTGTGGTAATATCTTCAATTAGTTTTCGCTGCGGTAACTGTTTTTTTTACTTTTACTATGGTAAATGGTGTTTAAATTTTATTGTTATTCTGTCTGATGGATAATTTTTGTGAAGCAGTCAAGGTGTGAGCAACATACTCGTAGCTACCATCGTGTTTTACTTACCTCAGATGCTTAGAGCTTGGCATGATATGATGTTGTTCTTCGTTTTACCGTTGCGGTTCAACGACTGGAACAAACGTGACAGGTTGAAACGGCACTCATGCCATGGCTTAAATGTGGGCAAGGTTGGGAGTAATTCACATGGTGAAATCTTGGCTTGCAATTGGAAAGGAAGAGTGACAGCTGTCAATAATTTTGTGCTGCCGTTTCATTTGTCGTACAGGTTGATTTTGCTTTTTGTGAAATTTCTTGAGGTCTGTTATCTGATATCAATACTCCTTGTTTCTGTGAGTTGCAGGTTAATTTACTTGTCAGGTTTGTTTTAGTGGTGAGTGCAAAAAATGACGAGTTTGCCGCGTGAAGCCTGCCATTATGGCTTTTGCGAATAACAGTTATGGATTTTATATGGTCTATGGATAACAGTTTTGATTCAAGGATATGGAACCAGTCACCGCAGGTATCTTACTCTTTCCACTTCAACATTTTTAGTGATCTGAGGTTCCTTTGGTTTGGACACGGGAACATAGCCATCCTTACTCTTTTCATCTTTATTATCCTTACCAACTCCAGTGGCACAGGTTTTCATAGATGGGGTAGACCGCACAAAAGTATCCTGACTTCCACCGCCAAGGGGTTTTCCATCTTTACTTGTTGAGCCTGGATTTGGCGGGACCTGTGTAGGAACCGCTTTTGAGGTACCAAATGGTACATATGATGAGGTAGTCTGTGGAATCATACCAAAAGCTATAAAGCTTTTCTTACAATTTTGACAGACTAAGGCTCTATTCTTAACATATATGTAGAATTGGAACCTGGTATTACAGTGATTGCAAGCTGTCCAGAATGTCTGAAACTTCAGATTGGGTTCACATGGGACATTTGAAGAAACATTTTTCCGATGTTTTGTAGCATTTGGAACTTGATTTGCAACAAACACATTCCCATCTGAGTGATGAGATGAGGTATTAGGTACTGCATCTATCAAATTGGCTTTGACTTTCATTTCTTGTAAATGGGCTCTAACTTTCATATCATGTAAAATTCGCTTTGATTGATCATTCAACACCCCATTGGCTTCCCCAATTAACTTGAAAGCAGCTTCTGCACGAGCAAATTTATTTTTATCGGGATGAAGTAGCAGTGCAAGCTTTCTGTATTGTTTTCTTATGACTGCTTCATCAGAGAGTTTCTCTGTTTGAAGAATTCCATACCAGTCCATTTCGGCCCTCAAGAGTTTGTTCAGTGCAGCACTGTGAACCTCACAAACTGCAAGGATCTGAACAATGTTTTCAACATCCGGGTACATTTTTTTTTCCTTGATAGCAAACTTCAGCGCCTCTACATACTCACCCTTTTGCAGCTGTAATATTTCTGATTTTTGTATCTTCATCGCAGGATATGAGCTGTTATAATGTGCGTATACGGGGTGCGGTTCTACGCAACTGATGGATGCATGGTTCTGCGTAACGGTTATTGTGTGGACGAATTGTCGTGATGAATCATGTGAAAAAAACACTGCTTGACGGCTGCTGTCCTGTCCTGTGATGTGTTGGTGTACGAGTTGTTCGTTTTGCTCATGAAATGGGACTAGTTTTGCTGCGTAGCATTGCGAGTGGTCTATGATAAATGAGGGGCTTCATTTACAGAACGACATCAAATTGCCTTTGCGAAAAAGGAATGCGGTTGGTCTCTTCATTTCACTACTCTTCTTTTTCCTTTTTTCTTCAAATTTTGCCTATTGTGTCGTATTGCTGTCGGTTGTATTGTGTTGGTACAGCTAATTTTTTTGCTTTTCATTTGTAGGTGAAATACTGTTGGGTGCATATTGTGGCTAGCTAGTGATTTAGTTGCAGGACGGTGGCATTGTGGCTCGGTAATCACAACCTTCGCATCAGTTTTTCATCTTTTATGTTACCACAGGTTTTGCCAATGTTTTCTCCCTGAAAATTCCTTCCTTTGTTCAGGAAAAATTCTGTCATGAAAGTATGTTGGGACCAACTTATGGTGTGATTTTTATGATCCAGAGTAACGTTGTTGCACGGCACAGCTAGCTGCCGGTTTGCGAAATTCACACGTGAGGAATGGGTCGCTGAAATTTTGTCCTTTTGCAGGTATAGTCTTTATGGCTCGGTTTCACGCTGTACACCACGTTTGCACTATGGTTTGTGATTTTCCGAGGGGTTAGCTGAAGCTCCTGTATTTGCTATGTTGCGTGAAGAATTGCGAGCTTATGCGGTTTGAAAATTGTAGCAGCAACAACTTATTGTGCAGTTGGAAGGTTGTTGATTGTCCTGTTATTATTATAAGAATTATTTGATACTTTGCTCCATAAAAAACAATCATGTATGATGATTGGCTTGTATCTGTGCAGGTCTTTTGCAATTTGGAGAACTTGGCGCGTGACCATTTGCAGGGCAAGTTTTAATGTAGGCTGGATATGAAATTTTGCACAAACTGAACTTGTCGTTTTCTCTTGTAATAGAAGTGCGCGAAGACTCATAGTATCCTTAGTTTTATATGACTTACCTCCTTTTATCTTTGGTGAAATATTGTGGAGCCATGTAATAATCATTTGAATAAAATAAACTCACCAATATGAACTCTATTTAATTTGTATGCGTTGAATTTTGAAAGATACCTTGGAATTTGGATTTCAAAGAACTTACTTACACCTCAAATGGTATATGTAAACCATGATAACCTTGTAGTCAAACTCGTATGGTTTTCAATTTTCCGAACTTGGCTTGTGATTCTCGGCTAGACTTAAACAAAAGCACATCACTTGGACCTCCAACGAACAAGCTTCAATGAATCAAACGCCCAGCCATATTATAATGTTTTGTCACATAGATCTCAACACTGCGTCAAACCCTCATATAAATGAATTAATTATGTATGATCCTATTCCTTGAAGTACTAATAACTCGAAGCAAACATCCATTGACTTGAATTAACCTAAATTTTAACTATCAGCTCAAACCGACCATTCGAATTAGTCACACCCAGACTTTGACTTTATCAAAAACTCCCGTATGACTAAATTTTGGTCAAAACCATTGATCCTCAATTAATTATACACCTGACCGGACACCTTCAGACAAAGCACAAATTTAGGCAACATATTTTTTTTGATTTTCTAAAAAATGATTAGTGAGCGAATGTAAAGATGAAACTTATATATGGGTAGGACAAATTTGGGGTATGACACATACGTGTATGGGGGGAGGCCATACACGTATGAGGGGACATTCCTAGAGGCATACGTGTAGCATATGTGCCCTGTTCCGTCGCTAGCACGGTCCTCTGCCCATACGCGTAGGTAAGTGTAAGAGAGGCCAGACAGTACGCGTATTGGTGAGGCAATACGCGTACGGGGAGAATGAAGGGGTTTTTGAGAGAGGAATTAACCTCTGGTCATACGCGTACGACATCAGGCAATACACGTATGGCATACGCAGCTGAGAGGCCATACACGTGGGGTACGCAGGCCTGGGGCGAGCCAGTAGGGCTATACACGTATGGGCAGCGTGTGTGCAAAATTTTTTTGTTTTTGAGATTTCGGCCCCGATTTTGCATGTAATGCAATTTCCCTTGATCCGTTAGACTAAGATGGTATAATTAGACATAGGAGAAACTAGTAATAACATTAAGCAGGATAAAATGTGAGTGTTTATGAAAATGTCTAGCCGAGACGTGTTGGGTGTGTGAGCCAAGATTGCCGTGTGTGGACGATCTTGTGTGGTGGTGGTAATTCTGAAGAAAGTTACAGTGGGCTTGTGGCTCGTATGTGATTATTGAGGATTGTAGAAGCGAGCTTCAAGCACATAAAAGTTTTGATGAAGACTACAAGTTTTCTACGCAACATGTGTATGTAAAAAGCAAGAGACTCAAATGACATCAAGTTTCAAGATGGTGTTCTAGCATATGTCAAATGGATCAAAGCTTCACATACATACTAATCAAGCTTCAAGTATTGAAGATAAAATATTGAACAACAACTCAAAGGTATACCAAATATCATTTAAAATACATATACAAGTGTTCAATTATTCATCTCTCACTTCACATATATCATAAGACTTTTTAAAAACACTTTTAGTAGCTCACCCTTTTTAAAAATTAATTTTGTGTTGAAAAACTTTCAGTGTTAACCGATTAACCCTTATGGTTAACCGGTTAGCGATTTTGAAAATTAATTTTTTGCTGAATTACTTACAGTGTTAATTGATTAACCTATATGGTTAACCGGTTAACAGTTGTTATTTTTGAATATTTTTTAACGTTAAAGGGGTGTTAACCGATTAACCTATATGGTTAACCGATTAACCCTGAAGCAGTAAGCAAAAAATGATAGCTTTTCATGAAAATATGCATTGTTTTCATTTGTTTTCTGACAATTTTGCTGCATAAAATTATACCCCTCTGTAGAGGTGTATTATACAGCATAAATACATATCAGTTTTCAAATTTCAATTTACCTCTAAGAAACTTAATCATCAAATTCACTCATTCTCTTCATCTTTCAATATTTCTTAAAGTGTTCACACAAACAGATTTTTGAGAGAAGCTTTTGAATAAATTTCACATATTATCACAACTTCATCTCATACTTTTCAAAGAACACTTGTATATTTATTTTGAGTTATATTTGATTCAAGGAGAAGATCGATCATGAAGATTGATAGCATTATACTCTCAAGACATCAAATTTATATCAAGATTATCTTTTGTATTACCTTGTTGTCCAGGATTGTTGGAAACAAGTGAGTGTTTGAAGAGGATTTTTCTTCCTACACTTTAGTTACCTATAGATTAGATAGTAGGCTTCACCTTTGGTGTAATTAGACTATACAATCATTCTAAACTATAGTGAAATCTCTTTCGAGTCGAAAGGGGAGTGGAGTACTTTCGGAGTGTGAGGGGAACCACTATAAATCTCTTGTGTCACTTTTTCCATTCCGCACTTTACTTTCATGTCCTTAACATCTTAACCGAAAAAGAATCAAGAATCAGAAAAAGATTGAAGATAATTTTTGAGAACCTAATTCACCCCCCTCTTAGGCTCATTTAAAAGTTACAATTAGCATCAGAGCAGGTGATAGGTAACCTATTCCTATTCGATCCAGATGGCTTCCGAAAATAACAATCTAGTATTTAGAGATAGTGGTAGTAGCAACAAGCCTCCTTTGTTTTGTGGCGAATATTTCGACTTCTGGAAGATCTGCATGAAGGCACATTTAGAAGCACAAGGAAGTGAAATATGGGAGGCTGTTCAAAATGGTCCTTTTATTCCTACAACGGTTGTCAACGGAGTTGGTTCAACAAAACCGCAAGGATCATGGGATGATGATGATAAGAAAAAGGTTCTCTATGACAAAAAGGCGATAAATATCTTATAAAGTGCACTTGGAATGGATGAATTCTTCCACATCTCAACATGTACAACGGCCAAGCAAATATGGGACACTCTTATTGAAACTCACGAAGGAACCGCCGAAGTCAAATGATCCAGATTAAATACATTAAGTCAAGAGTACAAGTTATTCAGAATGCAACCAGGAGAATCAATCCTAGACTTGCAAAAAATATTCGTGCATTTGACAAATCACTTGAGTGCACTTGGTAAGACACTAAAAAATGATGAACTTAATCTTAAAGTGATTAGGTCTTTATCAAGATAATGGCAACCCAAAGTGACGGAGATTTCCCGAAAAGAAAAGTCTATCAACAATGACATCCGCTGCTTTATTCGGAAAGCTCCAAGAATATGAGACAGAACTTGGACGATTGGAGAAATATGAAATTCAAGAGAAGAAATCCAAGAGTGTTGCCTTAAAGGTTGAATCCAAAGAAGCGGAGAAAGAAGACAATCCCGAAGAGGACGAAAATTTTATACTTGTAAAAAGACTAGGAAAACATTTTGGTGCAAAAAATAATATTAGAAACTCTAGTTATATGAGAAGAAAGAAGTTTTCAAAGAACAAAGAAAAAGAAACATCAACATCCAATGGATACATTATATGCTATGAATGTGGAAAGCAAGGCCACATCAAACCAGAATGTCCTAAACTCACAAAGAATCGTGACCACAAAGGAAGGAAGGATTACAAAAAGGCCTACATTGCTTGGGATGACAGCTAAATAAGTTCTTCATCGAACTCCGATAGTGATCAAAGCGCAAATCTAACATTGATGGCCTCACATCATTTCGACGATGAAGACAATAAGGTATGTGAAGACCTCTTCAAATTAATGGTATCTTAATAGTTGATGTTCGAGGCACATAACGGGTGACTTAAGAAAATTTTCACATCTAACGCTTAAGGCCAAAGGATTTATTACTTATGGTGACAACAACAAAGGAAGAATCCTTGGCATAGGCATCGTTGGTTCACCGCCTTCAACAACTATAGAATATGTCCTATATGTGGAAGGTCTAAAGCACAGTCTCCTTAGCATTAGCCAATTGTGTGACCGAGGTTTCAAAATCAACTTCACTAAAACTGAATGCTTGATTGAAAACGAAGTTACTCATAAAGTTATGCTAAAAGGTAAAAGAGTTAATAACATTTTCTTAATTTCCTTAGATAACTTGTCTTTGAATGTTAGGTGTCTCTTGGCAAGCAACAATGAATCATGGTTATGGCATAAGAGGTTTGCTCACATTCATATGGAGCACTTGAATAAATTGATCAAACATGGCTTGGTTATTGGATTGCCAAAGATCAAATTCATCAAAGATAGGTTATGTGACGCTTGTCAAAAAGGAAAGCAAACAAAATCAACTTTCACATCCAAGAATGTGGTGTCCACAACTAGGCCACTACAATTGTTACATATGGATCTCTTTGGTCCATCAAGAACAAAAAGCTCCGGAGGTAATGTTTATGCATTAGCAATTGTAGATAATTTTTCTAGATATACTTGGACTTTCTTTTTAATGCAGAAAAGTGAAGCATTCAAAGCATTCAGGAAGTATGCAAAACTAATACAAAATACGAAATCTCTTACAATTGCTTCCATTAGAAGCGACCATGGTGGAGAATTCCAAAATGCCTTATTTGAGGAATTTTGTGAAGAACATGGAATTTCACACAACTTCTCCGCACTAAGAACTCCATAACAAAATGGTGTCATAGAAAGGAAGAATAGGATATTGGTGGAACTTGCAAGGACAATGCTAAGTGATTCAAATCTTCCTAATTACTTTTGGGCGGATGCGATGAGTACGACATGCTTTGTAAGTAACTATGTTAATATTAGGTCTATTCTCAAGAAAACTCCTTATGAACTCTTCAAAGGGAGAAAACCAAATATTTCATTCTTTCATATTTTTGGATGTAAGTGCTTTGTCCTAAACAACTACAAAGACAACCTTGGTAAGTTTGACGAGAAATCTGATGAAGGTATATTTCTTGGTTACTCTCTTACTAGTAAAGCTTTTAGAATTTACAATAAAAGAACTTTATCTATAGAAGAATCTATGCATGTCAAATTTGATGAATCTAACCCCTCCAAGGAGGATATTGTGGTTTGTGATGATCATGATGATTTTGTAAAAATTCCCGAGGAAGATAATTCTAAAGATGTCATTAAAGAACATCAAGATAGTCCGGTTCAACAAGATTCCAATTTCAACGATCTACCAAAAGAATGGAGGATTCATAGAGATCATCCTATTGACAAAGTGATTGGAGACATAAGTCAAGGTGTTGCTACAAGATTAAATCTCAAAGATGCATGCTTGAACATGGCATTCGTGTCTCAAATAGAACCTTCCAAAGTTGATGAAGCTCTTGAAGATGATCAATGGATTATTGCTATGCAAGAAGAATTAAACCAATTCGAGAGAAATCAAGTCTGGGAACTTGTTTCTAGACCAAGAGATAAACATATCATCGGAACAAGATGGGTGTTTAAAAACAAATTTGATGAGAATGGAATAATTGTTCGAAACAAAGAAAGATTGGTGGCTCAAGGGTACAATCAAGAGGAAGGAATTGACTTTGAAGAAACATTCGCTCCGGTTGCACGGTTCGAAGCTATTCGTTTATTACTTGCTTATGCTTATTCAATGAACTTTCAGCTATTTCAAATGGACGTCAAAATCGCCTTCTTGAACGGATACATCAACGAAGAAGTCTATGTCAAACAACCCCCGGGTTTTGAAGATTTCAAGCATCCTTCACATGTATACAAATTGAAGAAAACCCTCTATGGACTAAAACAAGCACCAAGGGCATGGTATGATCGTCTAAGTAATTTCTTATGCAAAAAAGGTTTTGAAAAAGGCAAGGTAGACATGATTTTATTCATTAAAAAGATAAAGGATAATACCTTACTCGTTCAAGTCTATGTGGACGACATCATCTTCGGTTCAACAAACAAGGAACAATGTGAAGAATTTGCGTCGATGATGCAAGGCGAGTTTGAAATGTCTATAATGGGTAAGATGAATTACTTCCTTGGATTGCAAATCAAGCAACTAAAAGACGGAATATTTATCAACCAATCAAAGTATTGTAAAGAGTTGTTAAAGAGATTTGACATGGATGGGTGTAAAGTTATGTCAACACCAATGGGATCCGAAACCTACATCGATCAAGACGAATCGGTAACATCAGTTGATATTACAAAGTATCGAGGTATGATTGGTTATTTATTATATTTGACAGCAAGCCGTCCTGACATAATGTTTAGTGTATGTTTATGTGCTCATTTTCAAGCAAATCCAAAGGAGTCACATCTCACGGCGGTCAAAAGAATCATGAAGTATCTCAAGGGAACGATGAACGTTGGCTTATGGTATCCTAAAGGTAGTGTTTATACTTTAATCGGTTATTCTGACGCGGATTATGCAGGCTGTAAAACAGATAGAAAAAGCACGAGTGGAACATGTCACATCCTTGGAAATGCACTAGTTTCGTGGTCATGTAAGAAAAAAGCATGCGTTTCTCTTAGTATGGCTGAAGTAGAATACATAGCAGCGGGAAGTTGTTGTGCATAAAATCTATGGCTAAAGCAACAATTAAGCGACTACGAAATTGATCTTGGATGCATTACTCTCCGGTGCGACAACACAAGTGCGATCAACATTACAAAGAATCCGATCATGCACTCAAGGACCAAACACATCAACATTCGACATCATTTTCTCCGTGGTCACGTGCTTAAAGGATATCTTCATAAAACCATTCACGAAAGAACCGTTTTTCAAGATTCGGCAAGAACTCGGAATTCTCGATGAAGGTGATATCTAATATTTCAAAAGATGATCATTATAGCATCTATGAGTATCAAGGTACACAAATATGAACTTATCTCTTTTTGGAAACTTTTGATGTTATATTAAATTTACCGTGTCGGCAAAATTTTTCAATCTTTCCTATTTCCGCACATCATTAAGTTATTCTTTTTCAAAAAAAATTTGATCAAAAGTTGCCTCAAGATATGTGCTAACATGTTCTATAATTATTATATCAAGAACCTTCATGATTTTGGAGCTATTTACTCACTGTTTTTTGAATTTACTGAAATTTTGAAGGCGTTAATCGGTTAACCCATATGGTTAACCGGTTAACACTGTTTGTTTCTGTTTCATTTATTTTATTTTTGAAGGTGTTAATCGGTTAACCCATATGGTTAACCTGTTAACGTTGTTCGTGTGTATATATATATATATATATATATATATATATATATATATATATATATATATATATATATATATATATATATATATATATATATATATATATATATATATATATATATATATATATATATATATATATATATATATATATATATATATATATATATATATATATATATATTTTTTTTTTTTAAGGAAAATTTATTCAATTCTATTTTTGTATGTATGTCAACTTTCATTATTGTGTGCTCCTCTTACTTTTTGCTAATGCCAAAAGGGGAGAAGGATTGGTTTCTCTAATGTTTCTTTGTGCAGAAAATTTATACCTCTTGTATAAAGGGGGAGCATTAACTTAGGGGGAGAAACAAGTTTAGAGAAACAAGTCTCAAAGCAAGCTTTCAAAGATTGGTTGTCATCATCAAAAAGGGGGAGATTATAGAAGCGAGCTTCTAGTGCATAAAAGTTTTGATGAAGACAAAAAGCTTTCTACGCATCATGTGTATGCAAAAAGCAAGAGACTCAAATGACATCAAATTTCAAGATGGTGTTCTAGCATATGTCAAATGGATTAAAGCTTCACATACATACTAATCAAGCTTCAAGTATTGAAGATAAAATATTGAACAACAACTCAAAGGTATACCAAGTATCATTTAAAATACTTATACAAGTGTTCAATTATTCATCTCTCACTTCACATATATCATAAGACTTTTTAAAAACACTTTTAGTAGCTCACTCTTTTTAAAAATTAATTTTGTGTTGAAAAACATTCAGTGTTAACCGATTAACCCCTATGGTTAACCGGTTAACGGTTTCTAAAATTAATTTTTTGCTGAATTACTTACAGTGTTAATCGATTAACCTATATGGTTAACCGGTTAACAGTTGTTGTTTTTGAATATTTTCTAACGTTAAAGGGGTGTTAACCGATTAACCTATATGATTAAACGATTAACCTTGAAGCAGTAAGCGAAAATGACAGCTTTTAATGAAAATATGCATTTCATTTGTTTTCTGACAGTTTTGCTACATAAAATTATACCTCTCTGTAGAGGTGTATTATACAGTATAAATACATATCAGTTTTCAAATTTCAATTTACCTCCAAGAAACTTAATCATCAAATTCACTCATTCTCTTCATCTTTCAATATTTTTTAAAGTGTTCACACAAACATATTTTTGAGAGAAGCTTTTGAATAAATTTCACACATTATCACAACTTCATCTCATGCTTTTCAAAGAACACTTGTATATTTCTTTTGAGTGATATTTGTTTCAAGGAGAAGATCGATCGTGAAGATTGAAAGCATTATACTCTCAAGACATCAAAGAACACTGTATTACCTTGTTGTCCAGGATTGTTGGAAACAAGTGAGTGTTTGAAGAGGATTGTTCTTCCTACACTTTAGTTACCTATAGATTAGATAGTAGGCTTCACCTTTGGTGTTATTAGGCTATACAGTCATTCTAAACTATAGTGAAATCTCTTTCGAGTCGAAAGGGGAGTGGAGTAATCTCGGAGTGTGAGGGGAACCACTATAAATCTCTTGTGTCACTTTTTCCTTTCCTCACTTTACTTTAATGTCCTTAACATCTTAACCGAAAAAGAATCAAGAATCAGAAAAATATTGAAGATAATTTTTGAGAACCTAATTCACCCCCCTCTTAGGCTCATTTATAAGTTACAAGGATCATGAAATTATGCTTGAATAATAATTATGTTTGCTTAATTTTGTGTCATGCATTCATATCATGTTATGTGGAGATGAACTAGGTCGGAATCCATGATGGGTGCCTAGTCTCATCAGGACTTTATGTGGGAGTCGAGTGGAGATAAGTTGTAGTTCAGAGGAACATTTACGACTTATCTAGCTTCCGACAGGAATCGGGTTCTAGGGTGAACCGTATATGATTGTGATGGTACCACATGCATTATGTCGTGCTATATATATATATATATATATATATATATATATATATATATATATATATATATATATATATATATATATATATATATATATATATATATATATATATATATATATATATATATATATATATATATATATATATATATATATATATATATATATATATATATATATATATATATATATATATATATATATATATATATATATATATATATATATATATATATATATATATATATATATATATATATATATATATATATATATATATATATATATATATATATATATATATATATATATATATATATATATATATATATATATATATATATATATATATATATATATATATATATATATATATATATATATATATATATATATATATATATATATATATATATATATATATATATATGATTGAATGTGGGTTGATTATGCTGAATAATTATGTGGCACTTGTACGTGCGTTGTAATTGTATGATTGGTGTGATTTGTGTGTTAACTACTCCGTAGCATGTGATTTTCACCGTGTATTATTGAATGTAGTTCTCACCTCTTTTCTATTTGTGGTGTTTGTGCTCCTTGAGGAGTACATATGATCAGGTACCTGAGTAGTGCTTAGAGCTTATGTTGCTATTTGATCGAGTCTTAGGAGTCGCTCTGATACGTAACACGGGAAGGATGGGGATTTCGTTATGTTTTCATGTTATTCGTTCTTTGTCATTTGTTACGTATTTGGGTTTTATCAATGTTGTTGAACCATATATTATGTGGAAATTTGATGTAATTGGGACTTTAATGCCAAACCACTCCGTTATTTAATTGAATTAATTGTTTTTATTAAATAATGAGAGATGAAATGATTTGATACTTCATGGTGCTGTTATTGAATATGGCATCCTACGTGTGTAACTCTAATTTATTTTCTGCAATTTCTTTCTATTTTTAATTATTATACGAATGGGTAGAGTAAGGTGTTATAATTGGTACCAAAGCAGGTCGGTCCGTCCGGCCGTTGTAGTAATAGAGTCCGACTATAGAGTGTGTATAGTCGTGTGTTTCTTCTAACCTGTATTTCTTGGTGTTGAGCAGTATGGATGATAGGAATGATGATGAGACTGTTGTTGCCTTACAAGTTGTCGCGCAGGTGGTGCCGAATACCACTCAGAGTGCTGGCGACGTCGAGTTCCACAATTTGGAAAATTTCCAGAATAACAAGCCACCTAAGTTTGAGGGTAGACACGAATCGGATGTGGCGCAGAAGTGGATGAAGGACATTGAGAAAATCTTCAAAGTCATGGGATGCACCGAAGCTCAGAAGGTGCAGTTTAGCACTCACATGCTAAATGGGGAAGCTGAAGACTGGTGGGATAACACCCGTCAAAGGCTTGGAGCTGTAGGTGGTCCTATTACTTGGGTGGTGTTTAGGGATGAGTCTTTTAGCAGTATTTTCCAGAAGATGTTTGTGGAAAGAAAGAGGTTGAATTCCTAGAATTGAAGCAAGGAAACTTGATCGTTGCAACATATGTGGCCCAATTCGAGGAACTGGTGAAGTATTGTCCTTATTACAATACTGGTGCTGCTATGAGTTCGAAGTGTATCAAGTTTAAGAATGGGATGCATCCCGAGATCAAACAAGGTATCAGTTATTAGAAGATCAAATACTTCCCTGAGTTGGTGAACAAGTGTTAGATTTATGATGAAGACAACAGGGCTCGAGTTGCTCACTACAAGGCCTTGAGTGACAAAAGGGGTAATCAGAGACATGGGAGTACACCTTACAATGCTCCAGTCGATAAAAGGAAGCAAAAAGCCATTGTTGGCAAGAAGTAAAGTGGGGAAGGAAATCCTTCCAATCCTATCAAATGTTTCAGATGTGGTAGCGCGGGTCACCGTGCTAATGAATGTCAGAATGAAGTGAAGAAATGTTTCAAATACGGAAAGCCAGGTCATGTTGTGGAAGATTATAGGACCAATATACCTACCTGTTACAACTGTGGTGAACAGGGTCACATCAACACCCATTGTCAGAAGCCGAAGCAGTCCTAGACCGGTGGGAAAGTATTTGTATTGGTGAGGGCTTAGCCTATCAGTGAGGATCATTTGGTCAGAGGTACTTGTTACATTTATAACACTCATTTGATTTCTATCATTGATACGGGTGCAACCCACTCGTTTATTTTTGTGGATTGTGTGAAGAAACTAGGACTTGTACCGTCTACTTTGAGTAAATGGATGGTGATTGATACTCCATCTATTGGGTCAATCACTACATCTTTAGTGTGCTTGAATTATCCGGTGTCAATCTTTGGTAGATATTTCGGAGTGGATTTTATTTGCTTACAAATAATTGATCAAGATGTTACTTTATGGATGAATTGGTTAGAGAGAAATTATGTCTACATTGATTGTTATCGGAAGAGGTTGTTATTTCTTACTCTAGAAGAGGAAGATCTGGCTAATTTTATATCTATCAAGGAGTTGAGAAACTTGTCGGAAGATGAAGCTAAAATATTTGTGGTGTTTGCCTCATTTCCTGTTGAGGGAAAAACGTCGATTAATGAATTACCTGTGGTGAAACAGTTTCCAGAAGTGTTTCCAGACTATATTTCAGAGTTGCCTCCGCAACGAGAGGTGAAGTTTGCAATTGATCTTGTTCTGGGTACCAGACTTATATCTATGGCACCATACAGAATGTCAGTGTCCGAATTGGAAGAGTTGTAATCTCAACTCGGCGAATCACTTGATAAGAAGTTTATTAGACCCAGTGTGTTGCCGTGGGGAGCTCCAGTGTTGTTGGTTAAGAAAAGAATGATAGTATGAGATTATGCATTGATTATCGTCAGCTGAATAACGTTACCATCAAGAACAAATATCCGCTTCAAAGAATTGATGATCTAACAGATCAATTTGTGGGAGCCCGTGTTTTCAGTAAGATTGATTTGGGATCGGGCTACCATCAGAGTAGGGTGAAAAAGGATCATATTAAGAAAACAACTTTCAGGACTCGATATGGACATTATGAATATGTTGTGATGACGTTTGTAGTGTCCAATGCACCGGGCCTATTCATGGAGTACATGAATTGTATCTTTCATTCTTATTTGGATCAGTTTGTGGTAGTTTTTATTGATGACATTTTGATTTATTCCAAGTCAAAAAACGATCATACAGAGCATCTGAGGGTTACATTACAAGTGTTGAAAGAGAATAAGTTGTTTGCTAAACTGTCAAAATGTGAGTTTTGGTTGCATGAGGTGAGTTTTCTGGGACATGTTATTTCTGGTGATGGCATAGCAGTGGATCCATCCAAAGTAAGCGTTGTACTTCAGTGGGAACCTCCGAAATCAGTGATGCAGATTAGGAGTTTCTTGGGCTTAGCAGGTTATTACTGCAGGTTTATTGAAGGGTTTTCTGTTTGGCTTTTCCTCTGACTCGATTGACTAGAAAGGGGCAGACCTTTGTGTCGGATATCTTGTGTGGAGAGAGTTTCCGGGAATTGAAGAAGAGATTGACTACAACGCCAGTGTTGATTCTACAAAAGTCGGATGAACCTTTTGTGGTACATTGTGATGCATCTAAAATGGGATTAGGCAGAGTATTGATGCAAGATAGTAAGGTCGTGGTTATGCCTCACGAAAGTTGAGGGTACATGAGAGGAATTATCCTACTCATGATCTTGAGTTAGCTGCAGTGGTTTTTGTGTTGAAAATTTGGAGACATTACTTGTAGGGGTCGAGGTTTGAAGTGTTTAGTGATTATAAAAGTTTGAAATATTTATTCGACCAGAAAGAGCAGAATATGAGACAGAGAAGATGGTTGGAATTCTTGAAGGACTATGATTTTAGGTTGAGTTACTACCCCGGTAAGTCTAACATTGTAGTAGATGCTTTGAGTCGAAAGACAATTCATATGTCGACATTGATTATTAGAGAGTTGGATTTAATTTAACAATTTAGAGACTTGAGTATGGTTTGTGAACTGACTCCTGAGAGTGTGATGTTGGGTATGTTGAAAGTTGATAATGAGTTCCTTAGTGAGATTAGGGAGAGTCAAAAGCTTGATTTGAAGCAGGTGGATTTAATGACCGCATGATGGTCGGATGCAGAAGGTGACTTTAAAGTGGATAATTTTGGTGTGTTGAGATTGAGGCAGAATTTATGTATCGGACAATCCTGAATTGATAAAAATGATCTTAGCAGAGAGCCATAGGAGTAGCTTGAGTATTCATCCAGGAGCTACGGAGATGTATCAGGATCTTAAGAAATTGTTTCAATGGCCATGTATGAAGAAAGACATAGCTCGATTTGTATATGCTTGTTTGACTTGCCAGAAGTCAAAACTGGAACATCAGAAACCTTCCGGTTTGATGCTACTAATGGAAATACAAGAATGGAAGTGGGGTAGTATCGTAATGGATTTTATGGCTGGGTTTCCGAATACGGCGAGAGGCTTTGATGCTATTTGGGTGGTTGTGGATAGACTGACGAAATTGACACATTTTATACCAATTAACATCAGTTTTCCTTTGGTAAAGTTGGAAGAGATTTATATTAGAATAATAGTGAAGTTGCACGGGGTTCCGTCGAGCATTATGTTTGACAGAGACCCGAGGTTTACTTCTGTATTTTGGAAGAGCTTGCCGGAAGCATTGGGTTCTAGTTTGAAGTTGAGTTATGCTTACCATTCATAGACAGATGGACAGACTAAGAGGATTATTCAGTCGCTGGAATACTTGTTGAGAGATTGTATACTCAAGCAAAGAGGTGCTTGGGATACACATTTACCGTTGATAGAATTTACCTACAATAATAGTTACCATTCTAGTATTGGAATGGCGCCCTTCGAAGCATTGTATGGTAGAAGGTGTAGGACACCTCTATGATGGTACGAGTCAGGCGAAAGTACTGTACTTGGACCCGAGATTATGCAACAAACTACATAAATAGTTCAAATGATTAGAGAGAAGATGAATGCATCCCAGAGCAGATAGAAAAGCTATCACGACAATAGGAGAAAAGACTTGGAATTCAGCAAAGGCGACCATGTGTTTCTGAGGGTCAATCTTGTGACCGGTGTTGATCATGCATGAAGTCGAAGAAGTTGGATCCTAAGTTCACTGGACCATATCATATATTGCAGAGAGTTGTAATTGTTGCTTATAGAGTGGCGCTACCACCTGAACTTTCGAATTTGCATAATGTATTTCATGTGTCGCAACTTCGGAAGTATATTGTTGACGCATGTGCTTTAGAGGGATGAAGTACAGATTTAGGATAATCTTACCACAGAGGCGACGTCGATAAGGATCGAGGACTGCAAGATGAAGATGAGCTAGGTGGGAATCCATGATGGGTGCCTAGTCTCATCCAGACTCTATGTGGGAGTCAAATGGAGATAAGTTATAGTTCATAGAAACGTATACGACTTATCCGAATTTTGATGGGAATCGGGTTCTTGGGTGAACCATATATGATGTGATGGTACCGTATGCATTGTATCATGTCAGTTGAGTCGCATTGCATATGTATATGATTGATTATGGGCTGATTGTGCCGAATAATAATATGGAACTTGTACGTGCGTTGTAATTGTATGATTGATGTGATTTGTGTGTTATGTATTCCTTAGCATGTGATTTTCATCGTGTATTATTGAATGTAGTTCTCACCCCTTTTCTGTTTGTTGTATCTGTGCTCCTTGTGGAGTACAGATGATTAGGTGCCTGAGTAGTGCTTGAAGCTTCTGTTGCTATTTGATCGAGTCTTAGAAGTTGCTCTGATACGTAACACGGGAAGGATGGGGATTTCGTTATGTTTTCATGTTATTCATTCTTTGTCATTTGTTACATATATGGGTTTTATCAATGTTGTTGAACCACGTATTATGTGGAAATTTGATGTAATTGGGGCTTTAATGCCAAACCATTGATTTGATTCCGCTGTTTAATTGAATTAATCTTTTTTATTAAATAATGAGATATGAAGTGATTTGATACTTCATGATGATGTTTTTGAATGTGGCATTCTACATGTGTAACTCTGATTTATTTTCTGTAATTTCTTCATACTTTCAATTATTATACGAATAGATAGAGTAAGGTATTACAAAAAATCAATACTACCATTAGAATTTGGAAATACATTTTCGGACGCACCTCAAATACACCAAATTCACGCATAAGTGAATCACACTTCCGTATTCAACCAAAAACATGAGCCCTGACAAAATTCGTAAGAAAAAAACAAGAAGGGGTTCCAAAATGTTTCAAGGAGACATATTGGAAAATTAATGGCAAAGAACTCAAAAACAATCTAAAGACGCAGGTTTACCTCAAACACATAAGCACTCTTATCCTCGATCCCTAGAAAGAATTAAAAATTAAAGTCAAGATAACATTATAAAACACAATTAATAATTCAAAAAATCATATTTGTAAAATTGTATTTGATAAAACAAATATGAAAGATAGAGTAAATATACAAACTGATATTTGAGAAAATAACAAAAAAAACCTAGAAGTCTAATTGGTCACAAGTGTTAAGGTTGGTTAAAAATATACATGTTGAAGAAGTTCTACATCGCTTAGTTTTGAGAATGAAGAGAGATTCACAGCTATATATAGGATATAAGTTTTTTGAAGTCTCACATCGCATTGTTTTGTGAAGAAAGAGAGAGTTCAAGATTATATATAGGATTCAAGTTCTTCATTCCAATAAACACCAGTTAAAAGCACTTTAAGATTGTATTTGATTTTCTTTGTTATCTTATACTCTTGTATTAAAGTATTGTGAGATGTAGTTAAATATTTGTTTTGGAGGGTGTTGGTGTACTGGGGGCCTGTGTTAGTTGAAGGTATATTATGTGTTGTAACAATTTTCACATAGTGTTATTCTTTAGATGTCTGTTGACAACGACAATGATTTTTTCTCCAGTTTTGGAGTTTCCACGTTATGTTCTTGTGTTCCTCTTTTTTCTTTGTTTAATTTTGTTTTTTTTCAACTTTCCACCCATTCAAGTTGAAAATTTATTTTGTTGATTGTTTATTCACTTATTTTTGTGCTGGATTTTGTGTGTATTGGTTTATAACAATTTTACCATTTCGCTATATTATATGTTGGTTTTATAACTAGAAGTAGAACGGGGGTCTGGCTTCTACGGACGTATAGTTCTGGATTTAATTCGGATTCCGGAAGTATATTTCAAATTATTTTTTTTAGTAAAATGAAAGTGTGACTCAGCTACGAAGGAATGTGGTATATATGAAATACATCTAGAATTGAATTTTTGACTTTGAAAAACATTTTTGAGTTTTTATAAGGTGACTCTCCACCACGTAAGATGGAAAGAACAATTCCCTTAATTATACAGCCTACTATAACCAATCGACCCATCATCAATTCCATATTAAGACCATTTGTTAGACTAAGCCCAAATTTAATATACTACTAAGACTAAATTAAATATATCCTAATAGAAAATGCTCTTTAATTATATGAAAAATTAGAATTTTTCATCACACACCCTGATGAGTTCAGGTATACCTTAGCGTATGAACTGACTACATTATCTTTAATTAAAAAAAGTAAAGCAATTAAAAAATGTATTTCGTTTACACATTTTAAAACTTTCAGTAAATTTTTGCATTGTTGTGCAATCAATTACACATATTCACATGTTTTTTTTCACATGTTTTTTTTTTAAGTTATTGCATTTATATAATACATCGACCATATAAGAAAGTAGAATGTTCGGGGAAACACATTTTTACCCTTTCATTTGATTGGTTATAATCCATTTTATGAGGGTTAAACATGTAATATGAAAAATGGAACAAAATTTATAACCCCTTCCTATCATAACCTTCCACATCAAGTGATATTTCAAATTTTCTCCCCTCTTCCCGCTTATAAAACCTCTTATGCTCTTTTATTTTCATCTACCTCTCTCTTTTTCCCCTTTTTATCTCTTTTGGTTCCTCCTTCTTCTTATTATTCTTTTTCCTCTCTTCCTTTTCTTCATCAAAAATGTTACTGTTATCCTTCTTTGCTTAGATCTATGAAACATCGGCGATTACGTTGTTGATATTTTTTGTTGTTGTTGCAGGTTTCGTTAAATTAGATTTGGTTGAAGGTTATTGTCGTCATTTTCATAATTTATGTGAGTCTATAACTTTCTTTTTTCATCTCTTCATCAAGTTTCTCAAGTGTTTTCCATTCATTTCGATTTTCATGTTGTTCCGATTTCGATTTTTCATATTTTGATGGTTTGCTGTGAAATTATTTGCCACAATGAAATCAACTGGAAACAAATATGGTTAGGTTTTGCAATTTTGTTTTAGTCATGTTTCACCACCAACATTTGATTTGTGTTTCCATTGTTATCATTGAAAGCATTTGTTCATTTTCAAAGTCTAATATATTTTTTTCTTCTTCTAGGGAACTATCTGAAGATGAATGGTTTAATACTATAGAAATATTAAGTGGGAAATCGAAGGAAATAAACAGGGTGAGGGAACTTAATTGCTGTATTGCATCTGTCTCTACACAATCAATTTTATCTGTCAGGTTTCATAATAGTCCATAATGCGTAGTCTAATCCCTGTAAATTAGTACGGTCTGATCTATCATAAAATTACTGACATATTATTGTCCCTATTAACATTGATCTCTTCATTGTTTCTCGTGTTGTATCTATATTCTCTTTGTATCCTCTTCATTTTTGTCATTACTCGTATCGATGGGGGATAACCTTGCATTTCTGTAGATTTAATATTTTCTTCGTCTGGTCAAATTTGGCCTTGTGCATGTAAATGTTTGCTGACTCGATTATTTGGTTTGTATTCTTAAATAAATTTTTATATAATATTAATCGCTTCGATTTTCTATAGGTAGTTGTTGTAAAACAAGAGGCTTTTTAACAACATCGAACTCTCCTTGGATAAAATGATCGAAGAAGTGAAAGAAATGTCTTGGAAATGGTTGAGATTCAAAAGAAAAAGTTTGTATTACATTCTTCCCCAATGTCGTCAAGCATGTTTTTTTAGTTATGCTCTTGCAGTCTGTTTCCAGTGTCGTCATTGGTGTAGTCTGCACCAGTTTGTTCTGATATTGGTCGACGTTTTGGATGTTTTTTTCTTGTGTATTTAGTCTGGATTTGGCTACTGTTTTGTGGCCAATGACAGTGTGTTTTGGGGTTGATTTTTCTACTGTATTGTACTGAATTTTGTTTGTTGTTGCGCTTCTCTGGGATCCATAATTTATCAAGTTGAGTGGTATGTGTTTAACTGAAGTATGGCCCGAATTCTGGTTTCGTGTCTGGTGGTGGCCGAAGTGGAAAATGGATAATCGTCATGGGGGCATGTATTGGATCCAGTTGATTTTTATGTTATGTGCCAGGATGTGATGATGTGGTGATATATTAATTGCAAAATTTGTTTCATGTTATCTCTTTTTCCCTTTATTTCTTCTTTTTTTCTTCTATTTTTCTCTTCATATTCTATGACTTTTTTATTTGTTATGTTATGATTTTTATGCCTTTTGAATTTATGGGTTTTGATGAAAATTTGTGTTTTTTGAATCTTGCATTTTGATTTTATGGTTCAGTTTATGCCTTTTGATGTTTAGGGTTCAGTTTATACTTTTTGATTCTATGGGTTTGGATGAAGAATAGTTGAAGGTGTTCAAGATGTGAACTGTTTATAGACTAAAGTTTTTTTTCCCGTACGACAGATAAATTCTGCATCTAAGCTTTCTACCACTATTTAATCTCTTCATCTTTTGTTTGGGTCTTATTTCTCGTGTACTTGTAGTAACCTTGGAGCAACTCTCAATTAGGTTGTGTAGCTTTCCTTTTTGAATTATGCCACACACTTAATATTGTGCCCTTACTTTTGATCAGACTAGCATCCTGTTTAAGAAGATTTGTTTGAAAATGGACGCCCTTTATCATTTCAACTTTGCTTTAAATCTTGTATGATAGTAATATTTCGATTTTCTCTTAATAAACAATATGTTGGAACATTTAAAATTTTCTGGTTTTTATTTTTCTTAAATGAATTTCAAATTTTATAGAGGACATGTGCTTCAAAACAAATATACCCACTCTGGCAATGGAAGAAGTAAATAGCCATTCTTTTTTCAAAATTTTATTTCTACTTCTACTCTATAGTTACTTGCAATGCACTATATTTTTCATGTGTAGATTGCTCCTGTGGCTGTTTTAGATGTTATTATGCTGGTTCCTGAGGAGGTTTTTGATGGTAAGGGTGATGTTAAAGAAGAAGTAGAACTTACACAGGAAGAAAGGAAAAGGAGGAGAGCTAATAAGAAAAGAAAATTTAAAGGTACAATTAGCGACATATTGATTATTGTCTTAAATACTTCCATACATCACCCTTTCCATGCATGCACTATACATTCATACCACACAGGAAGGATGTCTTTATTCACTCTCCATTATTAACAAACAAACTTTTATGTTTTCATCTGAGGCAGTAACAATATCAGAAAAGAACGCAAAGTTAGAGAAGAAGCTAGACAATGCAATTTCTTTATATACGATTTCTTATTGAACATAAGAAATGACACATTAATCTAATTCTATTAAATTTGTCACATGTTAATATGTTTTGGTTATCAACCACATTTTGTAAAAAAAATAAAAATAAAGCATCTGCTATTGCAAAGGCTGTTTTATTTTGAATTCTTAAATGCAGTCACACTGGATCCTTAAATGTTATATTCCTTAAATCTACCTTGTATTCCGTAGTATAAAGAATATTTCCAAAATATAATATTTCATCTTCTTACCTTGAATCTCACTAGATCTTTGCAGGCTAAGACCTTTTTTATATTTCACTAAAGTGTAGCTACGGAAGTCGCATAGTTAACAATGTTAAGTTCACAGGTATTTTGTGGCCTAAGAAAGTAAAATAGAAAAGGTGAATTTTTGGGACTCAACTATGACAAATTCGTAGTTAGAATGCTCTCTATGTTGGCTGTTTCAGTTCTTATAGTTTATAGTTAGTATCAAAGTATTGTTAGGAAATTCACTGTTTATTGATACTTACTGCCACCAAAGATTACAAGTTTATAGCAGCTACGATATTTATTCTGCAAGTTTTGTATTCATTAATTTTATTCACAATTAATTTGTATATTCATCATAATAGCTTTGTTGGAAAAACTTTGTAGCTGCCTCAACTTTGGTAAAGAATTAAGTTTAATATGATGTTAAAATAATGCTCTATAATCATGTGTTGTCCCAACTTAAGAATATAGCCAAATGAACGAAAAAATTGAAGATGATTTGAATAGTAACTCTCATTGATCTGGTACATTATAACGTGAGTAAATGAATATAAATATAATTAATCGTTCTTTTTGCGCAATCATTTTCCAAGAGTTTTTGAATTTTTTATTATTAATTAATAATAATGATAATAATAATAAAAATAAAAACAATAATAATAATAATAATAATAATAATAATAATAATAATAATAATAATAAGAACCCTTTCTTTTTGTGAAGGAGTCGCATGAGTTTTTTTAGACAGTCATTTATTTCCTCTTTTTCCTCTAAATATAAATAAAAATATATTTTTCTTTTAAATATAATAAAATTTCTTTATTAAATAAGTTTTTCTTTCTATTTTTTCATTCTTATTATACGTGTAACACACCACTACTCGTGCGAACGCACGAATATCTAGATCAGAATTTATGTGAAGCACATGTTATTACATTTTTTATATAATTAAAGAAAATTGTTGTGAATTAATGTCGTCAAGAGCAAACCAAAATATAAGAAAAATATTGAGTTTCTTAATAAGGGTTCAAAGATTACAAGTGAATACCAGCAATTAACATCTCTCAACAACCTGAGAGAACTAGTCTATTTATAGAGTACTAAGAAAACATAGGCTATAAGCTAACTTAACAATTTGACTTAGAAGCAAGACCCAATTCGACATACTAACTTAAATTACAAGTTAATATATTTCGACATTATGCTCGAACAGACTTCGACTACAACATACACAACTCCTATTGAACCATTAAGCTACCCTTTTCAACACTAGAGTTCGATCTAAATACCACAAATCTCCACCTTGGAACAAACTCTATAACAAAAGAACAATCTAGCTTTCATCATGCAACTTTATCAACTGCATACAGTGGAAAAACTTGTTCCTTGGAAATGTCTTGTGACCATATTAGCAGCAGTGTCATCAGTTGAAACCTTCAGCACTTGGACTTTTCCACGCTCGATTATGTCTTTGAAAAAGTGCAACCTCATATTGATGTGCTTGGTTCGCTAATGATAGACTGAATTCTCCGACAAGTGTATTGCGTTTTGACTATCACATTTAACATCGATAACTCAACCTTAAAGTTTTAGCTCCTTAGAAAAACCTTCAAGCCACAATGCTTCTTTCACAAGTTCAGTATGGATGATATACTCTACTTCAGTGGTTGATAAGGAAAGAAACTTTTGAAGTGTTGCTTTACAACTAATTGTTGTGCCAAACATAATGAGCACATATCCAAAAATATATATCATGAAATCCATACAACCTACATAATCAGAGTCAACAAATCCTTCAATTTCGACTTTACTATCATCACCACAGGCTCCACCATAAATTAGGACTCGGCTAAGAGACCCATTTATGTATCTAAGAATCCACTTTAATACTTGCCAGTGCGCCTTCTCAGAATTGGCCATATACCTGCTTACAAGGCTCACTCTGTATGATATGTCTAGCCACGTACAAACCATAACATACATCAAAGAATCTACTATATAGAGTATGAAATGTTATTCATATAGGCTCTTCTGACTTCAGTATTAGGATTTTGCATCGTACTCAGCTTGTACTGAGGATTATTCGGTGTTAGAACACGTGTTGAATTTGACATACCAAACTTGTCGAGAATCTTCTTCAGGTATGTCTCTTGAGATAATCATAATCTCATATTCTTTCTATCTCTCTGGATATCAATCCCAAGAATTCTAGAGGAAGCTCCCAGATCCTTCATGTTGAACTCCTTACCGAGTTCTGCCTTCACCTTTATAACATCTTTGTCACTGTTGCTAGCTATGAGGATGTCTTCTACATAAAGCAACAAAATAACAAGTGAATTTTGAGGTTGAAGTCTAAAGTAAACAAAGTGGTTGAATTGGCTCCTATTGAAACCAATGTGTGTCATGAACTTTTCGAATTTCCTATTCCATTGTCGAGAAGATTATTTTAGTCCATACAAGGACCTATTAAGCTTGCACACATAATCTTCCTTTCCCTTTTCTCATAGCCTTTAGGTTGCCTCATTAGGAATATTTCATCTAAATCACCATACAAGAAAGTTGTCTTCATATCCATCTGTTCAAGTTCTAGGTCGAACTTTGACATCATGGCTAACAATATTCTAATGGATCTATGCTTTACAACAGACGAGAACACATAATTGAAGTCGAAACCTTCTTTCTGAGTGAACCTACTAGCAATTAACCTTACCTTAAAACGCTTCGACATCACTCATTTGATTCCTTCCTTAACCTTGAAGATCCACTTACAATTGACTAACATGGCCCCTGCAGGTTTCTCGATCAGCTCCTAAGTTTTATTATCATGGAGAGATTTCATTTTATCATCCATGACTTTCATCCATTTAGTCTTATCTAGGCTCCTCATAATTTATTATAGTCTCTAGGTTCTTTGTCAAGAGCCTCACTTGCAGATTAAGGAATACGTTATGATATCTGCATAACTAAGTCTTTGAGGTAGCTTGATGACTCTTCTCGACCCGTCTCTTGCTAATTGGTAGGCATTATCAGTCTCCTCATCTTCAACATCATATTCTTATTCTTATTCGACATCATTTGGGTCATGCAATTCTTCATTAAAAATTACATCTTGACTTGTGATACACCTTTTGTGTTCTGGCTCTAGGCATCACAACCTATAAGCTTTGACTCCTTTAGGGTATCTAAGGAACATACATCTCAGAGCTTTAGGTTCAACCATGTCTTGTCTAATATGAGCATACATTAAACAACCAAATACTCTCAGTCTGTCAAGACTAGGTGGATGTTCCGACCAGACTTCTTTAGGTGTCTTCATTCTCATGGTTGTCGAGGGACACCTATTTATCCAGTATGTTGCAGTCGCAGCAGCTTCTGTCGTGACTATGTTAATTGTTTTTCTTTTAAATATAATAAACTTTCTTTGTTAAATAATTTGGTCTTTCTCTTGTTTTTTTCATTCTTATTACACGTGTAACATATTAGTGCCCATGCAAATGCACGATTATCTAGACCCGGATCCATGCGAATACACGAGTTATTGCATTTTTTTGTATAAATAAAGAAAATAAAAGTAAATATATTTAAAATAATGTATGAATCCACATGCATGACAATTATGTTTATTTATGTTGTTAATATTTATTTATACAATTAAACAATATTTAGAAATACTATGTGTTAGAACAAGATTTTTTCATGACATATATTCCTTGGATTTTGATGATAACAAAGCATTTAAAGAACAATGGTGTTATCTAATAAGCGTTTCAAGTATGCAGGTTCAAATACTTAAAGTTATATATTCAGAATCTGATATATAAGGATGCTCTTGAGAGAAGCTAAATTACTAGCTTCTGATGGTGCATAATTTGAAGAACACTCTCTAAGTGATGTATGGCGTATACTCTGAAGCTTAAGGCCTCAACATCAGAAGAAGCAATATATTGTCTCTACACTTGGTGAATATAATTAGCTTTTGGTGATCATTCAGAACTAATGATAAAACTAAAGTTATCTATACCACAGAAGCAAGCTGCAATGTCAAATCAGTTTGTCAGCTAGAGTCTAAGTTCACAAGGCTCAAGAAGAGTTGACATGCTTTACAAATATCTACTCTCAACAATTCTATAGTACAATATTAGATGGAAGACACAATGGTGAAACATGTTACACAATGGATTAAGATCTTTTGGTGTATCTCTCTTCAACGTCTCTTATACTATAAAGAAACAAAGATACTTGTTCAAGTTATCTCTTCCAACGACTAGTCTTCTACAATGGATATATAAGCTACTGAAGGTTCAAACTAAAGTCTTCGAATAAAGGAATAATCAAAAGGGAAAATATAGAAGGAAAAACAAAAGATAAAAGTGTTATACACTTATGTCTGGAGGGAGGAATAACAAGATCATACAATAAGAAACACAATCGAGTATGCAGAATTTATGTTATATGTTGTAAATTATAATAAGCCTTTAGTCTTAAACATTGAAAATCTTATAAACCCTAAGTGATTAGAGGTATTTGTTAAGGTGATTACCATGTACCTCTGATAAGTATATCAAGTACCTTGTTCCCTATTCTGTTAAATATGTTGTTTAGCAGTTTGGATAAAGTCTCTTGCTATGTGCTTGAGCAGCAAAGTCTATTGTTGAGAATTTGAGTCAAGTAAGTCTCCTGCTATGTGCTAGAGCATTACAAATCTTAAGCAATTGATGATTAAGCAGAAGACTTGAACCCGTGGTATTTAAGCAAGGAAGTCTTGGACTGTGAGTTTGAGCAAGTAAGTATTAGGTATGAGGGGCTTGAGAAGAAGTCTTGGCTTCATGGAACCTGAGCAAGAAAGTCTTGAGTTCGTGGAACTTGAGCAAGGAAGTCTTGGACTTGAGCAAAAGTCTTGGATTTGTGGAATCTGAGCAGGGAAGTCTTGGACTGAGGGTGTTAGCAGAAGTCTTGAGTTTGAGGGACTTAAGCAGGAAAGTCTTGGGTTCGTGGAACCTGAGCAGAAGTCTTGGACATTAGGGGTTTAAGTAGGAAGTCTCATGTTGAGGGTATGAGTAAAGAAAAGTCTTATACTTAAATATATACGCGATTGTAATCATGTTTTGATTATAGTGAAAATCTCTTGTGTTGCAAGGGGACTAGACTACTCTCATTTGGGAGGAACCAGTATAAATCTTTGTGTGTTATGTTATTATTTATTTGCTTCTATTAACATCTGCTGCAACAAATAATCAGAATCTGAACACCAGTTTAGATTCTAAACTCTGATCAGACGCAAACTAAATAAAGAGAAACCACAATTCAATCCCCCTTCTTGTGTATTTTTCTCATTTTCACTATGTTATTAGTTGAAATTTATAAAACTAAATGATTGCATAAATTTTTGTATAAAACATGTCAAAACAAAACTAATATTTACATACAGAAAAATATATGGTTGATCCAAGTATTTGTATATATGAAAAAACTATATTTATGCTCCAAATATAAATAAAAAATATGTTTTTCTTTTAAAAATAATAAACTTTCTTTGTTAAATAATTTGGTCTTTCCCTTTTTTCAATCTTATTACACGTGTAACACACCAGTACCCGTGCAAACGCACGGGTATGATCAGAATTCGTGCGAACACACGGGTTATTACATTTTTTTACATGACAAAAGACAATAAAAATAAAAATATTTAAAATAATATATGAATCCACACAGACAAATTAAGTTTATTTATGTTACTAATATTTATTTATACAATTAAAACACTATCTAGAAATACTATGTTAATAATTGATAATTAATAAACTAAATTATTGTAGAGATATTTTTATAAAACACGTCAAAACAAAATTAACATTTACATACGGGAAAATATATGGTTGATCCAAATATTTGTAGATATGAAAAAACTATATTTATGTTTCATATATAAATAAAAAAATGTTTTTATTTTAAACATAATAAACTTTCTTTTAAAAATAATCTTGTCTTTCTCATTTTTCATTCTTATTACACATGTAACACACTAGTACCCGTGTGAACGCCATGCTATCTAGATCAGAATTCGTACGAACACGCAGGTTATTACATTTTTTGTATAATTAAAGAAAATAAAATTAAATATATTTAAAATAACGTATGAATCCGCACAAGCACAAATTGTGTTGACTTACGTTACTAATATTTATTTATACAATTAAAATAATATTTAAAAATACTATGTTATTAGTTGATATTTATAAAATTAAATGATTGCGTAAATATTTTTATAAACCATGTCAAAACAAAATTAATATTTACATAGTGGAAAATATAATGTAGATCCAAATATTTGTATATATAAAAAACTATAATTATTCTCCAAATATAAATAAAAATATTTTTTTTCTTTTAAAAATAATAAACTTTCGTTGTTAAATAATTTGATCTTTCTCTTTTTTCATTCTTATTACACGTGTAATATATCAGTACCAGTGTGAACGAGTATCGAAACCAGAATTCGAGCGAATACACGAGCTATTAATTATTTTGTATAATTAAAGAAAATAAAAATAAATATATTTAAAATAACGTACGAATCCACACACGGACAAATTGTATTTATTTATGTTACTAATATCAATTTATATATTTAAAACAATATTTACAAATACTACGATTTTAGTTGATATTTATAAAACTAAATGATTGCGTAAATATTTTTATAAAACATGTTAATACAAAATTCATATTTATATATGGAAAAATATACGGTTGATCCAAATATTTGTATATATGAAAAAACTATATTTATACTCCAAATATAAATAAAAATATGTTTTTTTCTTAAAACATAATAAACTTTCTTTGTTAAATAATTTGGTCTTTCATTTTTTCATTCTTATTATATGTGTAACACAACAGTACTCGTGTGAACACACATGTATACAAATTATAAAATTTGTGCGAACACACGGGTTATTACATTTTTTATATAATAAAAAAAAAATAAAAGTAAGTGTATTTAAAATAATGTATGAATCCACACACAAGAAAATTGTGTTTATTTATGTTACCATTATTTATTTATTCAATAAAAATAATATTTAAAAATACTATGTTATTAGCATATATTTATAAAACTAAATGATTGGATAAATATTTTTATACAACATGTTAAAACAAAATTAATATTTACATATTGAAAAATATACGGTTCATCTAAATATTTGTATATATAAAAAAAAATATTTAAGCTACAAATATAAATAAAAAAAATATTTTTATTTTAAACATAATAAACTTTTTTTATTAAATAATTTTGTATTTCTCTTTTTTATTCTTATTACACGTGTGACACACTAGAACCTTTGCGAACACATTGATATTCGGACTATAATTCGTAGAAAGACACATATTATTATATTTTTGGTATAATAAAAAATAAAAATAAATATATTTAGAATAATTTATGAATCCATACATGGGCAAATTGTGTTTATTTATAATACTAATATTTATTTAAACAATTAAAAGAATATTTACAAATACTATATTATTAGTTGATATTTATAAAAGTAAATTACTGCATAATTATTTTTATAAAATATGTCAGAACAAAATTAATATTTACATACGGAAAAATATACGGTTGATCCAAATATTTGTATACATGAAAAACTATATTTATGCTCCAATTATAAATAAAAATATATTTTTCTTTTCAATATAATAAACTTTCTTTGTTAAATAATTTGGTTTTTCGCTTTTTTTTTTCATTCTAATTACACGTGTTACACATCAGCACCCGACGAAGACACAGGTATCCTGACCAGAATTCGTTGGAACAGACGTGTTATTGCATTTTTTTTTTGTATAATTAAAGAAAGTAAAAATTAAAATATTTAAAATAATGAATGAATGCATCCACAAGCAAGTTTTATTTATTTATATTACTAATATTTATTTACACAATCAAAACAATATTTACAAACACTATGTTATTAATTGATATTTATAAAACTAAATTATTGCATAAATATTTTTGTAAAACATATCAAAATAAATTTTATATTTACATACGGGAAAATATATGTTTTATCCAAATATATGTATATACGAAAAAAACTATATTTATTTTTCAAGTATAAATAGAAATATGTATTTCTTTTAAATATAATAAACTTTCTTTTGTTAAATAATTTAGTCTTTCTCTTTTCTCATTCTAATTGTACGTGTAAATTATTGGTGTGTTACACGTATAACAGTGGCGGAGCCAGAAAGTTTTTGAAGCTTGGGCAAAAATTTAAAGACAATAAATTTATATTGTATATATAAATAGTTATTAATCAAAATAAAAGATTTTTAATTTAATTGATTTCGGCAGAATTTTAAAACTAATATAGTCATATCCAATTTGAGGCTGATACTAATATGGAATATCATTTCATGTGATTCATAATAATTCTTGAAATTAATAACAAGTTAACAACATAATTTTATTTACTAACTACTGTAACTACAAACTAAATTTAAAATACAAATTCCTAGTTAACATCAATTGAACCATATAATTTAGAGTGAACATAAATTGAAGAATTGGACCTAATATATTTTTTTATATTATTTGAGGATAAAATTTATTCTTTTCTTCTTCTTTTTTACAACACTATACATGTTTTTTTTTATAATTTTAGTAGCTGCTACTTTTATGTTAAATTTTATTTTTTCAAGTATTCATTTTTTATTTTTGGTTAATTTGGTCATAAATAGCAACTTTATTTTAATTTTGCACTTTTTCTAATTTAGTTGAATCTAAATATTATCATATAAAAAAAATTAATATAATGTATGCTTAATTGCATAAAAAAGGAAAAAAAATTATGTTTTATTTGTGAAAAATGTTTAAATTACGGCGGTTAAAGCTGTCATTATTAACGACAAAAAACCGCCTTTTTATTAGTATATATTATGACATGAGAAATTTTATTCAAAAGTACAATTTTTCTGCATTTTCGTTAATTGTGGCGGTTTTAACCGCCATAAAAGCACTTATTAACCGCCACAATTTTCATATTCTTTTATGAAAGAAGGCAAAGTTTTGGGACCGAGCCCAGGCACATGCCCAGCCTGGCCGGGCCTTAAAACCGCCCATGACGTATAACACTAAGGAAGACAATGGGCAGTGTACTATGGTACCCATCTCCGCACCTGCGATTTGAAAAAATTCTCGTACCTGAGATCATATCTGCTTGAGCGTCAAAGTTAGCACTCATACCCGTGTTTTATGGGTATGTAAGAACTTATACCCGTACCCGTTATCCGCATTTCTATTAAAAATAAATAGAACAATTAGAAAATATTATATCATTTTAAGTTTTTAAAAATATTAAAAAGTTTTTAAAAAATTATTGTTGAAATAAATTATTAATTATATTAAATATGTAATGGTTTAACATTGATATATTTTTTAAAATTGATAGACCTACATTTTTATATAATAATATAAATTAAAATTTATAAATTTCAATTTAAATGCATAAATATATAATGCAGGTATGAGACGAGGTGGGTACTAAGGTGGCCATATCCGCATCCATACCCGCTTATTTTTGTGGGTAATTATCTGAGTCCGTGCCTGTACTTATTTTTGCGGTTTTTTTACAAATACTATATTATCAAAAGAAAAATAATATTACATACAAGAAAATATACCGTTTATCAAATATTTATATATATAAAAAAAATTATATTTTTGATCCATATATAAATCACAATATATTCTTTTAAAAATAATAAACTATTTTAATATAAACTATTGTTTTTCTTTTTACGTTCTTATTATATTTTAAATAAAAACACTAATATTTATGCGAACGTACAAGTACAAGTATCTCACTAGTTATATATATACTTCCTCTGTTTCATATTATAAATAAATTTGTTTATAATATGAGATGAAATAGTGATATAAATGTGATGGATTTTAATAAAATATGTGGTATAAAAGCATTAAAGACGAATACTTTATGAGTTATTTATCATTTTGTATAATGGTGTGCATCACAATTTTCCAAGATCCACCGACATTTAAGGTAATATCCACAAGTTAAAGCCTGAGAAATTTGATGGAGTGGAGATTCCTGATAAGATTCCCAATAGTGTTAGTGGTGCAGATTTTTTATATTTAAAAAACAATGGATTAAAGATAAACGAATACAAGGAATACTCAAACCCTTATAGAAAAATTGCGGATCTGATGCCATTGGTGGATTATTTTCTCACCATGTTACACAATCAACTGCTTTTTGCTTTTGTGAAAATGTGGCAATTAGAAAAAAATTTCATCTTTCAGTCGTAGAAATGACAATCATATTAGATAATATGTCGTTTTTTTTCCCTATTACATTAGTCAAGAATTATTTAACCCTCTACTGATGAGTTGTAACATAGATGTCATGAGTGCAAAAAAGTATTTAGAGGTTACATTTAGTGATGCTTTAAAGCACTACTAATGCATGGAAATGTGTTCATTGATGTTACTCTCTCCGTTGCATATTAAGTGACTCATTTGAAATAAAATAGTGTCTTAAAATGTATGATTTATTTCAATTTTCAATACAAATTTTCCTATTTTACACTCTAATTAAATTACTTTCATCATTCCCAATACACCATAAGGGTACTTTAGTAAAAATATCATTCTCTTTTTCTTAATCTATCTAAAAAGTTAACTGTGTCACTGATTGTGGGACGAAGGTAGTAGAAAAATTTATGGATATATGAGCCTATTATAGGTTTAATTATTTTATCATTTTTTATTATTAATTACATTTATGTAAAGTTAAATATTTATGTAAAGTAATATAATATTAAATATTATGTTATACTAATAGGAAAGACCGGAGGCCATGGCTCCCCATCACGACCATATGGACGAGAAATCATTATGTGTCTAGTAGCGCTTAGTTGTGAAAATGTAGGATTAACGCAATAACCCTCAATGATGCTATATGGACACCATACAGTGACCATATGTTGCGTCGTAAGTTTGATCAAACTATATTATTCTCTTACTATCTACTTTGAGAGTCATTTATCACAACATACCAATTTAGACAGTGTCTATGCTAGTTTTAGTAGAATATAGTGTGTTTGGCTATGCAATTTTTCCTAGCTATTGCTTGGAGGGTCCTTAGAGTTTTACCATAAGATGACATCCTAACACCATCCCTCATGATATAAGTGGATCACAACCATCAAATGTAGTTGAAATTCAAGTGCCTTACCACCACTGTCTTCACCATCTAGTTTCTCTCATAAAAAAAGGTTACAAATGATAACCCTTCTTGAAAATGACACTATGGGTGTGACCAACCTAAATGGAGAGGATTTTAAGATGGTATCTAATAGTGGCAAAAATTTAAAGACATCAAATTCATATTGTATATAATATATAAATAATTATTTTTGTTAATTGTGGCGGTTTGAACGGCCATAAAATACTTATAACCACCACAATATTCATAATTTTTTGTAAAAGAAGGCAAAGTTTTGGGGTAGAGCCTGAATACATGTCCAACCTGGTCAGGCCTTAAAACCTCCCATGGTATCTAATATTTATCATGTTTCACATGGTGAATCCTCTTATATTTGTACTGATTTTATGACATTTTGTTGTTATATGACTTAGAACACCTTTTATTTTATTATTTTCTTGGCGAACATACTTAACTAATATATGACATAAACAATGTAAGTATAATTTATATAGCTAACATCCACATACATGACATTGATGAGCATACAATTGACATACACAATCAATATAGAAGGATATAACATACAAATGAACAACCATAGTTCTAGCATATACTAATTATAAGTTAATCATTATCACTTGGTATTGAGACTTTTCATTAGTTTAATAATATCTTATATTGATTTTGCATGTGTCACATCCATTTTGATTGATCCCTTAGTCTCATAACGATAAAATATGCAGAACATTATTTTTACATTATCCTCTAGCTAAGATGACATAACCTTATTTTTCCATCAATATCTATCACTGAAGACCAATATTCGATCTTAACCCTTCAATTATCATCGTGGTCTAAAAGACTTTAGATTTTGGACTTTAGCACCACTAGAGTGTTACTCTCTATAACATTAAAATTAAATGGAAGGCATGTACTATTAAAGTAGGCAAATGGAATGTAACACAACTGAGTCATGTTTGTTATGATTTACTGAGAACAGATGAATCATATTTATCGAACATTCAAAGAATTCTCGACCATATATACAAAAGTGTTGGTGAAATCTAAAGCATACAAAAGTATATCATCACCATCACCATCATTTAAAATTGATTTATAAAAACTCTTGATTTAAAAAAACATTTATATTCGATAAAAAATCAAGTAAAGAAACACCTGCAGAATAATAGAATGGAGAAGGGGAAAGATAAGTAGCATAATATATATGAACAACTAAACATAAAAGAGATAAAGGATAGAAAAGAGAACACCCGAGAGAATTATCTTGGTTCAACCTAAAACACTTGACCTACTCTAGTTTGCAAGAGTTTACCCTTGAGATTTACACTAACAACATATTGTAATCTTTTACACAAGATAAACCTAAACAGACTCAAAAGACTTCAACTTTTACAAATGATCAATCCAAAAACTTTCAAAAATAACCAGAGCTTTTAAACAGGCTCAATTAAATAACCTTTCTCGGATTTTTTTCCGGATTTAGCTTACAACGTCCAAATCTATTACAAATAAATCATACAAGAGAACTAAGCTCTTGAATAAAACAATTACAACACATCACCAGTACAACACTATTTATAGATGAAAATTTTCACTCTCTTGACATTGAGAAAACTATATTGAAGTATAACTTTAAAAAGCATGGGAGAAGAAATACTAATAGAAATTTTCTATTGAAAAAATTATATATTTTGAAATAAAAGAGAAACCTTGTTTATATAGAAAAATATGGCTCAAAAAGGTTAAAAATCCATGACCCTTTAATGGTTTAATCTATTAAACATATGTGCTAATCAATTAACCAAGCTAAAATAGTAAATTTTGAGTTGACATTAGTTAATCGATTAACGACCTATTTCATCAATGATGAGATATTAAAATTTGGTTTAATCAATTAGAAAGACATTTTAATTGAATAACTAGTGTACTTAGTATTCCTAATTGATTAATCAATATTCTAATCAATAAAGTAAGTGTCAAGATTGGTTTTAAATCTTTTATTAAAAGTGAATAGGGGTTTGAAAAGCGTTTTGTGCGTGCGTGCGTGCGTGCGTGCGTGCGTGTGTGTGTGGTTATTATAAAGTGTTAATCCCATGACCATACAATCTTTCACACTTTATCTATTTTACAAATTCAGATCTTCAAGTTCCTTTGGTTAATTCAATGTTGGCTAGTACTTTAATTATAACTTAAAACCACTGAATGACGGAGGTCGAGATATCTTTTTCTTTATTAGATGCCATCATCCGAAACCACTAGAAGTTGTTATCAACTCCCCCCTTTGACACTTGTTTCCAAGAACTTCTTGAATAAACCCCACACTGAGTTTAACTTATGTAATTGACAATATTTTTCACCACTCGACAATTGTTATCATCGAATGACAATTGTCATCATTGAAATAACTTGAAAGTTGAACTGACCTTATAGTTGTCATTATCAAAGCCAATTGATAGCCAATGACGAAATTATATACTTGCACATCACATAGATCCATATTATCCCTCATTTTGATGATGATGACGCATCTCTCAAGGAGGTGGTTAAACAAAAATCGATATAAGTGAAGATTGGAGTGATTAAATCCCTCTCATAAATAAAGAGAGTATACTCTAATTCCTCTAAGTTTATAATTTTCCACCTTTGATATTATAAAAAATATGAAGAAAAAAAATAAACAACACAAACACATAGATCAACAATATCATTTTTATAAAGGGAAGCGGAAGAGGGAGAAGAAACACTTAGCAAATTAATCTATGGATGATTGATTAAAGATTCCTAACTCAAATCTTATGAAAAAAAAATTCTTTAGCAAGAGGTTTTGTAAAAATATCTTCCAATTGATTAGATGAAGACACAAACTCAATTACATAATCCTAATTTTTGACATGATTCATGGTAAAATTATGCCAAATCTCAATGTGTTTTGTCCGAAAGTGAAACACCGAAACTTTAATGAGTTTTATGGCTCTAGTGTAGTCGTATTTTATAATGATAGGTCAGAGATAATCAGTTTGCTTATATTTCATCCAAATAATTTACGCACATCAAATACCCATAATAACATATTCTACTTCATATTTTCCTAGACAAAGAGTCATAGGAAAGAACATGTCCACCCATCCTTACACTTGGCATAAAATGTTCAAAGAGTATACCTTCCCCAAAATATTCAAAGAGCCGAACCAAAGGAAATTACTAATATTTTTACAATAACATTTGATTCTAAAAATATTGATCCTCAAATATAAGGGGAACTCTTAGAGTGGTGCCACCACCCATACGCATATACGCAACCAACAAACACTGAGCTACAACACCAAATTGGGTCATTGCTACCATCGACCACTATTGGGAATAATAAATAACACTTAACCAAAAAACAACAACAAAAACACATTTTAATGACAATGGCATGATCTCCATAAATAAGAAATAAAAAAAATATTAGAGAAGAAAACTTGCTAGTAAACGAAAGGGAAAAATCTGAGAGAGCTTAAGGAGGTACTTACTCTACAATTGAGTTTTTCTACAAAATAACAACGAGTTTGCTTTGTAATAGAGCTTTTAGAAAGAGGTATAAAGTAGATCAAGAAATATAAGGGATGATAAATATGAGTAAAATTGATTAAAAGGAATGATCTCCGTTTTATACATACTTCTAAACAATTCAAGAATTTCAAACATCCATAAATACAAAAATTTAGAAGCCAAGGGTCTAACAGGCTATCAACAGACCAAAGCACATAAAAACCATAATTGCATTTTTTGATTTTTCACAAAAGGAAATGCATGCTTTACCCATGGTCACTCAGCCTCAAAAGTTAGGGTTCACGTAGAAGAATGTGGAAAAGTATCCATAATTTACTAATGATAAAAAAATCTTATATTGCAACAGAGTTTTATGAGACATTCAGAGTCTAAAATTCCAAAAAAGATGATAAACATGTGACATCTATTGTGTGTGCCTTATAACACATTTGAATTACAAAATAGGTCAACAATCCAAAGTGGTGATTCTTGTTTTACCCTAACATTTGAAATTGAGGGTCACAACCATTAAAGTCTTTACCCGACTTCAAAGGAAGTGAAACTCTTTAAGGAATCATCGATTAACAAAATGCTTTAGCAACTCTTAAGACAAAATATAATCAGACTCTATGATATAAGACTTGGGGAAACATATTTCAAACCGATTTAATCCTTAATTTGTTTAGAACGAGACAACTTGGCTCTCGAGAAGTGGGAAGTGGTCAGAGCCAACTACCATTATTTTAATTTATCTTTCTTATATCATCAATAAAAAATTATTTTGTAAAATTTATTTTAACTTCTTTTTTCATATAACCTTACATTTCTTAATTCGTATTTGTTGGATCATAAATTTGGGGTTTCAACATGAAAAAACATTTATACTCATGGGTCTTTTATTTATAAGAAATACACCTTGTGAGAGACACACCACATGCTCACCCAAAAGTTTAAGGTGATAGGTGTGTGAGTCTTCTCACCTATAAATGCTCAAGTCTATAATTTTACTAATTAACGCGAGATTTTCCCACATTTTATTTCTGAAAGTTCTTAACTCACACTTGCTTTTTCTCAACACTCCTTATCAGGTGTGAGTCTATCCACAATTCTCTCTCTCAAGCGGAAGTTATTTTATCCACATACACTTGTGCCGCCGTTGAAACTCTTTAATGAGACACCTCATGCGCACCACTTGTGGGGAGTACTCTCAATAAAAGCAAGTCAATCCCTCACTCAGACCAGACTCTAATACCACTGTTAGGTCATCAATTTTAGGTTTCAACATTAGAGAGCATTTATATTAATGAGGTTTTTCTTTACAAAAAACATACATTGTAAGACACACCACATACTGATCCAAAATTTAAAGGTGATACATACGTGAGTTCTCTCACTTATAATTTCTCAAATTTCTATTTTTTTAATTTATATGAAACTTTTCCACACTTTCTTAAATTTCTTAACTCATTTTATTTTCTCTACATTATTAAATATTAAAAAAGAATTATAATAACAAATAGAGGTAGTAAATAGCTAATATTTCTATAGATATAAAAAAGTATGAAGGCCTTTGTACCAAAATGAAAAATAGCTAGATATCTAAAGAAAATAATTTGTTTCTCAGTCACCATAATGAAAAATAGAGATCTAATGCAAATAATTTGATTTTCAGTCTCTAGGAGTAGGACGAACATGGGATATGAACTAGGGATGGAGATAAAAATTATAGGTATTTTCAAAACATTGTGAAGAGTAGGGCTAGGAGAAGATTCATAGGAGCTGAAGAAACAGACAGTGGACTGCTAGAGTTAGTGGTTAAAGTTAAGAATGTTATTAGGGATTTCTTCTATAATAAATTCAAGGAAGCAGAAGTTGGCATACCCTTTATGGATGGATTCAAATTCAAATCTTTAAATTTGGAAGAAGTGCAATTTTTGGAGGCCCTGTTTTTAGACGAAGAGACTAAAGAAGTGATTTGGAGTTGTGACAGATGTAAAAGCCTGGGACCTGACGACTTCAATTCTGTGTTTATTAAAGGTTGCTGCTACATCTTGAAAAAAAATTATCATGTTTGTGAAAGATTTCCATGCTATAGCTTGCCTGCCTAAAGAGATAATGTCTTCTTTTTTAACTCTTATTCCTATGGTTTCTCGTCCGGGTAAGCTCGAAGATTATAGACTGGTTTGCCTTGTGGGAAGTCTCTATAAGATTTTAGAAAAACTGCTTGCTTCTAGGTTGAAAGAATTTCTAGGTGGTTTAATTTCTCTTTGCCAATCTAGTTTCGTGCCGAAGAGGCAATTATTAGATGGGGGGTTGATTGCTAATGAGATTGTTGATTCTGCCACCAGAGATAAAAAGGATTGTGTTTTATTTAAGGTTGACTTCGAGTTTAAAATGGGATTTGGCATGCTTTGATGTGCTGGATGGAAGCTTGCATTTTAAACTTTCATTTATGTATTCTTGTTAACGGCAGCTCCACTAAAGATTTTCAGGTTGAAAGAGGCTTGTGTTAGGGTGACCTGCTCTCTCTGTTCCTCTTCGTGATAGCAGCAAAGGGTCTGTCTGCTTTGATTTCTAAGGTTGTAGATAGAGGTGATTTCATTGGGTACAAGGTAAAGGAGGAAGTAAATCGATCAAATCCTAGCGCTCCGCCGCCGAAGCTCTGGGAAATAAGTCGAAACGATCTCGTAAATGCAAAAACTCATGGCTCTGCAAATCTTCGTCTCCGATTCTATGGTATCATAGAAACTCATATTTCATTTTAATCTCTCATTTTCTTTCACTCATTTTCATTTTATTTATAGTTTACGGTGGCTACGGATTTGTTAACAATTATTTTTATTTTCTTTTTGGTCTCAGTTTTGATTTCAGGATCTATTCACGTTTTGGAAATGACTAAGCCGTTGTATCTTTCTCCTAAGGACGGTTTCAGTTTCGATATCTGTAGAAGAAATGGTATACTTGAAAAGAAGGGTCTCAAACTCCATACTTACTTGAAGACTGGAACCTCTATTGTTGGTTTTGTTTTCCAGGTCTGAATAATAATGGTTTTAATTTCTAATATTTTTTAATGATTTTAGGGCTTTGATTACTGTTGTGTTGGGCACTACTTATGTTCTAGGTTGCCGATCTACTGGTTTTTGTGGCCTCAACAAAGTCTTCATGTGAAGAATCTGCTTCTCACTACATTGACATGTTTGGAAATCAATGCATTTCTATATTTAAGTCTCTTGGTTTATTAAACACTGCACTCTTTGTTGGTGTATGTTGTGATGGATCATATTTATGGAACTACTGCTTTAGTTTACCAGATCATATGATAATTTCTTCAGGAAATTGAGTTTTTTTATATCATTTATGGTCTTCTGAAGTTGCTTCCTTTTGATGTTAGTTGTGTAACATTAATGTTACATTAATTGGTATGTTTCTCTTAATTGTGTAACATTAATTGGTGACATGAACATTTGAATTTATAGTGTGATTGTGGAAGCTTTGATGGTGGATAGTTGTTGCACCCCAAAATTTGACCAACCGGTTCCCATATCTGGTTTATGTTTCGACGCATTTTGCATTCGCATTCGCATACTGCATGCATTGCAATTTTCTCAGTCAGATGGATTTTATCGGGATTGCAGCCCCTGGCGTTGCAGGCAGTTCAGGCCGGTTTGAATAAGTGTATTTTGAGAATTGGTGCTCGTTCCCTGTGTTTTCAGGCCATCTCGGTGCCCGGGTTTCGCTATGGTTGCACAATTGTTCTCTCATCGATTTAATCGGCTTCCTCGAATTTTTAGACTTTTTCCCTTTATTTCCTAGAATTTTAAATGAATTTAATTGTTTTTCTAGAATTTTAAATAGATGATTCCTTTTTTTTATAGATATAATAGATTTTTTAAAATAGTTTTAATAGGATTAATTCTTTTTTCAGAATTTTAAATAGATGTTAATTGTTGCATTTTAGAATTTAAATAAGAATAATAGATTTTTTTAATAGAGTTTTACTAGAATATTAGGTTTTTGTTTTTTAATAGAATAGTATATAGATTTTAATAAATAATATAGAATTTTAGCAGATTTTAATAATAGATGTTATTTTTAAATAGAGTTCATTGTTTTAGTGTTGATCATATTGAGGTGTTAATTTGGTATTAATTCATTTGTTTAGAATAGTAGTTGTTAGAACTTAATGGTTCGTTTAGGATAATTGAGTAGAGTTAGTTTTAGGATTTAATTAAGGTATTAGTTAATTGTTTAGGTCTCATAGCTTTAATTAGCATTTAGTTAGTCTATTAATTGAGTCAGGTTTTAATTGAGTCCTAATCATCCATGTTTAGCATTAATCAGTATTAGCATTAATTGAGTTTCTTTAATTCATTTTCGTTTGGGTTAAGTGAATATTAATCAATTAATTAAGTCCATAATGGGCCATTTACCCAGTTCAGAGGCCCAAGTCAAAGTCCATTCGCTGCCACTTGGCAGCATATAAAGGGAGCCACGCGTGTAATTCTTCTTCTTCCACCTCATTTTTCTGCGACACCTCATCTTTCCATTATCACTTTCTCCCCACATATGGCTCCCCCTCTCTCTTCCACTTCACCAATCCGTTCACTCTTTCCCTCCGCCACTTGGCTTTCATGCAGACCCCACTCCTACACGTGTTCGCCTCTCCCTCACCCTCTGCATGCAAAGCTGACACCTATCCCCTCATCGGAACTCCTCACCGACCGACATGCAATTGCCGGCGACCACCCTAACCATCTCCGACCGCCGCAACCACCACCGGAAAACCAAAATTCTCAGAAAACTCATCCGAATCATCATCATCTTCATCTCAGTTTTCCCAGATCCGTTCATAATCTTCAACGGAGTTCTTCATAGATTCAACATGTTCTTCATCAATATTTCCAGAACCCATCATAATCTCCATCTTCTCCGATCCAGATTCATCATCAAGAAACTCATCAGATCTCCAGCGATCTTCATGGAGCGCTCACCGCTCATAATCGTATTCATTAGATCCTTCAAGAATGTTCCAGATCTTCAATTGTTCACCGGATCTTCACAAAAGATCTTCATATGTTCATCAACCTGGATTCGTGTTCATCAATTAGCATCATCACCGATCGTCAATAATCTTCAAGATCCATAGAAAGTTCATCGTTCTTCATCAACCTCCGATCAAGATCTTCAACGACGCTCGTCAACCGTTCACCACTGTTCATCATCAGATTGCCAGAACTCCACGGATCTTCAACCAAGTCCTCCAGAACTTGATCAAGAACGCTCATACCTTCGTCCACGTTCTTGATTCTTCAAGATCTTCATCAAGATTCCTACATAATTTCCAGATTTCCTCATTTGAATTTCATACTATCTTCAACGTCACTCATCAATTTATCATCAGAATTTCACAGACCTTCAGGATTGTCAAACAATGGACCATGTTTTTTTAGATTGTATTTGTTGTCTTCGTCTTTGATTTGTTGTAAGTACCAAAATGAAGAGTGGGTTGAGGTTGAAACGGAGTTGAGTTAGAGGATGGTAGGAAAATATTGTGAGGGAGAAGGATTTGCGAGAGAGAACGAGAAAGAGAAACGGCGGAGGAAGTGAACAGTGATTTGAGAGAAGAGATTAGGGTTGTGTTTTGTGGTACGTGGCTGGGACTGGGCTCCAAGGCCCATTGTCATTTTACTATGGCACACCCCATTTTACTTTCTTCACCCCCTCCCTCGTCTGGTGAGTTCCCGTGGGCTGGGCCCATTCTGATGATATTGGCACTCCCCGTTTTCTTTCTTTCCCTCCTCCCCTGTTTTTTTGGTTGCTGTTTAGTGGGCTGGGCCCAACATTTATGTTTTTTTTTGCTGCTGCACCCCTGTAATAACTAGCAAACCCCCTTGCTGCATTTTATTTCCTTTATATTTTTCTTTAGTTTTCTTAGAAATATTAAATGCAATATCATGGATTTTAATTCAATTTTCTTTTAGGATAATATAGAGTTAATATAGTTTTTCATATTTTTCTCTATAGAATATTATAGTATTTTTTTATGCTATTTTAGTATGCAATTTCCTTTTAACTTCTTTAGATATGTTTCCTAGTAGAGATTAATCGCCGTATTTTAGGAGTATACTTTTATTTCCATTTGTTAGTGGATTTGTCTCCTATTTTCTCTCCTATTTTCGTTTCTATCTGATTTTATTCTCGATTTTATTTCTGGCTGGCCGTGTGACACGATTCAATTGGAGAATGATTTTCGATATCATTTCTCTATCTTGTCTTCGACACGGATATCAATACGCTATCTCTGAGAGTTCGATTTCTTGTATAAGTCGAACCATGATGGTCTAAGCGTTACAGTGGTTCTGATTCGAGCGTCATCATCAAAGATCCAGAGAGGAGAAGATTGGAATGGAGCTTGCGCGCATGTCAAGGGTCAACGGAACCACTCCGTTCGGTAACATCTATCTAATTCAAGTCTTTTAATCAACCGTCGAGTGTTGTGAGATCGTTAGATACGTAGGAAATGGTTGCGGGAGGGTCACTCTCACGTAACTTGGATGTTTAGTGTATCACCCTTAGGGTGATATGCAACGCATTCTCTCCTACGTCTTAGGTTCTTGCGTGTGTGTCCCGAGTTCCTTCCCGTTGAGGCGTAGGCCTGCTTCCTCTTTGTTATCGCATCGGGCGATCTAAACCCCTTTTCTCTCGCATTCAGGCGATTGAGACCCCTTCTCTTGCCCCTGTGCAATCGAGACTCGTTTTCTTGTCGAACTACATTAGCTCTGATCTCTCATGCCAGACGAGAGTACGTAGGCATAGGATGCCGTATCCTAGCGAGCTCCCTTTTCCCTTTTTCCCGGTTTTAGCTGTAGTAGGCTGAACTACAGCTGCTCTGATTTCTCATATCTAACGAGAATATGCAGGCATAGGATGCGATATCCTAGCGAGTACACTAACAACTAACCTTTCTGTTCTCTCGCTGCTGTGCGATCGAGACTTTCCCGCTGACGACTAACGTTATCCTATTCTCTTTCCCTTGCGCATTTGAGACCAGATCATAGTTCTAGTTCCCGTAGGTTCCTGTACGTCTAGAACCAATTTCATCTCTCACTCCTGTGTGATCGAGAATACCCTGTCTAGCCGTAGTTAGCCTGAACTACGTTTGCTCTGATCTTTCATGCTGTATGAAAGTACGTAGGCATAGGATGCCGTATCCTAGCGAGCAGCCTTCCCCTCCTTTCCCGTAGGTAGGCGAACTATGTTGACTCTGATTTATCGTTCCAGACGGGAATACGTAGGCATAAAGTGTGATACTTTGCCGAGTCATTTTATTTTCTTTGAACCCCAGACCTGTAGAATAGATAGAATAACAATCCGTACTAGAAAACAAGCGTGGATCCCGTCGAGTACGACGGACGTGAGGGGTGTTAATACCTTCCCCTCGCGTAACCGACTCCCGAATCCAGGATTTGGTTGCGATGACCATTCCTTTCCTGTCTTTGCGGTAGGTTTACTTCGAGCATTTCCTTTCCCTCTGTTGGGATAAATAACGCACGGTGGCGACTCTTCTGTTCAGCCGGCGCCAATTTTCACAGTAGCGACAGCTGACGACTCTGCTGGGGACTGCGATGGTTCCTTATGCATTTGGGATCCAACATCCCTTAAGAGAGTCAATCCTAGCGCTTGTTTGCTTGTCTATTGGGTGTTTATTTTTGTATTGCTATTATCTGTTACTGTTGTGCTATTGGGTGGAGGATGTTCCTTTGAGTGAGAAGCCAGACCCAGGCTTGAGTGCACCTTAGAATTAGTTTTAGAAATTAGTGGGCGCGTGCATGCTTTGCATGTACTAGTGTCTCATGAAATCCACGCTCAGACGAGGTTCTCCCGATTGACTTCTTTTTCAACCCTTTGGGTTGAGGGGGTTGTTGGTTTGGAGGATTGTCGACTCTGGGGACCGATCATTTGGGACCCATCATAATCTCCACTTGGCAGCATATAAAGGGAGCCACGCGTGTAATTCTTCTTCTTCCACCTCATTTTTCTGCGACACCTCATCTTTCCATTATCACTTTCTCCCCACACGTGGCTCCCCCTCTCTCTTCCACTTCACCAATCCGTTCACTCTTTCCCTCCGCCACTTGGCTTTCATGCAGACCCCACTCCTACACGTGTTCGCCTCTCCCTCACCCTCTGCATGCAAAGCTGACACCTATCCCCTCACCGGAACTCCTCACCGGCCGGCGTGCAATTGCCAGCGACCACCCTAACCATCTCCGACCGCCGCAACCACCACCGGAAAACCAAAATTCTCAGAAAACTCATCCGAATCATCATCATCTTCATCTCAGTTTTCCCAGATCCGTTCATAATCTTCAACGGAGTTCTTCATAGATTCAACATGTTCTTCATCAATATTTCCAGAACCCATCATAATCTCCATCTTCTCATATCCAGATTCATCATCAAGAAACTCATCAGATCTCCAGCGATCTTCATGGAACGCTCACCGCTCATAATCGTATTCATCAAATCCTTCAAGAATGTTCCAGATCTTCAATTGTTCACCGAATCTTCACAAAAGATCTTCATATGTTCATCAACCTGGATTCGTGTTCATCAATTAGCATCATCACCGATCGTCAATAATCTTCAAGATCATAGAAAGGTCATCGTTCTTCATCAACCTCCGATCAAGATCTTCAACGACGCTCGTCAACCGTTCACCACTGTTCATCATCAAATTGCCAGAACTCCACGGATCTTCAACCAAGTCCTCCAGAACTTGATCAAGAACGCTCATACCTTCGTCCACGTTCTTGATTCTTCAAGATCTTCATCAAGATTCCTACATAATTTCCAGATTTCCTCATTTGAATTTCATACTATCTTCAACGTCACTCATCAATTTATCATCAGAATTTCACAAACCTTCAGGATTGTCAAACAATGGACCATGTTTTTTTAGATTGTATTTGTTGTCTTCGTCTTTGATTTGTTGTAAGTACCAGAATGAAGAGTGGGTTGAGGTTGAAACGGAGTTGAGTTTGAGGATGGTAGGAAAATATTGTGAGGGAGAAGGATTTGCGAGAGAGAACGAGAAAGAGAAACGGCGGAGGAAGTGAACAGTGATTTGAGAGAAGAGATTAGGGTTGTGTTTTGTGGTACGTGGCTGGGACTGGGCTCCAAGGCCCATTGTCATTTTACTATGGCACTCCCCATTTTACTTTCTTCACCCCCTCCCTCGTCTGGTGAGTTCCCGTGGGCTGGGCCCATTCTGATGATATTGGCACTCCCCGTTTTCTTTCTTTCCCCCCTCCCCTGTTTTTTTGGTTGTTGTTTAGTGGGCTGGGCCCAACATTTATGTTTTTTTTTGCTGCTGCACCCCTGTAATAACTAGCAAACCCCCCTGCTGCATTTTATTTCCTTTATATTTTTCTTTAGTTTTCTTAGAAATATTAAATGCAATATCATGGATTTTAATTCAATTTTCTTTTAGGATAATATAGAGTTAATATAGTTTTTCATATTTTTCTCTATAGAATATTATAGTATTTTTTATGCTATTTTAGTATGCAATTTCCTTTTAACTTCTTTAGAGATGTTTCCTAGTAGAGATTAATCGCCGTATTTTAGGAGTATACTTTTATTTCCATTTGTTAGTGGATTTGTCTCCTATTTTCTCTCCTATTTTCGTTTCTATCTGATTTTATTCTCGATTTTATTTCTGGCTGGCCGTGTGACACGATTCAATTGGAGAATGATTTTCGATATCATTTCTCTATCTTGTCTTCGACACGGATATCAATACGCTACCTCTGAGAGTTCGATTTCTTGTATAAGTCGAACCATGACGGTCTAAGCGTTACAGTGGTTCTGATTCGAGCGTCATCATCAAAGATCCAGAGAGGAGAAGATTGGAATGGAGCTTGCGCGCATGTCAAGGGTCAACGGAACCACTCCGTTCGGTAACATCTATCTAATTCAAGTCTTTTAATCAACCGTCGAGTGTTGTGAGATCGTTAGATACGTAGGAAATGGTTGCGGGAGGGTCACTCTCACGTAACTTGGATGTTTAGTGTATCACCCTCAGGGTGATATGCAACGCATTCTCTCCTACGTCTTAGGTTCTTGCGTGTGTGTCCCGAGTTCCTTCCCGTTGAGGCGTAGGCCTGCTTCCTCTTTGTTATCGCCCCGGGCGATCTAAACCCCTTTTCTCTCGCATTCAGGCGATTGAGACCCCTTCTCTTGCCCCTGTGCAATCGAGACTCGTTTTCCTGTCGAACTACGTTAGCTCTGATCTCTCATGCCAGACGAGAGTACGTAGGCATAGGATGCCGTATCCTAGCGAGCTCCCTTTTCCCTTTTTCCCGGTTTTAGCTGTAGTAGGCTGAACTACAGCTGCTTTGATTTCTCATATCTAACGAGAATATGTAGGCATAGGATGCGATATCCTAGCGAGCACACTAACAACTAACCTTTCTGTTCTCTCGCTGCTGTGCGATCGAGACTTTCCCGCTGACGACTAACGTTATCCTATTCTCTTTCCCTTGCGCATTTGAGACCAGATCATAGTTCTAGTTCCCGTAGGTTCCTGTACCTCTAGAACCAATTTCATCTCTCACTCCTGTGTGATCGAGAATACCCTGTCTAGCCGTAGTTAGCCTGAACTACGTTTGCTCTGATCTTTCATGCTGTATGAAAGTATGTAGGCATAGGATGCCGTATCCTAGCGAGCAACCTTCCCCTCCTTTCCCGTAGGTAGGCGAACTATGTTGACTCTGATTTATCGTTCTAGACGGGAATACGTAGGCATAAAGTGTGATACTTTGCCGAGTCATTTTATTTTCTTTGAACCCCAGACCTGTAGAATAGATAGAATAACAATCCGTACTAGAAAACAAGCGTGGATCCCGTCGAGTACGACGGACGTGAGGGGTGCTAATACCTTCCCCTCGTGTAACCGACTCCCGAATCCAGGATTTAGTTGCGATGACCATTGCTTTCCTGTATTTGCGGTAGGTTTACTTCGAGCATTTCCTTTCCCTCTGTTGGGATAAATAACGCACGGTGGCGACTCTTCTGTTCAGCCGGCGCCAATTTTCGCAGTAGCGACAGCTGGCGACTCTGCTGGGGACTGCGATGGTTCCTTATGCATTTGGGATCCAACGTCCCTTAAGAGAGTCAATCCTAGCGCTTGTTTGCTTGTCTATTGGGTGTTTATTTTTGTATTGCTATTATCTGTTACTGTTGTGCTATTGGGTGGGGGATGTTCCTTTGAGTGAGAAGCCAGACCCAGGCTTGAGTGCACCTTAGAATTAGTTGTGGAAATTAGTGGGCGCGTGCATGCTTTGCATGTACTAGAGTCTCATGAAATCCACGCTCAAACGAGGTTCTCCCGATTGACTTCTTTTTCAACCCTTTGGGTTGAGGGGGTTGTTGGTTTGGAGGGTTATCGACTCTGGGGACCGATCATTTGGGATTCAGCTAAGTGAGGCCTCTTCAGGATATGATGATGCCACACCTTCTGGGTATCGTATCATCAGTCTTGAAAGTCTGTGACGCCGACGACCGCATAGGATGCCGAACTTGTGTCAGTTTAGGTCCATACCCGTGAGTGGGGGGGGGGGGGGTTTGCAGGAAACTTGACCTCCAGACAACCCGATATTTTGGTCTTCTCATCAGAGCAAACGTACTCAGTCAGCAGCGCAACAGTATTCAGAGATTTGTGGGGGCTGTGATCCCGTATTTGCTGCATATTGCATTGCATTTGCATGAACACGTTTGCATCATATTGCATATCATTCTCCAGCTAGCCAAAGCTCTTATCCAGCCGTTGTTTTGATTCTGAAGGTGATTATCCGGGGTTTGGCCTGAGCAACTGTTGATTGTTAAGAGACGACCAAGGGGTTGAAGCAGATCTGAACAGAACCGAGCAGTAAAGTCCGTTGAAGGTTATTGGTAGCTATGTCTGAGAGTCACTTCCAGTCTCTTAACACCTTGACAGGTTTCACTATGACGACTAATCTGTATGGCTCTATATGTCTGAGGAAGACCTTCCGCAAGTGAACAACCTTACCGCAAACCAGTTTGTGCAACCTCCTGTTATGGACCGAGATCGACGTGAGCAGTTTGTTGTCCGTAATGAACGACCTCCTCTTATCAACAGTCAAGGTGTTGTTTTCCCTGTGCCGAGTATCCGAAGAGAGACCCCAGTAGCAAGGACTGAAGACCCAAGAGCCCCTTGAGTTTGCTAGAAGGCACCAAGTGTTGGAAGAAGGAGTGAAAGCCTCGAAAGTTGAAGATGCTGTCAACCTCAATGCTGCAGACATGTGTTTGGTTCCTGGCCTGGTATTGCCTCCTAAGTTCAGAGCGCCGAGATTTGAGAAGTACAAAGGAGATAGTTGTCCGAAGCAACATTTAGTGACGTTCTGCCGAAGAATGAATTCGTTTGTGCAAGATGACAAGTTGATGATTCACTGCTTTCAGGATAGTCTGACTGGGGGCATCTATGAGTGGGTATATGCAGTTAGAGAGTAATCAGATCCGATCATGGGTGGATTTAGCCAGAGCTTTTTTGAAACAGTACGATTATAATCTAGACATGGCTCCTCATCGCATGCAGTTGCCAGAATTGCCTCAAGAGAACAATGAACCCTTCAGGAAGCATGTTCAGAGGTGGAGAGAATTTACTACCAGAGTGCATCCACCGCTCCTAGACCGAGAGTTAATGAGCATGTTTGTAAACTCCCTGGAGAGCCCGTACTTCGAAAGAATGCTTGTAAATGCGCCAAATTTCTCTGCATTGGTAGGATTGGGTGAACGCATTGAGCATGCCGTAAAAACTGGGAAAATTCAGACTATTTCGGGCGGTCAGGCTGGTGAAACTGAATCCCTCTGGAGCTACCAAACTGAAGAAGGATTTGTGATCAATGCCATCATGCCAGATGTCGAGTATCCGCGAGATGAATCGGTGAAATCTGTTGGTTCTTCATCTTCTGTGTCTTGTTATGCGGGACAGACAATTGCGCCTAGGGCACCATATCCAGAACTGTATGTCGCTTCTCTTGCAAATCAGCGAACTCGTGGCCGAAGTTATCAGAATCAGCGCCCAAATCAGAACAGGCCTCGTAACAACTTGGAACGAAGGAATGCTCCTTCTCACCCAGTGCCTGTGCCGTATAACCACATTCTACCATCTTTGATCCAGAATTCTTTGGTGGAACCTAAAGCTCTTAAGCCTATGCCAGAACCTTACCCTCCTGGGTACAATCCCCACGTTCAGTGTGGTTACCATGGCGGATCTCCAGGGCATTCAACTGAAGATTGTAAAGCTTTTCAGGCAAAAGTGCAGCAGTTGATCGACAAAGGGTGTATTTCCTTTCCAGGAGGAGTTTTGGTTGTTCATGACAATTTCTCAGCTATCTAAGCTCGCAGATTCAGAGGTTTATTTTCAAGAAGCCAGTGGTCCAGACAGGCAGACATCCTCAGCATTGGCAGTCCTCAGACTTTTATCATTCGCATTTGTAGTTTCTTTTCTGTTAGTTGCTACTTGTTGTTAAACATTGTTTGTTCCGAATGGTGATATCGATAAAGTGACTATGCATTTTTCTGAATTAATCATGTCGTTGTCACTCATTTATTGCATTGCACTGACACTTGCATTTTATTCACTCCACTTTGTCACTTGATTAGCAAAGATTGGAGGGAGGATGACGAAACTGAATACTCATAACCTATGATCGTATGCTTTCAGATAAAACCTTGCCGATGACGTATAAGGCATTATTTCAAATCCCCTAAATAATGGAGATATAAGGAGTTAGTCTCTTGTTAACCACTTCGAGCCAGGAAGTAGAAGTTTTTTCGGACTTTTAAACCCTCACATCTTAACCCGGGGGCAGGGTAGGTGTCAGTTAGCTTGATCGAGCGTTCAAGTCTTATAGAGGAGTGTTTCCTTTCGAGGACCAATCACATCTTGTTGTTTCCCAGAGGTCGTACCTCGTCAACCACAATGGTTAAACCTCATCAATCAGGAGTGAGACAGTTACAATCCTTTCAGAGCAATCAAGACAACCAGTGTCACACGACTTTGTTCCAAAAGAAAAAGAAAGAATACGAGAGCCCGCTAAGTAAAAAGAAAAAGAAAAAGCTGGAAAGCTAATACTTAGGCAAAAATTAGGGCATCCCGCTGGACTTCAAAAGAAAAATCGAAAAGAACTCAAAGGGAGTCAGTCCAGGCAAAAATTAGGGAATCAAAAGAATGGAAAAGAAAGGATATAAAAAGAAAAATCCTCGAACAAGGAACAAAGTCGTGTAGATATAGACACCGAAAACGAAAAAGGAGTAACTATCACTCCGAAAAACCTTGTGAGTTCCTTAACTATGGTTCTTACCATTTAACATACCTCTCGAAGAGGCGAGCGCTTGTGCCAAGTTAACTGAACATTAGGATCAGAGATCATCACGTAGAAGAGGTGGGTACAAATCGTAATTTGAGCCAAATATCCTTTGTTTCACGAACCGTGAACCCGACCACGATACAACCCTTAAAAGACCTAATTGAGGTAGGGTTTATTCTGAAAGCGCATTACGATAAGGTTGAGTAACCTGACTCCTTCTTGATTTGCTAGTCATATCCTTGTTGCATTTTTTCACTGATCACATAAGCACTACGGTTGAACTTTGGTTCATTCGTCACTCACAATCATGACACGTAAATGAGTGACAGCATAATTTTTTTTAAAATATGCATGAACAATACATTAAAATTACCATTCGGGAATGAACAATTTTATTTGCAGGTCGGTAGTTGACAGGAAAGAAATTCCAACAGGGAATAATCGAACAGGACTGAATAATTCAGCAGTCTGGACCAGAATGGTGTATATTGTGAAACCCCGCGAATCTGAGGCATTGACTTTCAGTGAGTTCAGAATCAGTTGGTCTGAGGACAAGTCCCGAAGCATCGGTTGATTATGGGGCAGTTTACTTGAGCAGCAGTTGATCAGAAGCGAATCTTCTCGAGAGCCAATCAGGGGCAATTATCCAGAATGCTATAATTTGAGGATAGATCCTTCCAGTGTTTGATCAGGGCAGGTTAAGTCGCTCAACGCTCGTTCAGGGGCAAGTCACTTCAGAGATAGTGAAACCAACTATGTTGATAGGTGTTTAATTGAGGTTGAATCCTTTTGTCGTACAAACACCGGGGCAAGCCATCTCAAGGTCGTATTATAGCAGGTTGCTTTCGGTTCGGAGTGGGTTTTCCAAGAGTCAGATTAGGGCAAAGCCATTGCAGACAGGGGCATGCCATCCTAAGAGCGCAAACGTTATTCTTTATTCGAGAGGAATTTGATTTGAAGTATCTCTCTGAAGTTCAGAATGTTGGGGCAGTTCATATCAAACCATCAGGGTACAGATTTTCAGATTTCCTTTTAAAGACTATCCCACAGAGGTTCCCACAGGCTGGGGCATATCAGAGGCGAAAGAATTGTTCTTCTCCGTGTCATCAGAGTTACTCAGAGCTACTCGAGCAGATTCAGCCAATCTTCAAGTTTGAGACGAATGTCGGGAAATCGTGACCCTTCAACTAGGAACCGTGAATTCAGACAGGATATGGGCCAGCGTCATGCGTATATGACCCATCACAGATAGCCTAAAAGCCCAATCCTTATTGGCAATCTTCAGGAAGCCCGATCCCTATTGGCGATTGTTGTGAGGCCCAATCCGTGTTGGCGTATCATTTCAAAATCCAACCTTTAACGGTACGCAGGAAGACTCCGTCTGTTTTCCCCAGCAAAAGTCCAATTTTCATTGGCACGAATAAGCAATTCCCGGCAGAAGTCCAATCATACTTGGCACGTTCGGTTATCCCCCAGTAAAGTCATCCATCCAAGAATCAGTTAATCTGGGGAAATTAGGTCGAGAGTTGGCAAATCTCTCGCGGCTATGGGCACTGCTCCACGAATCAGTCGATCAGGGGGCAAAAGATTATTACAAGACCGGGGCAGATCACCCTAAGAACAAAAGATTTTGGGTTTGACGTGCAGAAACAGTTCAGATCTAACCGTCAGGGCACAGAGATCGAAGAGTCCTTATCAGAAGGTTGGTGCCGATTCAGGGGCAAGGTATTATGAAGTAGCACCAGGGCCAGCTTTTCCTTTCAAGACGAAGTGTTCAGACTGGGGCATGTTGGTATTTTTGGGGCAAATTTCCGAGAAGGTGGATGGAACTCATGTTTCCCTAGCCGGAGGCTCGTAATGAAAGACTTGACTTTGGTGTGACGCTAATCCCCATGCAGGTTACGCCTCACCCTAGAAATTGAAATGTTGTTATCCCTTACCAAAGAGGGATCACTCTCCCCAGCTAGTCGTAGCTTACCCCCCACAGGGTATCCCCAGCAAGACAAAATCAGTGTCTCATGCAGAGTTTATACTCCCCAGAGAGTCGAAGATTTGCGCGTTCAATCCCAAGCTGGGAGGATTTCCGTGGCGCGTAACCAAGATATTAAGTTCAGAAAGGAGTATCCCCATCGAGGATGGTTTTCTTTCTCCCTGCAGGTCGTCATGCCTTCGTCCGGATGATTATCCCCAACGGAGTGGTAGTTCCGAATTTGTAAACTGTACCCAGACAGTTGTCTCCCAGAGGGTTGCTTCTCCCCCAGTTGAGTTAGTCTTCCCACCAGGTGTTATTCTTTCCTCCAGTGGAAATTGATGTGTAATCTCTCCCCGGCAGAGTGGGTTGTATCTCCGGCATTTATTTTGCCAGAATAGTTCGCGATATCCGTTCATCCCCAACAGGGTGGTATTTGTCCCCAACGGCCATGTTGAAGCAAGCTTATCAGAGCTCCCCAGCAGTCTGAACCTGCATTTGCATTTGCATACATTATCATGCTTGCATATACTCGCAAACGCGTAGCATTTCCATGCCGTATGGAGCATTACGCCATTGCCAAACATACACATTTTAAAACATAAATAAGGTTGGTTAACCTTTTGGTTTTTCAGGTGTGTTTCTCAATAGGAGTACGGGGTTCTATCTCAGATCTATTTATAGATATTCAAAGTCTCACTGTGAGACATGTGATGATACAGTTCTCATTATCATTCCCCACAGAGTTACTGGCTGAATTTTCTCTTATCCGATCAGCGGAGTGTTTTTCTTCAGGTTTGCTGTCGAGGCAGCATTTCAGGGTTTCATAAATCAGATTTCAGAAGTGGTCACTTGTTGTCAAAACGGGTGTCGGGCAGTTATTTTCAGAATATCCTCAGTGGAGTTAGCTACTACCGCGAACAGGCTAGGACACTATATCCAAGGTTATATTTTCCCGTATGAAGCAGGCGGAAGAACTTTCCTGTATGTATCAGGCAGACGTGTTACGATTTTACCGTAAGAATCAGGCGGATGAACTTTCCTGTAAGTATCAGGCAGATGAGTTATCTTTTCCCGTAAGAATCAGGCGGACGAACTTTCCTGTATGTATCAGGCAGATGTGTTATCTTTTCCTGTATGTATCGGGCAGATGTGTTGTATGTTCCCGTAAGAATCAGGCGGATGAGCTTTCCTATATGTAATCAGGCAGATGTGTTGTATGTTCCCGTAAGAATCAGGCGTATGAGCTTTCCTGTTTGTAATCAGGCAGATGTGTTGTATGTTCCCGTAAGAATCAGGCGGATGAGCTTTACTGTATGTATCAGGCAGATGTGTTATGATTTTCCCGTATGAAGCAGGTGAATGAACTTTCCTGTATGTATCAGGTAGATGTGTTATCTCTTCCCGTATGAAGCAGGCGGAAGAACTTTCCTATATGTATCAGGCAGATGTGTTATGATTTTCCCGTAAGAATCAGGCGGATGAACTTTCCTGTATGTATCAGGCAGATGTGTTATGATTTTCCCGTATGAAGCAGGCGGATGAAATTTCTTGTATGTATCAGGCAGATGTGTTATATCTTCCCGTAAGAATCAGGCCGATGAACTTTCCTGTATGTATCAGGTAGATGTGTTATGATTTTCCCGTATGAAGCAGGCGGATGAACTTTCCTGTATGTATCAGGCAGATGTGTTATCTCTTCCCGTATGAAGCAGGCGGAAGAACTTTCCTGTATGTATCAGGCAGATGTGTTATGATTTTCCCGTAAGAATCAGGCGGATGAACTTTCCTGTATGTATCAGGCAGATGTGTTATCTCTTCCCGTATGAAGCAGGCGGAAGAACTTTCATGTATGTATCAGGAAGATGTGTTATGATTTTCCCGTAAGAATCAGGCGGATGAACTTTCCTATATGGATTAGGCAGATGAGTTATATTTTCCCGTATGAAGCAGGCGGAAGGACTTTCCTGTATGTATCAGGCATACGGGTTACGATTTTCCTGTAAGCATCAGGCAGATGAGTTGTCTTTTCCCGTATGAAACAGGCGGATGGATTTTCCTGCATGAACCAGGCAGATGACCTTTCCGATATCCAGACAGATAATTCTCCCAGGATAGCCAGGGTATGTGAGTTGTGTTTCAATATTTGACAAAAGTTTTTTTTCCAAGGAAGTCGCCGTGATTTCCTCGTGTTACTATCCCCAGTAGAGTCCTCCTCAAAGTCGTTTGTGGGTTGGACCAACAAAGGTAGCTACTGCAGAGGTAGGCAGAGAAACCGTACTCAGATAATTTTCCCGTACGAAGCAGACGAATGGAGTTTCCTGTAATCCGGCAGATGACTTTTCCCGTATGGAGCAGGCAGATGAATCTCTCGTATTCAAGCAGATGGTTTTCTCATGATAAGACAGAGTATGTGTCTCAGGACAAGACAGAATGTGTTCAGATATTTGACAGAATTGTTTCCCCAGCGAGGTCGTCAGGATTTCTGTGTGGACAGAATGTGGACAAAGTTTTATCCCCGAAATGATAGAATCTTTTTCAGGTTGATAAAAATAATCCCCAACACGGTCGCTAATTGATCAGTTTGTTGCCGTAACAACCAGATCCGGTCAGCGGATGGTGTTGACCAAGCAGTTGGTGCAGTTTATTTCTGCGGTTGGCAAATTTCAAGGTTTTCTTTGGTATTCAACCGTCTCGTACCTCGATTATTTGATGGTTGTTCTCTCTTCACCCAGTCGGGTCCAAGCCGCTTGAATAGGGGCAGCTGTTGCACCCCAAAATTTGACCAACCGGTTCCCATATCTGGTTTATGTTTCGACGCATTTTGCATTCGCATTCGCATACTGCATGCATTGCAATTTTCTCAGTCAGATGGATTTTATCGGGATTGCAGCCCCTGGCGTTTCAGGCAGTTCAGGCCGGTTTGAATAAGTGTATTTTGAGAATCGGTGCTCGTTCCCTGTGTTTTCAGGCCATCTCGGTGCCCGGGTTTCGCTATGGTTGCACAATTGTTCTCTCATCCATTTAATCGGCTTCCTCGAATTTTTAGACTTTTTCCCTTTATTTCCTAGAATTTTAAATGAATTTAATTCTTTTTCTAGAATTTTAAATAGATGATTCCTTTTTTGTAGATATAATAGATTTTTTAAAATAGTTTTAATAGGATTAATTCTTTTTTCAGAATTTTAAATAGATGTTAATTGTTGCATTTTAGAATTTAAATAAGAATAATAGATTTTTTTAATAGAGTTTTACTAGAATATTAGGTTTTTGTTTTTTAATAGAATAGTATATAGATTTTAATAAATAATATAGAATTTTAGCAGATTTTAATAATAGATGTTATTTTTAAATAGAGTTCATTATTTTAGTGTTGATCATATTGAGGTGTTAATTTAGTATTAATTCATTTGTTTAGAATAGTAGTTGTTAGAACTTAATGGTTCGTTTAGGATAATTGAGTAGAGTTAGTTTTAGGATTTAATTAAGGTATTAGTTAATTGTTTAGGTCTCATAGCTTTAATTAGCATTTAGTTAGTCTATTAATTGAGTCAAGTTTTAATTGAGTCCTAATCGTCCATGTTTAGCATTAATCAGTATTAGCATTAATTGAGTTTCTTTAATTCATTTTCGTTTGGGTTAAGTGAATATTAATCAATTAATTAAGTCCATAATGGGCCATTTACCCAGTTCAGAGGCCCAAGTCAAAGGCCATTCGCTGCCACTTGGCAGCATATAAAGGGAGCCACGCGTGTAATTCTTCTTCTTCCACCTCATTTTTCTGCGACACCTCATCTTTCCATTATCACTTTCTCCCCACACGTGGCTCCCCCTCTCTCTTCCACTTCACCAATCCGTTCACTCTTTCCCTCCGCCACTTGGCTTTCATGCAGACCCCACTCCTACACGTGTTCGCCTCTCCCTCACCCTCTGCATGCAAAGCTGACACCTATCCCCTCACCGGAACTCCTCACGACCGACATGCAATTTCCGGCAACCACCCTAACCATCTCCGACCGTCGCAACCACCACCGGAAAACCAAAATTCTCAGAAAACTCATCCGAATCATCATCATCTTCATCTCAGTTTTCCCAGATCCGTTCATAATCTTCAACGGAGTTCTTCATAGATTCAATATGTTCTTCATCAATATTTCCAGAACCCATCATAATCTCCATCTTCTCTGATCCAGATTCATCATCAAGAAACTCATCAGATCTCCAGCGATCTTCATGGAACGCTCACCGCTCATAATCGTATTCATCAGATCCTTCAAGAATGTTCCAGATCTTCAATTGTTCACCGGATCTTCACAAAAGATCTTCATATGTTCATCAACCTGGATTCGTGTTCATCAATTAGCATCATCACCGATCGTCAATAATCTTCAAGATCCATAGAAAGTTCATCGTTCTTCATCAACCACCGATCAAGATCTTCAACGACGCTCGTCAACCGTTCACCACTGTTCATCATCAGATTGCCAGAACTCCACGGATCTTCAACCAAGTCCTCCAGAACTTGATCAAGAACGCTCATACCTTCGTCCACGTTCTTGGTTCGTCAAGATCTTCATCAAGATTCCTACATAATTTCCAGATTTCCTCATTTGAATTTCATACTATCTTCAACGTCATTCATCAATTTATCATCAGAATTTCACAGACCTTCAGGATTGTCAAATAATGGACCAAGTTTTTATAGATTGTATTTGTTGTCTTCGTCTTTGATTTGTTGTAAGTACCAGAATGAAGAGTGGGTTGAGGTTGAAACGGAGTTGAGTTTGAGGATGGTAGGAAAATATTGTGAGGGAGAAGGATTTGCGAGAGAGAACGAGAAAGAGAAACGGCGGAGGAAGTGAACAGTGATTTGAGAGAAGAGATTAGGGTTGTGTTTTGTGGTACGTGGCTGGGACTGGGCTCCAAGGCCCGTTGTCATTTTACTATGGCACTCCCCATTTTACTTTCTTCACCCCCTCCCTCGTCTGGTGAGTTCCCGTGGGCTGGGCCCATTCTGATGATATTGGCACTCCCCGTTTTCTTTCTTTCCCCCCTCCCGTGTTTTTTTGGTTGCTGTTTAGTGGGCTGGGCCCAACATTTATGTTTTTTTTGCTGCTGCACCCCTGTAATAACTAGCAAACCCCCCTGCTGCATTTTATTTCCTTTATATTTTTCTTTAGTTTTCTTAGAAATATTAAATGCAATATCATGGATTTTAATTCAATTTTCTTTTAGGATAATATAGAGTTAATATAGTTTTTCATATTTTTCTCTATAGAATATTATAGTATTTTTTTATGCTATTTTAGTATGCAATTTCCTTTTAATTTCTTTAGAGATGTTTCCTAGTAGAGATTAATTGCCGTATTTTAGGAGTAGACTTTCATTTCCATTTGTTAGTGGATTTGTCTCCTATTTTCTCTCCTATTTTCGTTTCTATCTGATTTTATTCTCGATTTTATTTTTGGCTGGCCGTGTGACACGATTCAATTGGAGAATGATTTTCGATATCATTTCTCTATCTTGTCTTCGACACGGATATCAATATGCTACCTCTGAGAGTTTGATTTCTTGTATAAGTCGAACCATGACGGTCTAAGAGTTACAGTGGTTCTGATTCGAGCGTCATCATCAAAGATCCAGAGAGGAGAAGATTGGAATGGAGCTTGCGCGCATGTCAAGGGTCAACGGAACCACTCCGTTCGGTAACATCTATCTAATTCAAGTCTTTTAATCAACCGTCGAGTGTTGTGAGATCGTTAGATACGTAGGAAATGGTTGCGGGAGGGTCACTCTCACGTAACTTGGATGTTTAGTGTATCACCCTTAGGGTGATATGCAACGCATTCTCTCCTACGTCTTAGGTTCTTGCGTGTGTGTCCCGAGTTCCTTCCCGTTGAGGCGTAGGCCTGCTTCCTCTTTGTTATCGCCCCGGGCAATCTAAACCCCTTTTCTCTGGCGTTCAGGCGATTGAGACCCCTTCTCTTGCCCCTGTGCAATCGAGACTTGTTTTCCCATCGAACTACGTTAGCTCTGATCTCTCATGCCAGACGAGAGTACGTAGGCATAGGATGCCGTATCCTAGCGAGCTCCCTTTTCCCTTTTTCCCGGTTTTAGCTGTAGTAGGCTGAACTACAACTGCTCTGATTTCTCATATCTAACGAGAATATGTAGGCATATGATGCGATATCCTAGCGAGCACACTAACAACTAACCTTTCTCTTCTCTCGCTGCTGTGCAATCGAGAATTTCCCGCTGACGACTAACGTTATCCTATTCTCTTGCCCTTGCGCATTTGAGACCAGACCATAGTTCTAGTTCCCGTAGGTTCCTGTACCTCTAGAACCAATTTCATCTCTCACTCCTGTATGATCAAGAATACCCTGTCTAGTCGTAGTTAGCCCGAACTACGTTTGCTCTGATCTTTCATGCTGTATGAAAGTACGTAGGCATAGGATGCCGTATCCTAGCGAGCAACCTTCCCCTCCTTTCCCGTAGGTAGGCGAACTACGTTGACTCTGATTTCTCGTTCCAGACGGGAATACGTAGGCATAAAGTGCGATACTTTGCCTAGTCATTTTATTTTCTTTGAACCCCAGACCTGTAGAATAGATAGAATAATAATCCGTACTAGAAAACAAGCGTGGATCCCGTCGAGTACGATGGACGTGAGGGGTGCTAATACCTTCCCCTCGCGTAACCGACTCCCGAATCCAGGATTTGGTTGCGATGACCATTCCTTTCCCATCTTTGCGGTAGGTTTACTTCAAGCGTTTCCTTTCCCTCTGTTGGGATAAATAACACACGGTGGCTACTCTTCTGTTCAGCCGGCGCCGATTTTCGCAGTAGCGACAATAGTTTGCAAAGACTGTGCTCATCTTTGGAAAGTCTACTAAAAAAAATTGTGAGTTAAAATAAGCAATAATTTCATTATCTACAATGTATTTTTCTAATTCAGTGATCAACAGGTTAGTGAGGAAGTTGAACGTGCTTTGGCGAAATTGGACCATGATAAATTGGATGATAGGTATGTTCCTTAGAAGGATTAGTATTCTGAACATTTTAAATTCCATTATTAATATTATAGGTTATGTTATATTTGTGTCAGGTCTTCACCACCAGGGAAAAAGAATCTGCAGTGTCATTTCAAAACAAGAATGCCGCCACATTTGTTCATGGGAGGGAAGGTTGAAGGAGAGCAAGGAGTGGTCATCCATGTTGTCTTCTTGCAAAACTACCATTTCAAGCATCAGGTAAAATTAGCATTACCCGAATTGGTGTTCTACTAAGTTCTATTACAATCGTATATTTCATTGTACAATATCTTATTTGATTATGATGAGTTATTGTGAAATCTCAAAACACGTAAGTGCATTATTTCTTCTTATTTTCATTTCTTCTTGATTTTTAGTTGTTGTTCTTACATTATAGTGATCAACCTCTGGTTATTCAATGTGTTGGAGTTGGAAATGACACAACTGTAGCTAGTTTCATTGATGATATTATGGATATTCAGGATTTATTTCCTTGAAGGTTGCATGTTATTCTCAGCTATAACAAGTGTTCATGCATGTGGTAATATGTTTAGTGCAAATCATTCTTCCTAATATAGAATCACAAGCATATTACATCATTCTTCCTAATCACATTGTTTTACTGTTTTGTTTAATATTCAGGCTGATAGCTTGGAAGAGGCCATAAACATTATCAACAAAAACAAGTACTTATTCAACATGCGACAGTTGACATTGCCTTTTGTTAAACTTCTATTTATTTACTTCTTATTACTCTAATGTTTCTAAAAGGTATGGAAATGGTGCATCTATATTTACTACTTCTTGTGTTGCTGTAAGGAAATTTCACACCGAGATTGAGGCCAGGCAGGTAAAATTTATTACTTCTTGGAAGCACTACAACAAATGATAATGCTTGTAAATTCAAACCGGTATATGCATTAAGAGGTGTTATTTGTTAACCAATCACATTGCATTTTAACATGAATCTTGGACCAGGTTGGTGTCAATGTTTTTATTCCAGTTCCTTTGCCATTTTTCTCATTTACTAGCAACAAGGCTTCATTTGCTGGTGATCTTAATTTCTATGGTAGAGTGATTTATACAAAATCTGGCTCTTATTCAATCATTTCACTTACATTTTTCAATCGTTACATTTTTCTTATGATATAGGCATAGTTTTTGATTTGAACTTGATATTATGCTTTGTTGAATTGCAGGCAAGGCAGGGGTGAACTTTTTTACACAGATCAAAACAATAACGCAGCAGTGGAAGGATTTAGCAGGCGGTAGCAAGATTAACTTGGCAATGCCAACCTTTCAAAAATCTTGATTGTTTGAGAGTCATGTATATAATTTTCTATTCTATTTTGGAATCTTTGCACTCTTCAATAAAACGCCATAACTTTGCACTCTTGTGTACTTTCTTTTCTTTTTTCTCCTGCTTTTTATCCCCATTTCCTTCTCGTGTTTTCTAAAATGATGGCTTATGTTTTAGGAACAGAATCCATTAATATTATATCCATCCACATAAAGCTGTTCTATAAATTGCTTCAGGTTTACCTTGAAATATAACCAACAAATATGTATACTTGAAAACCTAAGGGTTGAAAATACATTAAAACCTTTTCTAATAGGATTCTTAGAATGGGTTGTTAACATGCTCATTCTTACATTAAAACCCTATAAATTGCTTCAAGTTTCGAAACTTGATGTGTAAATATTCATTGTGCAGCTTAAAGTGTTGTTCCAGGCTTTGTTATACAGCTGGAGATTTTATTTGAAGGTTTACCGAAGATTTGACTCATTTACAACTTACATACATTTAATTTGTTTTAACAGGTTGTATCATTTTAACAATGGTTTTATTTTCAGACTCAGGTACTTGCTACTGAAAACACAAAAATTCAGTACCGTATAATTCATCTTCTGCGGTGTGGAACAATACTTTGCAACGAATAGTCTGATTTCTTCTGGATCTTTTGACATAGATGATTACCATGGCTTTGGCATGGTCCCCCTAGCAGATCTGTAAGTGAAAAACTATTTTTTTTTACATTCTTAAACAAAAGGTTATCATTTGATGAATCGAAAGTTGGCAATTAGTTATCTTGGTGGTTTTACATAGAAGGACTAAGAAAATATTTTATGACGATTTTGAGGTCTAGCATTGAGGTCTAGCATAGAATTAGTTATCTCTAATGATGCATATACAACCATCTTCACTAGATTCAATCATAAAACGGGTATGCAAGATATGTATTTCACTGCTTTGTCTTCTAACGATGAATTTGACGATGATGCTGGTGACAGAATTGTTGATGAAGAAGCATTAACTCAAAATTCATCTATGGATAAGACTGAGAAGGGTGTTGTTAGTGAGGTGGAGTATTCTTTGGTTACCGAGGATGATACTTCAATGCTTGAGATGGTTATGATAAAATATGTTAGGAGTGGAGCTGAGGTAAGGAAGTTCATTTCATTTCAATTTGATATGTTCAATGATCTTCAGTGCTACTATGCTACACTTGAAGGAGTTCATTATTATGTTCTTTGACATGAAAACCTCTTATTGTAAACGCCTATGATATTTTAAACATTGATATGGAGTTGTTACTTCAATGGTGCTTTGCTACATAGATATGGAATGTGGATGTTGTCGCTACTGCGAAAAATCGAGGTCGGCAATGACAGAAGAGTCGCCACCGTGCGTTATTTATCCCAAGATAGGGAAAGGAAACACTCAGAGAAAACCTAACGAAAAGAGGGATAAGATCGGTCATCGCAACCAAATCTCAGGTTCGGGAGTCGGTTACGCAAGGGGAAGGTATTAGCACCCCTCAAGTCCGTCGTACTCGACGGGATCCACGCTTGTTGTCTATCTAAAAGGGTGATTGAAACTATCTAACTACAGGCTTGAGGACAAAAGAAAAAGAAGTGACTCGGCAAAGCAACGGTGCTTTGTGCCTACGTATCTCATCTGAAGTGAGAAGTCAGAGTCAACGTAGTTCGGCTAACTACGAGTGAAAAGGGGGGAAGGTTGCTCGCCAAGACATCACGTCTTGTGCCTACGTACTTTCACCTGGTATGAAAGATCAGAGCAAACGTAGTTCGGGCTAATGGGACCACAGGTTTGTTCAAATCTTTTACCCGAGTAAGGTTAATAATTAGTTCTAGCAATTTGGTGTATGCAGCTCGACCATTGGAGACTTAGGCGTTACCGTTTACGGTAGAACTAAGAGTTAACAACACTCTTTTACCTGAAAATATTTTCCTTGATTAAAGGCCCCAAAGGGAAAAAAAAGTTTGAATGATTTCTTTTTTTGTGTTTTTTAGAGAAGAAGTGTTTTTTTTGAATGGTTTGCAATTCATATCGCACTAGAAACTATGACTTAGGAGTGAATGCGTCGCATATCACCCAAAGGGTGCTATACTAAACATTCAAGCCATTGAAGAGAAACTCCTCAACAACCCTTTCCCAAGTTCTTAAGGCTCGTAACGCACAACAATCATTAACCTTTGTTAGGTGTTTTGTGATTGTTTTGAGATGAGAAGAGAAAGGACACTAAAGGGGGACTAAATCCAAACCTAAAATTGTCATGCAATGGTGATCCTAAGATTGAGATAAGGAAATGCTACCTAATGTTGTCATACATGGTTAAGATACTAATGTCTATCATAACCTCCCTTGAACAAGAGTGATTAGAGGTCTTAAGGGAAAGGAGACAAAAGAAACAAGAAACAACATAATAAACATGCAAGAATGCAAACATGGAATGCAAATGAAGGAGGAAATTGGTGTGAGGAAGTATCCTCCACAAGCTCATCTCAACCTCAAGCAACAAAATGATAGATGCAAGAGATGAAAGGAACAAGAAATGCATCAATAGAAACACACAAGAGCATCAAAAATGGGATGAAATGGCCTAAACCAAACAACATCAACCATAATGCCAAAACATAAACACAAATTAAAGGCAAAGAAGACCTAAATCAAAGTGAGGATGGGAGGCTATATGAGGACAACATGGAACTCATAATTTGCACTCAACCATAAGCATCACAAGAAAGGTGCATAAGAAAGCACAAAGAAGTCCTCATGGATTCATTATTTTTAAGCATGCTTCAAGTACCTCCAAAGGAGGGACCAAGCTACCTTAATTGAGATTCCCAAGTCATTGGACAGCAAGGAAAATGAAATAAAAATGCTCTAAAGAAAAAGCAAGTAGCCCACAAGGAAATGCAAGCAAATTCCCAAAGGAAAGCAAGCATGTTTCACATAGAAACCCTAACTGGGAACTCATAAGAAAACAATCAAATGAACAAGCAAACTACAATATAATGACCTAAAAATGAGCAAACATCATCCTTAACATGTTAACAACATGAATCAATAGGAATTAAGAGCTCAAAGGATCCAAAAGTATCATATCCAAGTCAAACTAGGTCAAGATGTATGTATGAACTTCCCTTTGGGGTAACTTGACTTGCAAGTTACTCTAAAAATAGGAAAATTATTCAAAAATTATCAAATAAAATGCAAGAAGCTCATAAATATGTTGGCAACCAGAGGCAAAGAGATTGCAATCAAAATCAATTCACAAAACCACCAAAGAAATTGATTCACAAGGGTGTTCCATTGTGAATGAGGATTGTTTAGGGTCAAATGAAGTGCATTAAAAGTCAGCTCAATAGTCAACCAACCAGGGGCAAAATAGTCCTAAAAAATTCATCAACTCATCATTGATATGAGGATTGAATTTTATTCATTGGATCAAAAGGAAATGAGAGAAATAAAATCAAGAACAAAACATGTCAAGATTTAGGTTAAATAAAACACTTCCAATGATAAATTCCATTTTTAATTTAAAAATAATTCAAAAAATAAAATAAAAATTTCATAAAAAAAAGACATCTTAAGGAGTCCAAAACATATTTTTTTGGAATTTTATCACACTTGAAAGTATTTTAAAATAACTTAAATCTAAACAGAAATAAAATAAAACAAAAATAAAATAAAATAAAATAAAAACAAAGGGCTGGGGGTGCAGAAAGCAACCCGGAAATGTTCAAAACACGCTGGGCTCACAAAAAGGGGGGTGTCAAGAGCATCAAGAGGCCCAAAACCACCAAAGGGGCACTGAAGTCTAAGGATTCAGTGTGGGGATTCAACCCAGGGGCATGGTGGAAAGCAACAAAGGTCATTGGATCAAATGGTAATCAGATCAAGGGGATCACATTCACACACGTCATTTAATGAAATCCCAGCTGGATCTAGTGTGTTTGGTCAAAGCAAGTGCACTGCGGGTCTTAATCAGAACCTTTAAAATGAAAAGTAAACGCATCAAATGGTTGGGAACACATCCACGTGGATCTGGCTGGGTTTAAAAACTGGAGGGAGAACCAGACGGCCGGAACCACTATTCCGGTCGTCTTCTCCGGCGAATCATCAAGCACCAGCCACAACCAAAACCCAGATTCCTCAAAACTTAACCAAAATGAACAAATGAATAGCCAAAATTGATCTCCAGGTTACGTGGATCATGAATCCAACCCCCATTTTCATTGATCATGCTTTAAAAATCCAAAACGAACAGAAATAGAAATGAGCTCAAATGAAAAAAGTTCACAAACAGCTATGTAATCAATCCAGAATCCATTTATGATATGCAAGGATTAAAAATACATGAAAATGGCGTGATAAAGATGCTTAAACAGAGAGATATTTTGAAAGAAAAGAAACCTAAAAACAAGCTTCCACAGTGCTCAATTTGTTAGCAAAGCTTGAAACAAAACGCCCAAAAATGTTCTATGAGTCTCAAGGAATGTTCTGAAATGTTTTATTTGGATTGAAACTTAGTGAAAGTTGAAAAATGAATTTGAATTTTTCCTCTCTTTCTCTCAATGTGTTCTCACTCAATCTCTCACCAAAACCAGTTTTGAAGACTTGTGAATGAAGCTGAGATTAAATATGATGGATTCTGACTGAAAGCAAGCCCAATTCTATGCTCTCTGGGCCCAATTGGATTTTCACTTTTTCACTTCATGACCATTTGAATAGTGCATGAAATTCACCTTGCTCAGCTGTAAAAATGACTCAGCTTGCTTGCATTTGAGGTAGGTTGATCAAAAGGCTGAGAACGGTTCCTTGATTTGATCTTATGGAAAGGTTTGGATATGTTACTTAATCTTGAAGAAAGCTTGAAAATGGCCACAAAGATGAACTCAAATCCCAAATCAAAGTTGGCATTATGTTTCAAATGTAATTGGAACTCAAAAATTGCACAAGGTTGGTACAAAATGATTTCAAATGAATTAAATTTGATTTTCCCCTTTTAAGGCCTTTTTCATGGAAATTTCATTAGGGATCCTTCAATCCAAGCTAAACCTTTGATGCCTTGATGTTTGGTTGAGTAAATGACCCCATTTGGAGCAAGTTTTAAGTTGGAAAGATTTCCATTTGAAGTGTGAAAGTGGTGAAATGGACCTATAATGAAAATGACCTGTAATCCTGCTTTCCCAAAATATTCATGCCTTGCAAGCCTCATAACTGGCGTTCTACAAATCAGATGAAGGACTTCTAGTACTATTTGGAAAGCTAAGATCATGAGGAACAACTTTCATGTTCATCAAAAGTTGAGGATAAACATCCTTCTAGGTCAAAAATGGCTTGGAAGTTGGTTGACTTTTGTTAACCAAAATCACATTCATCTGAGGACCTGTAACTTTTCTGCATCATAACATGAGTTCTATAAATCAAATCAAGGACTTCTAGTACTCAAAATAAATATAAGAACATGCTCTACAAGTTTCATGTTGGGGTCAAGATGAGATGAGACTTGTATCTTGAGATAGGTGGTCTTGAAGTTAGGCACTGAACAAGGGATTTTACACTAAGAACCCTAATCCAGTAACTCCTCACACTCTTGATTCTTGATGAACTGATCTTGAGACGATATCCCATGTATCTTATCACAACATTCCATAACCATAAAGACTTGGAATTGAGTCTTAATCTCCTTCAATTTCACAGTTGATTTAGGGTTGACCAGATGAAAACCCTAATTGCACCATCTTTAACTTTAGCTCTTCACACTTGGTATAAAAACTTGAATGAACTCCACAATGACCCTCAAGGCCTCCATTGAGCTTAAATGACCATCTCCCTTCATAACCATGGGCTTGTGATCCTCAGATGATCTTCAAATGGCCTTCTAGACAGAAGGTGAACCACACACACTTATCTGCTTATCCAAAGCGCTTTGACTTGTCTATGATGATGATAACCCCCCTGTTGACTCGAATACAAACTCTTGATTAGGATTAGAACCCTTGGAAAATTCCTCTTACACACACACATCTCTTGATCGCCTGTAAAATGCAAAATGTTATGCAATGTAATATGCTAGAACAATGAAATGAAACATAAACCAAGTAAAGAAAAGGTTGGGCAAATTTTAGGGTACAACAACTGCCCCTATTCAAGCGACTTATACCTGAATGAGTGAAAAGCGAACGACTTTCACACAGTCAAGGTAAAAGACGGTTGAATACAAAAGAACCCGGAAATTTGTCAACCAGAGCCTAAACACTCAACGAAACAAACCAACCGGAGCCTAAACACTCAACGCAACAAACTAACCGGAGCCTAAACACTCAACGAGGCAAACCAACCAGAGCCTAAACACTCAATGAAGCAAACCAACCGGAGCCTAAACACTCAACGAAGCAACCTGGAAACTGGAGTATCTGATAGACAAAGGAAATACGTCACAAGTTGAGCCTTCACCGAAACTTGGATATTCAACGGAGCAAGAGATACAAAACTTATCAGGATTAATATAACCAAACGGAGTCTGGGCACTTCACGGGTAGAGAAAAACGTCATAAACAGAAAATGTCGGAACCTAGATGTTCAACGGAGGAGCCGGAGTCTGAATGCTCGATGTAAAAACCAAAGCCTGAAGATCAACTGTAGGGATAACCACCACCTGAAATCAGAAAGGTAACGACTTGGTTTATGTTTCAAAATGCAAATGATTGAAAATGGCGTAATGCTCCATACAAAATGGAAATTCTACGCGTTTGGGGTAGATGCCATGCACGCTTGCAGATGCAACGGAACCACTCTAGCAAAATAAATGCTAAAGAGGAGAACAAACTCTGCTGGAGGAAGACTAGGCACGCCTAGTGCAGACGGACTCATGCTGGGGAATATAAGCCTTGGATGGCCTCCGAGAAAACCTCTATGCAAGACTGCTCTGCTAAGCACAAATCCACTCCGCTGGGAATTAGAAACGTGTATCAACCAACTGCTGAGGATAACCGCACGCCTACGTGCACACCACCATGCTGGGATGAAGAAACCACTTTTAATTGCTGGGGAACAAACTCTGGCTGGGGAAAATAGCTCCATTCATACCTTCTTAGAGAGATGCCCCAAGGGTAACAAACCTGCAAAAACAACAGACAAGATACTAGACAACAAAGGCTATCTTGGTCATCGTCCGTGACGTTGTTCAGTTAAGTCAAAGTTTTAACAGTTATTGGCCAAGACCTGCAAGTTCATGTATGCGCAAATTCATCAAAAACATCGGGCATTTTTCACAAACAAAACAGTAAAAGCTAAAAACCAAGCACACAAAGATTTTCTGAATAACAAGTTTTATTGATAAACGGCCTGAAAATAGGCAAATCTACAGAGGGTGCAACTCCTGAAATGAGAAAGTTGCGCCAAAAACAAATAAGAAATGCACAAAGATATACAAATTATCGGCAATGTGGTACAGACAAACACCATGGGATGACTCATCTATGACCCGCATGACTTTGATGCTTTTCTTATGCTTCGTCTTCAGAAGAGATTGACTTGACCGATTTCCCGCGGGTCCTCCCATAATCCATTCTGTTCTGAAAACCAATATGCAGATTGCAGTTGTTCGCTTTTCAAATCCTAACTTTTTCCTGAATCACCCTCGCGGGTTTTCAATTCACCGGAATACCCATTTTTGCCAAAGTCTCCTTTTCAGGTTTTCAACTTTGCGGGTTTACATCTTTTCTTTTTTTCTCTAATTTTTGCTCGAACCTATCTTTTTATGGTTCGCCGGGATGCCCTATTTTTGCCTGGACTTTCTTTTTTTCTTTCCAGCGGGTCTCTTTAAGCAAAGTATTTTTTGACTGCGTCTGCGTTCACAGGGGACGTGAAATCTTCACCGTCCATAGTCGAAAGTAGTAAGGCTCCTCCGGAGAAAACTTTCCTTACAACATACGGACCTTCGTAATTGGGATTCCATTTGCCCCTGTGATCGTTCTGTGGTGGGAGAATCCGTTTCAACACTAAATCACCTGCCTGAAAGCTTTGAGGACATATCTTCTTATCGAAGGCTTTCTTCATTCTGCTTTGGTATAGACGACCGTATGCGATGGACGCCAACCTTTTCTCATCCATCAAGCTGAGTTGATTCAACCTGTTCTTCACCCATTCTGCTTCATCTAGTTTTACGTCAGCTAGAACTCTCAAGGAAGGTATCTCGACTTCAAGCGGCAGGACAACTTCCATACCATATACCAACGAGAAGGGAGTTGCCCTAGTTGAAGTATGCACCAAGGTGCGATATCCATGTAAAGCAAAGGGCAACATCTCGTGCCAATCTTTGTAGGTCACAACCATCTTCTGCACTATCTTCTTGATATTTTTATTAGCTGCTTCGACCGTGCCATTCATCTTCAGACGATAGGGAGATGAATTGTGATGCTCAATCTTGAAGTTCTGGCACAACTCTTTCATCATCTTGTTATTCAGGTTAGATCCATTATCAGTAATGATCCTTTCAGGTATTCCATATCGGCAGATAATGTCCCTTTTGATGAACCAGGCCACAACTTGCTTGGTGACATTGGCATAAGAAGCTGCTTTGACCCATTTGGTGAAATATTCAATGGCTACTAGGATGAAACGGTGTCCATTGGATGCAGTTGGTTCAATCTTTCCAATCATATAAATGCCCCACATGGAAAAGGGCCATAGAGATGACATGACATTCAAAGGACACGGCGGCACATGAATCTTTTCAGCATAGATCTGACATTTATGACATTTCTTCGCTAACTTGAAACAATCTGACTCCATCGTAAGCCAATAATACCCAGCTCGCAACAACTTTCGAGACATGGCATGTCCGCCGGCATGTGTACCAAAAGTACCCTCGTGGACTTCCTCCATAAGCAGATTGCTTCTTTTTAATCCACGCATCTCAACAGCACCAAATCATGGTTTCTGCTATAAAGCACACCATTCCGATTCAGATGAAAATTTCCAAACAATCTCCTTAAAGTCTTCTTATCTCAACCGAATGCCCCGGTCGGATACTCCTAGTTCTTAAGGAAATTCTGGATGTCAAAATACCACGGCTTGCCATCGGAGGCCTCCTCAATGGCGAATATGAAACCGGGTCTATCAAGGTGGGAAATAACTATTCTGGGAGCTTCATTCCAAAAATTAACCTTGTACATTGAAGACAGCGTTGCCAGGGCGTCTGCCGTCTGATTCTCCGCTCGCGACACATGGTGAAACTTCACCTTATCGAAGAAAGGTAACAACCTCATTGCATAATTCATGTAAGGAATCAAATTAGGTTAACGAGTTTCCCATTCTTCCTTGATTTGATTCACAACTAGCGCGGAATCGCCATATACATAGAGATTCTTGATCCTCAAATCAATAGCTTCTTCGAGACCCATGATACACGCTTCATACTCAGCCTCATTGTTGGTGACCGGAAATGTCAATCTGGCAGTGAATGGGATATGAGTTCCATGAAGAGTTGTAATGATTTCCCCAATTCCACTTTCATATGAGTTGACGACACCTTCAAATATCAACTTCCATTGGGAACCAAGTTTAGGACCTTCATCTGGTAGTGGTTCGTCACAATCCTTCATCCGGAGGAACATAATGTCTTCGTCAGGAAATTCAAACTTCATTGGCTGATAGTCTTCGATAGCCTGTTCGGCGAGGTACTCTGACAAAACACTTCCTTTGATGGCCTTCTGAGAAACATACTGAATGTCGTATTCTGTCAGTACCATTTGCCATCTGGAAATTCTTCCTGAAAGCGCTTGCTTTTCGAAGACATATTTGATCGGATCCATCTTCAAAATCAGCATGGTTGTATGGTTAAGCATGTACTGTCTTAAACATTTGGCAGCCCAAGCAAGTGCGCAAAATGTTTTCTCAAGCATTGAGTAACGGGACTCACAATCTGTGAATTTTTTACTCAGATAGTAAATCGCATGCTCCTTTCTTCCAGTCTCGTCATGTTGACCGAGGATACAACCCATACTGTTCTCAGGAACCGTTAAGTACATAATCAATGGTCTTCCAGCTATCGGAGGTATCAGTATCGGAGGTTCCTGCAAATACTCTTTTATTTTCTCAAGTGCTTTCTGACAATTCTCATTCCAAACGACCGCCTGATCTTTCTTTAATAACTTAAATAATGGCTCACAAGTGGTTGTGAGGTGAGATATGAACCGAGCAATGTAGTTCAATCTACCTAAGAAACGACGAACTTGTTTCTCGGTCTTTGGTGCTGGCATTTCTTGAATTGCCTTGATCTTTGCAGAATCAACCTCAATACCCTTCTCACTGACAATAAACCCCAACAACTTTCCTGACCGTACGCCGAAAGTACACTTGTTTGGATTCAGCCTAAGTTTGAACTTCCTTAATCTCTCAAACAGCTTTAGAAGATTCACCAGATGCCCCTCCTCCGTTTGGGACTTCGTAATCATATCATCGACATATACTTCAATCTCATTATGAATCATATCGTGAAAGAGTGTCACCATTGCTCGTTGATAAGTTGCCCCTGCGTTCTTCAAACTAAAAGGCATCACTTTATAGCAGAATGTTCCCCATGGCGTGATGAAAGTCATTTTCTCCATATCCTCTAGTGCCATCTTAATTTGATTGTATCCGGAAAAGTCGTCCATGAAGGAAAACACTGAGTATTGTGCGGTGTTATCAACAAGCACGACAATATGAGGGAGCGGGAAATCATCCTTTTGGCTCGCTCTATTCAGGTCCCTATAATCAACACACATCCTGACTTTGCCGTCCTTCTTAGGCACGGGCACAATGTTTGCAGCCCACGGAGGGTAGTTTGTCACGGCAAGAAATCCGGCGTCTAGTTGCTTTTGGACTTCTTCCTTGATCGTCACTGCCATATCATGCCTGCTTCTTCTCCATTTCTGTTTAACGGGAGGACACTCTTCTCGAAGAGGCAAACGATGAACTACAATATCTGTGTCGAGTCCAGGCATATCTTCATATGACCAAGAAAAGACATCCTTATACTCTTGGAGTAACTCAACCAGTGTTTGCTTGACGTCACTTTGCAGCACGGCCCCTATTCTGAATTCCTTCTTATCCTCTTCTGTTCCCAGGTTGATGACTTCAACTTCCTCCTGATGAGGCAGGATGACCTTCTCCTCTTGTCTCAACAATCTAGCAAGTTCTTCGGGTAGGTCTTCGTCTTCATCGATCTCTTCTTCTTCTTGAAAGATCGGGTTGTCAAAGTCACACCGAGTCATAGACGATTCTGAGTCGATGGTATCTAAAATGTGTAACCTGCAATGATGATGATTTTATGCTTAAATAATGTGCAAACAAAATAAACACAAACCACATTTCCATTTTAATGTTAGAAAACAAAAAGAAGAAAAACAAGGAACGCAAAATTTGAATGAGAAAAAATGCCTTTTGATTAATGATAAAAGATGGTTCAAACATAAACAAGCATTCCCTGAACAAAATACCGCTATGCTCCGGGTAGAACATAGGGTTACACAATAACTGAGAAAACAAAGTATTACTGTTCACGTGTCACTTGGACAAATTACTCAATGGACCAATTGCATAGCTTTTGTCCGGGAGCGCTTGGCTGGATCCAGGCGTCTATGTCAGAATCACTGTCTCCGGCTTCATCATCAGAAACAACATTGATTTGCTCAAAAATGACACCCCCACTGGTGAACTTGACGGGCCCCTTGTAGCGCGGCGTGCTCTGCGAAGATGATGGGTGGTACCCCAACCCGAACTTGTCCTGCTTCTGAGGTATGTCTAACATCTTTCCCCATCCTTGCGATGCCCCAGCCTGAACTGCCACTTGATTCTCCTTGAAAGACGACATAGCCACTTCTGGTTCTTTGTTCACAACTGGATATTTGTCCTTCAATTGCACAGTTTCGAAGGCCTGACACAAAGTCTCATGAATGTCTCCATCTACCTCAACGTATTTGAAAGATGATAAGTGGATAATCATGATATCTTCTTCCCCACATACCGTCACAATACTGCCTCCGACCATATATTTCAGCTTTTGATGCAGAGTGGACGTAACAGCTCCAGCAGAATGTATCCATGGACGACCCAACAGACAGCTGTAAGCAGGCTGAATGTCCATGATGTAAAATACCGCCTCAAATACCTCTGGGCCCACTTGGATAGGCAAAGTTATTTCCCCAAAAACAGGCCTTCGAGTTCCATCAAAGGCCCGTACAACCAAATCACTTGGTGTACAATAAAGACCCTGATGATCTATCTTCATCAATGCTTTCTTTGGTAACACATTCAAGGACGACCCTGTATCAACAAGGACGTGTGACATAACTGTTCCCCAACATTCAATTGAAATATGCAGTGCTAAATTGTGGTTTCTGCCTTTTGGCGTCAAGTCCAAATCTGTAAACCCCAGACCATTTCCAGCATTTACATGCGCCACCACTCTTTCGAGCTGGTTAACCGATATTTCCTGTGGTACATAAGCAGTGCTTAAAACCTTTAACAACACACTTCGATGCGCTTCTGAACACAACAACAGTGATAGTATAGAAATCTTGGAAGGAGTTTGTTGCAAATGGTCGACTATCTTGTAGTCGCATTTTCTAATCAGCTTCATGAACTCTTCCATATCCTTTACCAGAGATTCCTTCTCGCCTACCCGAGGAATTTCTTCTACCACAGTCTTGCCTTTTCCTTTATCAGTTTTCTCAGCCACCACCTCGGGTGTCGAAAAGATTCTACCGCTTCTGGTAATTCCTCCAACTCCGACTAGATTATCCACCGAATCGACTAGCAAACTCTTCAATTCTACCTTCTGTCCATTACAAAACACCCCGGCTGTCATACCCCAAATTTTGATCCCTTAGATTCTCATTATCATTTTAGGAGCATACTCATGAATTATCTAACCTTAACCCAGTACAAGTTTGTCTTTGTCAAGTTACAGATGAATCAGGGTTTGGTGCAGTCAAATCGAAGCCTCAGGGTTTGTGATCAATCCAAAGTTTTAGGCTAATTCAATTATGAAACAAGATCAAGGATGTTATATGATGACAATTGAGAATCCCATTTGAGGTTGTTACCCCAGAATCAAGAACAGGGTATTTCAGGGCACCCGATTAGGGTTTTTAACTAGTAAAAGTCAACTGTAGTTTGACTTTGGTGTTGGAAGGTGTTTTAATGGTGGGATCTTGATCCATGAAGTTCATATAGCTCAATAAAGTTCATTCAAGAAGTTTCAAAGTCTCAGGAGGTCCAGAGTATCAACAGACGACTCGGTAGCCACCGATCGATCGTACGGTTGACCGAAAAGTCAACTCTTCAAATTTAAGGAATTGGACTTCAAAGTGTGAATAAAAAATGTTCCTTATATCATATTGCACTTTCCTATAAATTTTCATGACCATTGGATCAAGGATGAAGGAGTAATCGAAAAATCGGGAAATTAGGGTTTTGAAAGGGGCTAAACCATAACTCCTTAACCACACATCCAATTGAGTTGGTTCAAAGCTCATTAGAAAGCTCTTGACAAATCCTAAAAAAGTCCCTAAGTGGTCCATGATCAGAAAATGCATAGATTTAGAGTTATGATCAAATTCACTTTTAAGTTCATTTTTTTAGCAACTTTGAGAGACTTTTTGGCCAAGTTCCTTTAGGAAATTGAAACTCATGAAAGAATGAATGTTTTAGAGCTATTTGAGGGCTTTCTAAAAAGTACTAGCACATCTCAAAAGGATTTGTGAGCTGAAAGTTATGGTTATGGCAAGTTGGTGATTTCACACTTTAGTCCCACATTGTCCAAAGTTTAAAAATCATTCCTTTGATCAAACTGGCCAATCTCAACCCTTGGAGGATATTATTTCTGATATGTAGAGATTATGAAGCATAGAAATGAGAAGATTATGCATAAGAGGTGAATTCTCCAAGCTTGCAAGTTGCCTTGCAACTTGCATTTAAATGAGAAGATTATGCAGAAGATTATGCATCCTGTTCATGACAGTTGCAACCTGAACACTATTTCCCATAACATCTTGTTTTCTATCTGAATTTGTGTTTAGATTCATTCATGAGCATTTGTATGGTGTGTGTATATGATTGGAATGATATAGAACTGTTTGGAATTGAATTTGAACATCTTCATGCACACCACAAACACAAATTTGCAACTTGAACCTCACTTTCTGTCACAGTTTGTTTAGGCTCAATCTTGGTTTTCAAAAGCATCCATCATTATGTTTATAGTGTGTGTGTGTGTGTGTTTAGTTTGAGTTGGAAATGTTTAGAATAGGTTTTACATATCAAAATGCACTTCAAAACTTCAACATACATGTGCTATCGGGTTTTCAAATAGAGGGATAATTTCAAAAAACCAACGCCACCATCTGGTTCCTCATGCAAAAATACACGATTTAGACTAAAATTTTGTGTAAATCCATCAAGATTTGAAAGAGTTATGACCAAAATGCAAACTGGTTTTTTTGTATGTGTGTTTGGCCCAGCCTGGTTTGAAAACACACCCTATATGTTTATGGGGTGGCATTTACAAACGGATGTATAGCCACCCCAGTGGTAAGAAACTTGTCACTTAAGCGCCTTTGACCATGCAAGCGTGGGTTCGACCCCTGAGGAGGGCAACCCTTTTATTTATTTTTGCCATTTTTCATCCCACTTTCAAAAATTCATATCTCTCTCATTTTTAATCATTTTTCACCCATTCTTTTTGAATTTTGTTCATCTTGATGTCTACTTTTATGTCATATTTTTTATTTCCATGTTTGCATAATTTTTCATCTCTTTTGACTATGTGCAAGTTATGTACGTTTTGTGATCGTTTTTGCGTATGCAGATGAATTTTTCTCTTGCTATACTTGTGATTGTTTGTGATACTTGTTTGCATTCATGTTCTTAAATGTTAGATAACATGCTAGGATTTCATCTTTGGTTGATACCATTTTCATTTTACTTCATCTACTAAATGCACTTAAACTTGATCTGTTGTCACGCTTCCTGCTTAATCAACTGCTTTGATTGTCATCAATGCATTTTCATTTTTATCATTTCACATGCTCACTTAATGGTTGTCACCCTGCATGTATCTTTATCATGTTGTTACTTTACTTAATGTTTCTTTCCCCAAGTGATGAAGCTTGTTAGCTCTCATCCCAGTTGCCTCCCCTCTCTCCTTCCAAAGGAAAAGTCTTTCCATTTGACCCTCATGTCATGGATAGCTCATTCACCCTCTCCTTGAATTTGTTAAGTCATTTTAACCATAGCTTAGAAACCATTAGGCTTTGCTTCAAGTCTAAGAAACCCACCTGTAATAGGAGTTTTCTTCAACTAGAACCCTAGGATAGAGTTTGTCAACTCTATGTAAGAATCATCGTCATGATTTCTTACTTCCCCTTTTGAGTGTTACAACTTAGAATATGGAGTTTTGTCAAACTCCATACAAGCATTATTATGTTTGTTTTCCCCTTTGAACCTTGATCATAATCAAAGTGTTCTTCATCCCTTGTGAGGTGAACTACGATTGCTCTGATTCTATCCTAGTTAGGATACGTAGGCAGAATATGCGATGTCTTTGCGAGAAAACTTAGAAAACCATCTAGGTCTTTACCTATCCCTTATCCTAAACCCAATCCACATTACATTTTCACAAACTTAGCAAACAATCAAACAAAAGGTTCATGTAGAGTACTACAGATGCTTAGGGTGCTAACACCTTCCCTAGGTATAATCAACCCCCGATCCTCGAATCTCTTAAGCGTTGTCGTTACATCGCGAAAAAGGTTTTTCTTTCTTTAGACCTTTCCTTTGGATAAAATAAAGTTCGGTTGTAAAAGAATTAAGATTCAAGTTAATTTAATAGCTTGATATCCAATTTTCACCGCAACAAAAATGGCGACTTCACTGGGGATTTGTTGTTTTGAGGGTTTAGCCTATCTTGTTTGATTACTTGCTTATTTGTGAATACTTGTATATATATGTGCCCTGTTGGATCTTGGGAACTTTGAGTGGTGAGACAACACTATACCCGTGTTTGAGCGTACTTATGATAGGACGGTGGTATATTCAAGGAGACTTATAGGGAGTTGATTCCCGACCAAGTTGACTTGAGAAAACCTCCGCTCAGTAGAGGCCCTTCTGAGAGTTAGTATTTTTGATCGAGTATTCATGAAAACAATGATACTTTCTACATAGGAGCCCGTGATACTGAGGACCTTTAGATTACCTTTTCCCCACTATGGCTTATTAGGATGTAGTGCGATAACTATAAGGGAGTAATTCCGAAATAATTGATACGCGATGCTACACTTGGACGAGACTCTCTTGAGAATATTATCGACCACCAACTATTTGGGAAATTGATAATATCCGAAAGATGGGTCGAGGACTCTGGGAACCTTTTTAGAAACTTGTTCTACAGTTTTTGAAAGCTCTAGTACATACCTTTGGGATGGGTAGACCTTGGCTCCATGCTCACGTTCTCCAAACCTAAAACCTTTACCCATGTGTATATGTGAATTTTTGCTTACCTGTGTTTGTGCATTCATGCATTCATGAACATCATATCATAAAAGTTTCATGGAACTCAGATTTCTTGTTTGTAAACATTAGGATCATCATGGATAGTGGAAAAAAGAAAACTATGAATTACACTTACAAAAGTCCTAACTTGGATGACATAGACAGGTTGAGCACTTTGATAACAAATCTATAAGGATTCAAGAGCAAGTATGGGAACTTATTGTCATTGTTGAAAGTAAAGAAGAAGATGGATCTGGGACTTCTCTCCACACTTCTCCAGTTTTATGATCCACTTTATCATTGTTTCACTTTCCCTGATTATCAGCTAGTACCTACACTTGAGGAATATTCTTGCTTGATTGGTTTGCATATTCTTGAAGAATCTCCTTTTCCAATCATAGAGAAGGACCCTAAGGAGGAAGAAATTGCTAAAGCTACACGTTTGGGATTGGTGGATATTCAGAAAAATATGGTTACTAAAGGAGGAATATTTGGTTTGACTGCAGATTTCTTGGTTGGGAAAGCCCAATACTATGTTGATCATTTGAGTATGGATGCATTCGAGACCATCTTTGCCTTGCTCATTTATGGGATCTTCTTGTTTCCAAGCTTTGATAATTTTGTGGATCTCAACGCCATTAAGATTTTCTTGAAGAAAAACCCTGTGCCTACTTTACTAGCTGATGCTTACCATTCTGTTCATCTGAGGAATCTTCATAAAGGAGGAATGATTATCTGCTGTGTCCCTTTGTTATACAAGTGGTTTATTTCTCACTTACCGAAGGCTCATGCTTTTTGGAAGGAAGGTTGGTGGTCTCAGAAGATTATGGCTCTTACTCACTCTGATATTGATTGGTACCGTCGTAACTACGATGGGATAAAAATCATTGATAGTTGTGGAAGTTTTGGCAACGTACCGCTTCTTGGTACAAATGGAGGAATCAGTTACAACCCTGTTCTCGCTCGCCGACAACTTGGATATCCATTGAAGGACAAACCCAATAGCGCTCATGTGGAGAATATTTTCTTTAAAGGAGTTTCATAATTGAAAGAAGAGATCCTAAAAGCTTGGGGTCATGTGCATAAGAAAGGAAAGGAAGAATTAGGAAAACCTAATTGCGTCTCTCTCGAACCTTATCTCCAATGGGTCCGAAAGAGAGCTATTCAACTGAAGATTTCTTATCCTCAGCAAAAACCCATGGTTTTGGAGGAGGAATACCCAATGATCTTTATGTCTGAAGAGGAGAAGTTGAAGATTTCTTTGAGGAAATCACAACAAACTGAAATGGCCTGGAGGTACAAGTACCAAGTGGCCATGGAAGAGAATGATAAACTCCGTAGATAACTCCAGGCGAAGGATGAAGAAATGATTGCTTGTAAGAAGAGGAAGACACAGGAAGATTTATTTTCTTCCAGCTCTCAGTCAACTCCATGGAAGCAAGTTGTGGACAAACTCATTCTTGAGAGGACTCAGATGGAAGAAGAAATCAAGAAGCTCAAAGCAAAAGAGGACTTTTATTTAGAATACTGTCAGCCTTATATTTAGGACTTTTGTAAAATGTACTGGATATTTTGTAAATCAAAACTTGAAAATCAATGAAATGAAATGATGTTTTGATCTGAGTTCCATGAAACTTTTACATTTGCATTCTCATTATTTAATCATTCAAGGAACTAAAGATTGTTTTACAGATATTATAGGATGGATTCTGGAAAGAAAGCAGAGGTTGTGTTCCAAAGACCAAAATTGGAGAACTTGAAGAAACTGGGAAGTTTAGTAGAAGACCCTGAGGCACTCAGAGAGAAGTATGGGAATATGTTGTCTTTGCTAGAAGTTCAAGTATATGAAGAGATGTTATCCGCACTCGTACAGTTCTATGATTCAACCTATCACTGTTTCACATTTCTAGACTATCAGTTGCTACCAACCTTGGAAGAATATTCCGCCCTGATGGGAGTAGGCGTCACTCCTAAACCATTTTCTGAAAGAGAAAGGACTCCTAACGAAAGAGCGGTTGCAGAGGCCGCGTATTTAGAGGTGGACGAGGTACGATCTCATATGATTGCTAAGGGAGGGTTGTATGGATTTCCAGCTATGCTCTTGTATGAAAAAGCTCAAGGTTATGACGTGTCGAAGAATATTGAAGCATTTGAGGCCATCCTGGTTTTACTAATCTACGGATTGTTCCTGTTCCCGACTGCTAATGATTTTGTGAATGCAAATGCAATCAACCTTTTCTTAATCAAGAATCCTGTACCTACTTTGTTGGTTGATATGTACTTTTCCATCCACCGTAGGAACCGTTATGGAGTTGGTCAGATTGAGTGTTGCACCGTTCTCTTGCACAAGTGGTTTATTTTGCACTTGCCAAGAATTCCAGCACTATGGGATAAGAAAAATGGGCTCTCGTGGACAGAAAAGTTGTTGTTACTCAAACACTCAGATATTAAGTGGTATGACCCTATGTATGGAGGGATTGCCATGATCCAAAGCTATGGAGATTTCCCAAATGTACCACTTATCAGCGTTAATGGTTGCATCAGCTATAATCCTATTTTAGCTCGTCTCCAGTTGGGGCACCCAATGGAGGATGAACCAGACCCATACTTTTGAGAAGCTTCTACATTGAAGAGGGGAAGAATCCTGCTTACAGGGCTCGAATTGTGTATGCTTGGTGTTATGTCCACACGAGGGGAGTAACTGCCCTAGGTTACCACGACACTACTATTTCAGAATCTTACTTATGATGGGTAAAAGAAGCAGCGTTGAAGATGTTCTATACTCGTTTTGAGCCTGACTCACCCAAACCTACTCTGGTAGAAGAATTGAAAGCTGCTTCGGCAAAAGCTGAAAAAGAAGGAAAGGCTTGGAGGGATAAGTATTTCAAGGCTATGCAAGAGAAGGAAGAGCTTCAAGAGTTGATCCGTCAAGGTGGAAAGAGGAGTCAGCCAGAAGACGAAGGGCCATCCAACCAGAAGATCTAAAATTCTTGTGTTTTCCGTTTTATTTCATCATGTATCTGTATTGAAGACTTGTATTTCAGTTTCAAAATCATTGTTGTAAAACTCTCAGTTGCTAATCTATGAAGATTTTGAATTTGCTCATTTCCCCATTGTTATGATTTTTGCAAATATTTCTTTGGATTCCTTGAATGATTAATTTTGTATTGTTGCATTTAGCATTCATAAGCATTGCATGTGCATGTTCTTGTGTTGTGTCTCATCTTGCTGTCTTGTCTCCAGAGAGAGAGAGGGAGAGAGAGAAAGAATCACACTGAATCCTTAACACCGATACAACACCCGAGCCCAAGCTCGCCTAAGAATGGAAGGACAGAATTTGGATGTGGACAGGATTGATAATGAACTTGGAGAGCTACGAGGAGGCATTGGGCAGATCATGGAAGCCCTCCAAGTCATTCGTGCAAAGTTGGACACTCAACCCACTGTTGTTTCTGAAATTACTGGCATAACTGTAGAGCTGATCCCAATGGTGGTCACTGTTGCAAATGTTCCACCATATGGGTTACCGCCTGGTTTTGTACCTCCACCAGTAGTCAATCAACAAGCAGTTCCTCTGGGGGCAGAAGTTCCTCAAGCTATTCCTACTTACACTCAGCCTTCTGTTCAAATTCAAGCGCGCCCTGTTTTTCACAATCCTCCACAAGTGTACGAAGGTCTTGATCGGTATGAAGAAGAGAGTGGACGACATGATAAGTTGAAAGAAAGTGTAGAGACTATAGGCAGGAAAGTCAGAGCAATGGAAGGGAATGACATCTTTGGAACTGATGCCAGAGATATGTGCTTAGTATCTGGATTGGTAATTCCGCCGAAATTCAAAGTTCCCAATTTTGATCAGTATTCTGGGGCCACTTGTCCTCGAACGCATCTGATTATGTATTACCAAAGAATGGCCGCTCATGTAGAAGATGTCAAGCTAATGATTCATTGTTTCCAAGATAGTTTGAAAGGAGCTCCTGCTAAATGGTATTTGGGTTTGGATCAGTCTCGTATTCACAGTTTCCAAGACTTGGCCGATGCTTTTATGAAACATTACAAGTACAATATGGATTTAGCCCCTGATAGAAGACAACTACTGAGTATGTCGCAAAAGAGTTCGAAATCTTTCAAAGAATATGCACAACGGTGGAGGGAGACCGCTTCTCAAGTAGAACCTCCTTTGAGTGAAAAAGAGTTGACAGATTGGTTCGTCGATGTCGCTTGCGCGAAAATAAGGTGCCGGCAAAACAGAAGAGTCGCCACCTTTCGTTATTTATCCCTCAGAGCGGGAAAGGAAACGATCGGAAAAACCTGACGAATAAGGGTAAGACAAGGTCATCGCAACCATTGTCTGGGTTCGGGAGTCGGTTACGCAAGGGGAAGGTATTAGCACCCCTCACGTCCGTCGTACTCGAAGGGATCCTCGCTTGTTTGTTTACTTGGACGGGTTGGTTATAATCTATCTACCTATCAAGGCTGGCTGAAAAAAGAAAAGAAAAATGACTCGGCAAAGCGTCGCACTTTATGCCTATGTACTTTCATCTGGTATGAAAGATCAGAGTCAACGTAGTTCGGCTAACTACGGGTTATGGGGGAAAGGTTGCTCGCTAGGACGTCGCATCCTATGCCTACGTACTTCCACACAGCATGGAAGATCAGAGCAAACGTAGTTCGGGAAACTACAGGTTATCTCCTGAAAGAAGTGTTTTTTTATTGTGTTTGCGATCTCAACCGCACTAGAGACTATGACCTGAGAGTGAATGCGTCGCATGTCACCCAAAGGGTACCATGCTAAACATCCATCCTCAGATAGCTTAAGGCTCGTAACGTACGAAAGAAATCATTCATGATTACTGTATCTTAAACTGCTTCGAGATGAGAAGAGAACAGGCTCAACTAGGAGGGAGACTATCAAGTCCTACTGTTATCATGCCATGGATTCATCCTATGGTTGAGGTTTGAACATGGAACTCCTAGATGTTGTCATGCATAGGTTTCAACCTAAAAGTCTATCATCAAATCCTTATCAGAGGAAATGAGAGTCCTAAGGGATCACATCAATGATACACCAAAACAAACAAAAGCATCAGCTTTAACAGTAAAATGCATGCAATGCAAGTGAGGGAGGAAATGTGTGTGGGGCTTCATCCTCCACAAGCTCGTCTCGATCTCAAGCCAGTTATGAGATAACAGTAATCATACTGAAAATAAACAACATGCTATCAAGCAATGAACAGATAAAAGAAGTGAAGCTGCCATCAGGCAAACAAAACACATGCTTGAGAAAGAATCATCTATTCTCTAATCCTAACCCTAACACAGAATCCTGATCAAATCTAAGCAAAGCCCTAAAGCAAAACCCAACCAAAAGAAATCACTCCCAGTCTTCAAGCTTCAGAACAAGCTTACCAAAGAAAGGGAGCTAAGTAAGCAGACTCATCGTGTCTTCCTCAGGAAAGCACTAGGAGGTGTATACTCAGGAATCATATCCTATGTGGCTCAACCACTGTGATCAGTTTACATTTCTCCTCAGGAGAAATTAAACTCACAAGCAGGCTCCAACATCACTGGATATTTAGGAAATCCTATCTGAACTAGTGGAACTAAATGAACAGACTCATAGGACCTTCCTTAGGAAAGTACTAGGAGGCTTCCACTTAGGAGTTGTATCCTATGTGGCTCAACAACTGTGATCAGTTTACATTCCTCCTCAGGAGAAATTAAACTCACAAGTTGGCTCCAACATCATTGGGTACTTAAGAAATCCTATATAAACTAAGGGAACTAAGTGAATAGACCCATAGGACCTTCCTCAGGAAAGTACTAGGAGGCTTCCACTTAGGAAGTGTATCCCATGTGGCTCAACAACAGGTGATCAGTTTACATTCCTCCTCAGGAGAAATTAAACTCACAAGTTGGCTCCAACATCATTGGGTACTTAAGAAAGAGGTGAGAAGAAAGAATGAAAGTCATTCATAGTGCCTTCCTCAGGAAAGTACCATGAACTCCTTTCAAACTTCAGGATCTCAAACCTCACAGACAGGGAATAAGCTGCAAGCTCTGGGTCTCTAAGCCTTGATCTATAACCTTCTCTTCCATCATGCTCTCCAACAAGATCTTCAAAACAAACTAAACCCCACACCAAATTCCCCACAATAAACCCCAGAGATGAACAGATAACCACAGAACAGACAAAATCAATAGGCAACTTCAAAAAATACCTAAAAATACTAAAACCAGGGGGAAAAATCTACCAATTATTCACAAGGGTCTACAACATCTACCCATAACATCCACATATGCCCCTACCTAAAAATCAAAACAAAACTATCTAAAGAAAATGAATTTCCTTACCTATGCATAACATAAACCCTAATTAGGATACCCTAATGCTACCCTAATTAATCTAATCAAATTTTAATCTAAAAATCAAGAATTAAATCCTATGGGGAACTATGATTCAATATCTAATTACACAACAAAGAATCAATTAAAAATCCTAAGGGAAAGTCCTAAAAGAAATTCTACAAAATTGGATATCCAACTAAACATATTAAAAAGCTATTAAAATGAAAAATCTATTAAAAATATGAAAGGAAAATAAAATGGACATTTTATTTATTTAGAATTTTCTAGACAGATTTATGGACACATTAGAAAAAGAAGAATTAAAAAAAAATTGATTTTCTATTTTTTATGAATTTTATAAAAGCAAGAAATATTAAAAGAATTAAAAAAGTAAAAGAAATTGAATTAAAGGGAGGGGGGTGAAAATAGAAAGGCGCGCTAGTTCAAAATTATATGGGCCAGAATATGGGGGGTGCATATAGCGAGAGTCTGCTGGCCCCAGGAAACTTCATTAAACAAAACGGTGCGTTTTGCTTATGGTCTTTCCCTCCGTTCTAAGTTCAAATGCTGGCCGTTAGATGAGGTGAATTGGTCAAGCCCTGGGACTAATCCAACGATGGACAACCATCGTCCCCAAAATGCATTAGGGTTTTCAGGTTTCACGTGTTCATGCATGTATTTTCATCACCATCGTTCTCCTTTGCTTCTCAATGAAAATCAAAAGTTCCAAAAGCAAAGTTGATCTATTAATCCCCAGGAACACAACTATGCTCATATTTTCCATTGAATCTTCTTAAAACTCGCAAACAGAATGGATGAAGTTCTTGGTTCCACCATTTTCACTGATATCGATCATGAGGATTCTTAATTCTAATGGTATGATTATGTTCTACATGTTATGCTTATCACAATGAGCTATCAATCGTGCTTTAAAACCACTAATCCAGCCTGCTCTTGATCCTAACAGATTCTTGCACCTGCCATCAATCCTCACAAAACCCTCTGAAACTCTAGGGAACTAAACAACTATCCTAGCATGCTCATTCTATACCTACAAGCCAAACAGAAAGCATATAATTTAGGAGATATATGGAGAAGAAAGAACCTGTTGAATGGTGATGGTGAGTGGTGCTATGAGTAGTTGCAGAGCTTGCAATTGATGCCAAACACTCCTCTAATGGAGAGGATCTTTCTGTTTGCAAAAGCTTTGAAGAAGAAAGCTTGTGGTGGAAGAAATCCCAAGTTGCTTGATCTTGAAGGAAGCTCTTCAATGGCAATTCTTCTCTCTCTTTCTCCTCTGAATTCTTCAACATTCACCAACCCTCAATACCTTGTGGATCACTCTTCTTATAATGATTGATGGAAGCTCCTAGATCCTTCTAGAATGAGCTAGAAAAGTCTTGATTTTCTCATGTGATGATAAGTTGAAAATCCCATGTATCATGCCTTAAACCTTGCAAACTGGTGTCAAATTCTCCTTATGTGAGATATTGAGAAGGAATGTACAAAAACAAGCCTCTTTCTTGCCTTGTGTTAAGATTTCCAAAGGTGCCTTAATATGCAAGTTTCAATTTTCCAAAGCATGTCCTATTTTAAAGCTTAAAATGAAAATTCTATTTAAACCAATGTTCTCAAAATGATGTTTCCAATCAAAATGATATATTGGATGACCTATTTTGGATTTGTGGATCTCCCAAACCAATTTTCAATTTCAACTTTTTAAACTTATAAGCCATTTTTAGTTCATTTTTAACCAATCATGAAAATCCATGCTATGAGCTTTTCCAACAATTCATGACCTTCTTTCTAGACTTAAAATCACATTTTGAACAACTTTCATGTTTTTAGTTTTTCCATTTGAGGCTTGGAACTAGGAGATATGGCCTTTGCTTAAAATGACCTATAATTGACAAATGACCAAAATACCCCTGTCTTGTTCAGACCATAAGTTGAGTTCTACAAATCCTATCAAGGACTTCTACCACTAAAATTAAAGCTAAGGAGATGCCCTTTAACATTCATGTTGACCAAGAAATCATAGGAATCATCCTACTAGGGCAAAAGTTTCCTGCAAGCTGGGTGACTTTCAAGGACCCAGATTCACACACCTCAGCTGAGCTGTAATTTGTCAAAACCATAACTTGAGCTCTGCAACTCCTATCAAGGACTTCCACCATTCAAATTAAAGCTAAGAACAAGCTCTACAACATTCATGTTGTGGGGAAGATGAGATATCAATCACATCTAGAGCTGAAACTGCCTGGAAGATAGGGATCAAACTAGGGTTTTTCCACTGACAATCCTCAGAAACCCTAACTCAAAACTTCTCAAACTCCTCAATCATGATGAGTTGGTCTAGGAATCATCTTTATAACATCTCTATGCATCATTCCATGATCTCATGGCCCTTGGATTAGGTCTCAACCTTCTCCAAATTTTCAGTTATCCTAGGGCTGACCCAGTCAAAACCCTAATTCTACCATTCATGGTTGAACCTCCTGAATTCTTACACAATGACCTCTCTGGGCTTCATGATGGCTTTCAAGACATCTCATAGGCTTTCTCAAAACATCAAGTTCATTCTCAAAGTCTCAGAATCATCTGAGGAGCACCCACAACTCTCAAGCTATGAAGCACACAACCCTGGTTTCAATCAATTCCTCTGAGGATCTCTTGAACTTTCTGATGAAGGTATCAACTTTCAAACACTCAATGAATAAATAATTGTTGGTCAAATTTTGGGGTGCAACAGTCGATACAGTAAGACCGGAGTTTTATGAGAAGATGATCAGTAGTGTAACCGCATGTTTTTCTGATATAGTAGCAGTAGGTGTGAGAGTGGAGTTAGGAATGAAGAATGGAAAGGTGGCCAGTGGTTCCAGCAGTTCTGGTAACAACAATGTCAAGAAGTTCAGCGGTAATTTTCATAAAAAGAAGGAAGGGGAGACAAATGCAGTAACCGTGGGAAGAAAGAGTCTCACCTGGAGACCGCCTTACCAACAGTATCAGCAAAGTTATGTTCAACAACCTCAGCAAGGTTTTGTTCAGCAGCCTCAACCAATTTATGTTCAGCAATCCCAGCAACAACGACCAATGTATCCGTTGCAGTATGCCTAACAACCATATGTGGCAGCTGTAACTCCAGCTTTTAATCACCCTGTTCCCGATTATCAGACAGTGCAGCCATCACCTGTGTATCAGCCAATTCAACAAGGGTATCAGCGAGCGCCCAACGCTCCACCCTATCAGCAACATCATCAGCCTAGAGCTTAGGCACCCAGACAGAGCTACCAGAATCGGAGACCAACAACAAAACCTCCACTTCCTCAGATACCGATGACTTACACAGAATTGTACCCCTCCTTAGTGCAGCAGGGATTGGTAACAACACGACCATTAAATTCAAACACTACATCTCCTCACTATAATCTAAATGCCCATTGTGCCTTCCACGAAGGCGCTGCCGGTCATGATTTAGAAGGATGTCTTGCCTTAAAGCATCTTGTCAGGGAATTGATAGAAAAGAAGATCTTATCTTTTGATGATGTACCCCCAAACGTTAAAAGCAATCCATTGCCGAATCATGGAGGGGTTAATGCTGTAGAAGAAGTTTCAGATGAAAAGATAGTCCGAGGTGTGTCAGAAATTAAGACTCCGGTAAAGTTACTTCACGAGAAGCTGTTGAAAGTAGGATTGATAGAAGGTACCCATAATGATTGTGAAGAATGTTCTATTGATTCTAGAGGGTGTGATGTGGTACGAGAAGATATACAAAAACTGATTGATAATGGAGTATTGCAAGTATGTTGCAAGGTGAGGAAAGAAGAAGTTTCGGTAATTGAGCCTGTTTTTAATTTACCAAAGAAAGAGGAGAAAGTTCCAGTGTTCAAAATGACCAACAAAAGTATGAAGCCTGTTTTCAACAAGCCGGCTATCGATCAACCTCGACCGGTTATTATTCAGAAACCAAGACCGTTTCCTTTTGAAAGCACAAAGGCTGTTCCATGGAAGTATGACATGACTGTGATAGACAGAGGATCTGGGAGAGTTAGTCGGAAAGAGACAGTGAAAGTCGACCAAATGGACGTGACAAACATTGTAGGTACAAGAAAAATGACCCGTAGTGGTCGCATCTATTAACCAAAGATAACAGTAGCCGCTCCGAAAGAGGTTACCCCTGCTGCAATAAAAGAAAAAGAGGTACCAGGTACTGAAGGAGATAGCGAAGAATTCTTAAGGATTATTCGGAAAAGTGATTACAGGGTTATTGATCAGCTTCACCAAACCCCATCTAAGATATCAATCTTGTCTCTCTTGATGAACTCTCCAACCCACAGAGAAGCTCTGCAAAAAGTATTGAAGCAGGCACATGTGACAAAAGACATAACTATCGGACAATTTGATTCAGTAATAGCCAACATTACAGCCTGTAACACCCTGAGCTTTAGTGATGCAGAGTTGCCGAACGAAGGACGCAATCACAACCGTGCATTGCACATATCTGTCAGGTGCCAAGAAGACACAATGGCACGAGTTTTAGTCGATATTGGATCCTCATTGAATGTATTGCCCGCAAGGTCACTCACAAGGTTAGCATATGCAGGGGCAGTAATGAAACTGATGTCTTTGATTGTAAAAGCTTTTGATGGTTCAAGAAGAACAGTTGTTGGAGAGGTAGAATTGCCAATCATGATAGGACCTCATGTGTTCAATATTACATTCCAAGTCATGGACATTAACCCAACTTATAATTGTTTGTTGGGACGACCGTGGATTCACGCCGCTGGGGCAGTGACTTCAACATTGCATCAGAGAATGAAATTTGTTGTGAATGATAAGTTAGTGATTGTACACGGTGAAAAGGACCTAATGGTGAGCAATCTGTCATCATTCAAGTATATTGAAGCAGATGAGGGTGCGTTAGAAACTTCCTTTCAGGCACTCGAGATAGCTAATGCGGTGATGTTGGAAGAAACAGTGGCTAAGAGTGGTCCGTCTTTTGCATCCACTCAGAGCATCAAGCCCATACTGGAAGAAGATACTCCTGCAGGTTGGAGAGAGGTTATCGAAGTAAAGCCAAAAATAGATCGCCAAGGGTTAGGTTACAAACCAACTCATGATGAAGCGCCGACACATGACAAAGGACGCCCAAAGACTATACAAGAAGTATTCATCAGTGGAGGTTTCCAAATCAGTGTTGTGGAAGAAGATTTTGAGGATGAAGACCTTGAACAGTTAGTGTATCATTGCAGCTCTGCCTTGAGCAACTGGGAAGCTATTGAGATTCCTATGGTCTTTCCCGAGTTAAAGTAATTTGTTTGTCTTTCTTTTCTTTTCTGTTTTGAATATTCATAGCCATGCCCAGGGCTATAGGAATGTTTTGTAAGGGCCCCGTGTTTTCAAGAAAATCAATGAAAAATGAACTATTTTGTTAATTTCCTTGTGTTATTTCCTTTACTGCTTTTGCTTTCATTTTAGAAAGAAAAATGGCAATCTTAAAAACCCAAAACAGTTTTCTCTTTTGTGTGCTGCATTTGTCTTTAAAATCCATTGAATCTTATGACTTTGCATTCCCTCCAGACTTTGATTCACCAATATACCAAGCTGAAGATGAGGATGAAGATTTTGAAATCCCTGATGAACTGGTAAAATTGGCACACCATGAGTATGCATAGGTTCAACCCTACAAAGAACAGGTAGAAGTCATTAATCTTGGCACCGAAGAAGACAAGAAAGAAGTTAAGATAGGGGCAGCCCTAGGGGCAGAAGTCAAGCAGCAACTAGAAAAGCTTCTGAAAGAGTATGTGGATGTATTTGCTTGGTCATACCAAGATATGTCGGGTTTAGACCCTGACACAGTGGTTCACAAATTACCACTTCGACCCGAATGCCCACCGATTAAACAAAAGCTCCGAAGAACAAGACCTGACATGGCTCTCAAGATTCGAGATGAGGTGAAGAAACAGATTGATGCCGGATTCTTAGTAGTGTCCAAATACCCCGAATGGGTGGCCAATATTGTACCTATACCGAAAAAAGATGGGAAAGTCAGAATGTGTGTGGATTACAGGGATCTAAACAAGGTCAGTTCGAAGGATGATTTCCCTTTGCCGCATATCGATACTTTGGTGGATAATACGGCTCGTTTTGTAGTTTTCTCATTTATTGATGGTTTCTCCGGTTACAATCAGATTAAGATGGATCCCGATGACATGGAAAAAACTACTTTCATTACTCCGTGGGGGACTTACTTTTACAAAGTTATGCCTTTCGGTCTAAAGAATGCAGGTGCTACTTATCAAAGGGCCATGGTAACTTTATTTCATGATATGATGCATAAGGAGATAGAGGTATATGTTGATGACATGATAGCCAAATCTCAAAGCGAAGAGGACCATTTGGAACATCTTTTGAAATTGTTTAAGAGACTCAGAAAATATCAGTTGAGACTGAATCCAGCCAAGTGTACCTTTGGAGTAAGATCTGGGAAGTTACTTGGTTTCATTGTTAGTCACCGAGGGATTGAGGCGGATCCAGATAAAGTCCGAGCCAATCAAGATATGCCAGCTCCGCAGACTGAGAAACAAGTCAGAGATTTTCTTGGAAGACTGAACTACATACCCAGATTTATTTCCAATATGACTCCTACTTACGAGCCCATCTTCAAATTATTACGCAAGGACCAGACGGTTGTTTGGAATTCAGATTGTCAGCAAGCGTTTGATAAGATCAAAGGTTACCTACAGGAGCCTCCGATCTTAATACCTCCTCTTCCGGGAAGACCTCTCTTCATGTATTTGACAGTGCTTGAGAATTCCATGGGTTGTGTGTTAGGTCAGCAGGACGAGTCCGGACGAAAAGAACATGCTATCTATTATTTGAGTAAAAAGTTTACTGATTGTGAAAGTCAATATTCACTCCTAGAGAAAACTTGTTGTGCTTTAGCATGGGCTGCCAGGCATTTGAGGCAGTACATGATTTGTCATACCACTTTGTTGATTTCAAAAATGGATCCGATAAAGTATATTTTTGAAAACCCTGCTAAGACTGGAAGGCTCGCCCATTGGCATATGTTATTATCAGAATACGACATCCAGTACGTAGCTCAAAAGTCTATCAAGGGTAGTGTGTTTTCAGAATATCTTGCAGATCAACCAGTGGAAGATTATGAGTCTCTCAAATTTAATTTCCCAGATCAAGACATTATGTTGGTAAAAGATTGCGAAGAGACAGGTCTTGATGAGGGTCCGCAGGAAGGTCTTTGGTGGAAAATGATGTTTGATGGTTCCTCCAACTACAGTGGGCATGGTGTAGGCGCCGTTTTAATGAGTCCGGAAGGTGGTTACACTCCATTCACAGCCAGGTTGGATTTTGACTGCACAAACAATATCGCCGAATATGAAGCTTGCATTCTCGGCCTCGAGGCAACTATCGACCTCAAAATCAAACTTCTTGAAGTCAGTGGGGATTCAGCTTTGGTAATTTATCAAATCACTGGAGAATGGGAAACTAGACATGAGAATTTGATTCCTTATAGAGCCTACATCGTCAAGATGATGGAGTATTTTGATGAAATCACTTTCAAGCATGTTCCGAGATCTGAGAATCACATCGCCGATGCCCTAGCCATGTTAGCCTCAATGTGGAAAATCAGGGATGTCAATGATGCCACTCTTATTCGAATTGACCGCAAGACCGAGCCCGCCTACTGTCAGATGGTTGAAGAAGAAACTGATGATAAGCCCTGGTACCATGACATAAAGAATTTTCTATTAAAACAAGAGTATCCAGCCGATGCTACGTCACTTGACAAGAAAACTCTGAGACGATTAGCATCCAAGTTCTTTCTCAGCAATAATGTGCTTTACAAAAGGAATCATGATATGGTCCTGTTTAGATGTGTCGACAGACGAGAAGCAGATTTGTTAATGCAAGACGTTCATGAGGGAATATTTGGCACTCATGCCAATGGATATGCTATGTCTAAAAAGATTTTGAGGGCTGGGTATTACTGGTTGACTTTGGAAACTGACTGTATTCAATATGCCAGGAAATGTCATAAGTGTCAGATTTATGCGGACAAGATGCACGTACCACCGATATTGCTAAATGTGTTGTCATCACCGTGGCCTTTCTCTATGTGGGGCATCGATATGATTAGGGCAATTGAGCCAAAAGCTTCTAACAGAAACCGATTTATTCTGGTTTCTATTGACTATTTCACAAAGTGGGTTGAAGCCGCATCCTACACTAATGTTACCCGATAAGTGGTGGCCCGTTTTATCAAGAAGGAGATTATCTGTCGTTACGGAATTCCAAGCAGGATTATAACGGACAATGGTACCAACATGAACAACAAAATCATGAAAGGTTTGTGCGATGACTTCAAAATTGAACATCACAATTCTTCTCCTTATCGTCCCAAGATGAATGGAGCTGTAGAAGCTGCGAATAAAAACATCAAAAAGATTTTACAAAAGATGGTGAAAACTTACAAAGATTGGCATGAGATGCTACCATTCGCCTTGCATGGGTACAGAACGTCCGTCCGCACTTCAACAGGGGCAATCCCTTTTTCTTTGGTATATGGAATGGATGCGGTACTTCCTATTGAGGTCGAGATACCTTCTTTGAGAGTCATAATGGAAACCAAGCTTGAAGAAGCAGAATGGGTGAGAGAAAGGTTTGATCAGTTGAATCTTATCGACGAAAAGCGCATGTCTGCGATGTGTTATGGTTAGTTATATCAGAAAAGGATCAAGAGGGCTTTTGACAAGAAAGTTCGTGTCCGAGAATTCCGAGAAGGGGAACTTGTACTCAAAAAGATTTTACCAGTTCATAAAGATGCACGAGGAAAGTGGATGCCTAACTATGACGGCCCGTTTGTTGTGAAAACAGTCTTCTCAGGAAGCTCGTTGATTCTCACTACCATGGATGGAGAGCAGCTTACTCATCCAGTGAACTCTGATGCAGTACGGAAATATTACGCCTAAAACAGCCCGATAAGTCGAAAACTCAAAAGAACGACTTATGCAAAAGTTAGGGTTGGAAAAAGAAAAGAAAAAGAAAAAGAAAAATAAGAGCTCGCTAAGTTGAAAACCCGAAAGGGCGGCTTAGGCAAAAATGAGCGTCCCGGTGGATTGAAAACCCGAGAGGGCGATCCAGGAAAAAATTAGGGACAAAGGTGTTCCGCTGCATCAGATGAGTTGTCACTACCGCAGAAGATTTTACAAAGAAACCATCTCAACCGCTCTTGTCAAAAGCGAGGATTTTGGGGAGTTTTAGTCTTTAGGGATAGTTGGTCATAGGATTCAATGTAACCTTGTCCACGTTGCCATTTTTCACTTGTAAAATTTCTATGGAGTTTTGTCATTTGCAAGATTTCATTCTTGAATAAAATCAGTTTTGAGCCATTCTTTCTTTTGCAAAGTTATCATTTCCTTTATTTTTGTTATGCAAAATATTGTTTGTTGATCAATGATAATTTTGAAAGCATAAAGGTCAAATTAAGATTGGGAAGATTAACAAACGTAAAAAACTTCAAATCATGGGAAGAATCGAGGAAAATCATACTTCCCCGAAACCTCAGGGTAGCAGAAACTTTGATACACAATCCTATCGCTCTCCCTGATGAAGTGTAAGAAAGTTGAACTGCGGATGTTCCTTTGGTCATGTGTGGCTATCAAGCTTGAAGACTGTTTCTCAAGGACTTCTTATGATGGTGCGAAGACTCGTCCCCGGTAGAAGATGTATGAGCATTTGTTTGATTTTACTTTGTCATCTCTGACTAGCTTGCTTAAAAGCTCGGTTCCCCTGTTAGGATTGGATTTATTTTCAAATCTACATACACCCTTCAGCCTGGGTTCAGTGTGATTCATTTTCTCTCTCGGGTCGGTGTGTTATCTGTCAAATCCCCGTGAATGTCTAATCACTGCTAGTGAATCTCCGTCTAAAGTCCAGTTGTAACTGGCATTGATATAGAAGCCAATCGTTATTGGTATTCTTTTGGTCGTCACCATATTTCTTATTAAGACCAGTCGTAACTGGCATTATCTTAACTCGACTCGTTGGTATCTTTTTGATTCGGTCGTTACCACCTTCTCCTTTAAAATCCAGTCATAACTGGTAGTAGTCGAAATCCAATCGTTATTGGTATTCTTTTGGTCGTCACCATATTTTCCTTTAAAGTCCAGTCATAACTGGCATTGTCTTAACTTCACTCGTTATTATCGTTTGGATTGGTCGTTACCAACTTTTTCCCTTTGAAGTCTAGTCGTCACTAACAAATCCCCTGTGAAGTCTGGTCGTTACTGGTTTATTTTCCGTTTAAATCCAGTCGTAACTGGTAGATGTTCGAAATCCAATTTTCATTAGTATATTGGTTGTCACCAACCTTCCCCATGAAATCCAGTCGTAACTGGTATCGTTTGAAATCCAATCGTTATTGGTATCTTTTGGTTTGGTCGTTACCAACCTCCCCAGCTAAAGCCTAATAGCTTGATAGCATTCTCATAACCACATGTGTTGATATACCTTGATTTGGTCGTCACCATGTTTCTTTTAAAGTCCATTCATAACTGGAATTACTTGAAACTCAATCGTCATTTGTACCCGGACTTGGTCGTTACCAATCTCCTTTAAAGTCCAGTAGTTACTGGCATTGCTTGAAATTTGGTCATCACCAATTTCCCCAGTCGAAATCTTACGTGTTACCGATTGGATTTGAGAAATCTCATTTTGTCATTATCTTAGGTTGGTCGTTACCATCACCTCCGGAAAGTCTAGTGGTTACTAGCACTGTTTTGAACCATTCGTTAAAACTGAGCGACATTAGTATCCCCAGTGAAACCTTTTTTCCCCAGACAAGTCTCAGAGATCTAGTCGTTACTAGTATCCCCAAGTGTTTGGTCTTTGTTTCTAGTCCATTCCTGAAGATCCCTTTTGAACTCTTCACTATAGGAAGTTCCTCATCTGATCATCCCCAGTGAGGTTCGTGTTTCTAGTTCTTCACTTCCCCAGTAGAAAGTCGCTCTTTTCCCCGGTGGAAATCTATCCCTCTCCCCAGTGGAGTGTTTGCTCTTCCCCAGTGAGATTGTCATCTTCATTGGACTTTGTGCATCCTCATGTGAAATTTTCCTCTCAGTTATCACTAGTCATGTTTGAACTATTGATTGTTATACCTCGGTTTTCCCCAGTGTCGGATCCACAAAACCAGGTCCCATGAGTAGTTACTCGTTGTTTTGTTTTTCTGTCTTCTGCATATGTCTTGCATCCAAGCATCATGAAGCATCATTTAGAATTCATGGCATATCATGACCTGTCCTTTTGCATATCATCGGATCTAAGGGACAAAATTTTTGGTTTTCTATATTTAAATACCTTTCACTATGATTCTGCGAGGATTGTCATCTCTCACCGCCATCCAGTGAAAGATATTTGAATAGGGGAAACTGTCATACCCCAAATTTTGACCCCTTAGATTCTCATTATCATTTTAGGAGCATACTCATGAATTATCTAACCTTAACCCAGTACAAGTTTGTCTTTGTCAAGTTACAGATGAATCAGGGTTTGGTGCAGTCAAATCGAAGCCTCAGGGTTTGTGATCAATCCAAAGTTTTAGGCTAATTCAATTATTAAACAAGATCAAGGATGTTATATGATGACAATTGAGAATCCCATTTGAGGTTTTTACCCCAGAATCAAGAACAGGGCATTTCAGGGCACCTGATTAGGGTTTTTAACTAGTAAAAGTCAACTTTAGTTTGAATTTGGTGTTGGAAGGTGTTTTAATGCTGGGATCTTGATCCATGAAGTTCATATATCTAAATAAAGTTCATTCAAGAAGTTTCAAAGTCTCAGGAGGTCCAGAGTATCAACAGACGACTCGGTAGCCACCGATCGATCGTATTGTTGACCGAAAAGTCAACTCTTCAATTTTAAGGAATTGGACTTCAAAGTGTGAATAAAAAATGTTCCTTATATCATATTGCACTTGCCTATCAATTTTCATGACCATTGTATCAAGGATGAAGGAGTAATCGAAAAATCGGGAAATTAGGATTTTGAAAGGGGCTAAACCATAACTCCATAACCACACATCCAATTGAGTTGGTTCAAAACTCATTAGAAATCTCTTGACAAATCCTACAAAAGTCCCTAAGTGGTCCATGATCAGAAAATGCATAGATTTGGAGTTATGATCAAATTCATTTTGAGAAGGGAAAAAGACTTAGAGAAATTTCACTTTTAAGTTCATTTTTTTAGCAACTTTGAGAGACTTTTTGGCCAAGTTCCTTTGGGAAATTGAAACTCATGAAAACATGAATGTTTTAGAGCTATTTGAGGGCTTTCTAAAAAGTAATAGCACATCTCAAAAGGATTTGTGAGCTGAAAGTTATGGTTATGGCAAGTTGGTGATTTCACACTTTAGTCCCACATTGTCCAAAGTTCAAAAATCATTCCTTTGATCAAACTGGCCAATCTCAGCCCTTGGATGATATTATTTCTGATATGTAGAGATCATGAAGCATATAAATGAGAAGATTATGCAGAAGAGGTGAATTCTCCAAGCTTGCAAGTTGCCTTGCAAGTTGCATTTAAAAATGATTAAACCAAGCAAGAGGTGTAAAGTGAAATCTGCCACAACCATCAAGCTATGCCCTCTAGCCTAAATTTAGCCCTTTCAAAATCATCATTTTGCTTGACTATTGGGCTTACCTATCTGCCAAGAAAACCCCTTTGTGGAGGTTTGATTCAAAAAAAGAAAACCTTTCTTTCACGTGAAGAAACCTCCAAATCTGCCCACTCTCTTCATTTGCCTATAAAAGGGAGCCCTCACCACCTCATTCTACACACAACATCTATTCTAAAAACTAGAGAAAACTCAATCCTTTTCTCTTTGCACATCTGCTCCAAAATCACAAAATTACAAACTTGTCAAAAACCACCAAAATCTGTCTTGGTACAAGTACTGCCAAACTCATTTCTCCACACTCAAACTCACCAAAAATCATTGATCGCGACTTTCTATGTCTAATACAACTTAATTGCAAGTGCACAGTCTATCGCGTAGTAATAAAAGATATCGATTCCACAGGGACTCGTAATCAAACTAGTGTTCTCGGGAGTTACTATGTTTAGCTAGGTAGATAATGTTTAAGGAAATAATTTCTGTCACTAAAGGGAACTAAAAACGTTACTTGAATTATAATTACGTGAATCGATATGCAGTAATTATGTTCTTCGGGGATTTGACAAGTTACCGGTATATGAAATATTTTTCAGAATTCATTTAAGCAGAAAATAGTGATCTGAAGACTTTCGTCTCACGATGGTTGTTGACGCTAGTCATAATTCTAAGGGCCGAATGTACGCTTTCGCTGTCTCATTCAGGGTTAAAACTACTTTTTGGAAATCTCTAAGTTCTAATCCATTTTAAAGTGCTTTCGCTGTTATTAAAACGTATGCCTAGTGTTTACTATCTAGTCTTACCGCAGTTGTCGCTTATTGGTTCGTACCTTAATTAATTTCCCACTGTCGTGGCAAAACTACTTTTAAATAAGTTCTCGCTTTCGCGACGAACGTTTATTCAGTAAATAAGTTTAAACACTCAGACCATAAACAACTTTTGAAAAAGGAAGTTTTCAACCAGTTATTATCAAATCCCGTCTGAATTATTATTACATATCGATTACTCTGATTCAGCTAGACATGGATTTGGGAAAGGTAAAACATAAATAAAAACAGAAACTTAAAACATTCATATTACTGAAAATTAAAGTTACAACTAACGAAATAATGAAGAACCTGTAACGTATCCAATTGGCTTTTGGCCAAATCCCAACGATGTCGGCAGGATTATGTCTTCAAACCAATAGAGCGCACAAACGAATATTGTCGAAATGGAATACAAGAATAAGGAAAGGAAACAAAATAACAGAAAGAAATAAACTAAATTTTTGCTCTGGAAATAAATTTGGGCAGCACTTCGTTGTCTGAATGCGGCTCCCTTTCTCAGCTCCCCTCCTTCCCCTTTTATAGAAATAGAATTCTAACGGTTGTAATTTGAAGAAGGTGGACTTGGAGGCAGAAATATCAGGGAGTAGTGGTTCATTATTTGGGACTTGGAACTGCATTTTGCACGTTCATTTGAAGTTGTGCGTTTTTGCCTGAATGAGGGTCGTCATGGTGTGTGACGGTCGTCATGGAGGTGTGACGGTCATCACAGCAGCAAAATGTGCATTCTGCGTTTTTCATGTTGTTTTCATCTGGTTTTCGTCCATATTTCATCTGTAATTGCTTCTTTTCTTAATATTGCTTTGTTTAGACATGATCATCAAATACTTGCAAAATATCAGACAAATAACATGGAAAGAACCCGAAATCGGATTGAAAACAGTCAAACATTAGTTGAATTATGCATCAATATATATATATATATATATATATATACGATTTTGTGTTATCAAACTCCCCTAAGCTTGAATCTTTGCTTGTCCTCAAGTAAAACAGGAAAAAGTTGGCAGGCACGAGGCAGCTTCCTCATTCACAAAGTTGGGAAAAACCGGGATTCTTAGTAGGAACAAAACGAGTACGGTGACGACACTGGACTACAAGTCTTCGGAGGTCTCCTTCTTATGAAAATCGGTCCCAGTCATGCTACTGTAGCTCGGTATCAAGGTTCTCGCGTCAAGTTCACCCTGTTTGTTCTAGCGCAATCACATTAAGCCCATTGTCCATACACTTTCATGGCAAGTCAACCTGTTAGTGAATATGATCTCCTTTCTGTTTTGATCTTTTTCATTCCTCATAAGCTTATACCATTGATTTATCAATGAGTTTTTTGTACTGTTGGGCTAAATGCTCGGGTGAGGAGCACCTAACTTAGAGGGAACGCGTCTTTATATTTGGGCTAAATGGCTTTCTTTTCATGATTTTTTCATCTTTTTGGAGATCATACACTTATTTGCATTGGTCGCTCGCTTAGAAGTGTTTTAGGATGGTGCTGACTGCTAGTATAAACTACTTGGGGCTTAGTTTGCGTAGAAACTTGAAATTTTGGTACACGTAGGTAATGGAACCGACTCGCATAAACCAGAGGTCTAAGGTGTCAGGACGGTACTGGTTTTGTTAGAATTTTCGTCTCGGAGTTTCAAAACTTGGTTTGAACTTGGGCGCATTCTCGTGATGCTTTTGCTTTTAAGGAACGAACGAAAAAGTTTTTATTTATGTCGAATAAAGTGGGGATGTTTGTGTAACGGAAGAAGATATATAAAAGAGCTTTTATTTGCTAAAACGTGAAAATGTTCGAATTGAAATTACGGAATTAAAAGTACAAGGGAATGGGAAATAAATGCTCCGCTCCCATAATATCTCAATCAGTGTCCCCACTGATTTGAAAGAATACGAGAGGGAGATACAAGGTAAATGAAAATACAAAGAAACTGAAAATATAGTAAACAATTAAGGAAAACAATAACTAATCGCGGCCTCTGCCTCGGTCACGTCCTCTGTCGCGTCCTTTGGATCTGACTTGGTCGACTCGGGCCTCAAAGTCCAGTGCTCTGGTGTGATAGAGATAGTCGCGGAGTCCTTCGAACTGCAAGGTAAGACTCGCCAAGTTCTCAGTGATGGTATCCTGGCCGGTTTGGAGTTGTTGCATTTGGGTCCGATGCCAAGCTTCGAACTGCTCTGCTCGCTGATTCTGCTGCTGCATCATGGAGAGTATCTGGGCCTGCTAGTCGAGGGATCGGCGGAGGTCTTCCTCAGAGTAGTCGGGCTCTGGACGATGGCGGCGGCGACGGTAGGATGTGCCTTCAAAAGGAAGTAGTTGCGATGCCTCTGGTTGCTCAGTTCTGTCCAACTCGTCTTGCATTTCGCCACCAGAACCTTAGGTGTAGGTATGAGTTGGAGCAGCGGTAGCAGCAGGGGCATTGAGGTCAAAGAGCCAGTTGGCACGATCCTGTGGGTGCATCCGGGTGCGTGATGGCAGGATGATACTTCTGACGGTTTTGCCACGCACGACCGGGTGGTACTTGCCATCGGCCCTGGAACGGATGAGGTGAGAGGCTCTACAGTGGTCGGTGCCGAGGAATACCGAGGGAATGGCATGGAGATGCTGGAGGCGGTCACCGAGGTTCAGCCCGAGTGCAATGGAGGTAACAATCCCGCCAAAGTAAAATGGCTTAGAGCCAAGGTTACAGTTGGCCTGAATGTGGGCCAGGAGGAACGGGGCGGCGTTGATGGGCTCGGAGTTGAACATACAGCGGAGAAAGAAGAGCTCTTTCGAGTTCACCTTATGGTTCCTATCCCGGGCGAAGATGGTGTTGCTCAGTGCTCGGTGGAAATACCGGATGGTCAGGTTGTGGATGTGCGTTGCATGCAGAGAATCCCAGCCATCGACATTGATTCCGGTTAACTGGTACCAGAGCGCAAAGGCTTCGTGCTGAAACTGTTCGGTGAGGCGGCGGTGAGCATTGTCGCCGCGAGGGAATTGTAAAATGTCGGCAATCTGGTTCTGGTTCAGTTGATAGTTCGTGCCGAACATACGGAAGCATGCGGCGCCGTAGTGTTGGCTGAGGTCGCCGCTGGAAGTGAAGTAGTTGAACGAACTGAGGAACTCGAGGGTGAGTTGTTCGTACGTCGGCTGCGGATTTGTGCAGAGGTGCCAGATGCCGGCTCTTTGGAGCATCCAAGTAACGCCGTCAAGGAGGCCGAGCTCCGTGAGGGATGGGATATGCGGATAGTGGGTCGGCTGTAGCGACCGTTGATAGAAGGCGATATAGTTGGCTCGCTGTTTCTCTCCGGAGTCGCCGTTGCTGAACACGATGGTGCTGAGGTCTGGGGTTTCGTTGTTTCTCGCCATTGTTGGAGGATGCTGAGGAAATGTGGATTGAGTTGGTTTTGAGAAGTGAAAAATGTTACAGAAGTGGATTAGGAAGTTGAAATGGGAGTTGGAATATATGGACCAAGGTGGGAAAACGAAAATTGGAAGTGGGGTTTGAGTTTGTGATGGTTGGAAGTTGAAAGGATGAGAGTGGGAGAGAAAATGCAACCCCTGTTATAGCAGATAACAGTTTTGGGCTCGTGACGGTCGTCACGTATCTGTGACGGTCGTCACCCGTGTGACGGGCGTCAGGCTTCTGTGACGGTCGTCACACCAGCAAAATCTGCAGAACGCAGAATTTTGCTATGGGGGTGTTCTTGCAATGGTTTTAAGGCCTAGGATAGATGTGGCAATGCATTATATTGGCCAAGAAACATAGGGATAACGTAAAAACAGAATCAATGAACAAAGAATAAAATTGAAATAACATGTAATTAGAATACTTGTTTGTAATGTAATACATAAGGTAAATTAAACAATGTAAATATCAAAATAATTGAAAACGGACGGAAAACAGAAAAAAGGTAAACTAAACTAAACTAAATCTAATAACTCAGGCTTTTCGTGCCTTCAATTCGTCGAACTTCCGGGCGTAGTAGTCGAGCTAGTCACAGACTAAGTCCATGAAGACTACGAGTTCGTTGTGTATGCTTGTGATGTCTTCTTTTACGGTGGTCAGAGCTGCGTCAACGTTGTCTAATCGGTGCAGAACAGTATCCATTTTGTCAGTAGTTTCCTCAGGAATGGGCTCAGGACAGGTGTTGTAATGCGGAGGGGTCGTAGGGTCTACCTCAGCTTCTGATACAGCATCCTCATAGTACATATAATCATGTGCTTCAGAGATGTGATCACTGTCGTACATGTAATTCTACGGTGTTGATTGAGGTGAAGGAGGTCCCATAGGCTCATCCAATTCATAAACCCAGTTGTCCGTGTTATGGATACTTGTCATCTGATGATTTGGCAATGTGAATAGCGGGACAGGTTTGTCATTGATGAGGTACTCGTAAGGTCCAGGTCCCATAGTTCTTAAAATGCGTCTGTTAAAGCAAAACTGGATATTCATGGGTCGGATGGTGCCAAAACTAGTGCTTGCATTTAGGTGGAATCTAAGGCCAAGCTCGTGGGCAATCATTGTCACAAGGCCTCCTATTAGAATATGTGATTTTGGGTCCTGAGTGAGGCGTCGGAAGGATCTCATCATAAAAGGTACTGCATTCACTGTACGGCCTTGAGAAGCACAGAACATGATAAATAACTCTTCTTTAGATACTGTAGTAATATTTTCTTCTTTCCCGAAAAGGGTGTGAGCTAGTATCTTATGAAAGTATCTGAAAGCTGGGTTATGAATCTCATCATTATACATGCTGTTTGGGTCAGGGTGATAGTCGCCTGTGATTCTACCCCAGAACTGGTTGAGTTCAAAATCTAGATCGTCATCTTCGGCACTGATGAACACATGTGGTCCGCTAGGAAATCCTAGGAGGTTGGCTGATGACATCCGGCTATGGGTTTGGTCCATTCCAAACATCCTAAAGGTGATCAGCTCTGTGTTGGATCCAAAACCATAGTTGGGTAAGTACCTGAAGGAACTAAGGAATTCGTAGGTGAGGTCCTTATAGGTAGCGAAATGGGTTTTCAAAGAAGTGTTCTCCCAGCCTAATTGATTGAACAGGTATTGGATGCTATCAGTAATTCCTAGTTTCTCCATGGTAGACTTATCATAATACAGTGTTAAGGCCATGTCTCTCTCAGTTAATGCTTCAAATCTTGCCTTTTAAGCTAATCCTCGAAAATGAACCTTTGTGAAGTCGTACGCGGCCATACTCGCAGGTAAGTCGGAGAAAAACAGGAGGAAGGTTTGAAGACTTTTAAAATCCTGAAAAGTTTAAAACAGAAATTTGAAGTCAGGATTTTTAAAAACAAAAGGCGGTAAAAACAAAAAATAAAAGAGAAAAATAAAGTAAAAATTAAAATAAAAGAAAGTAAAAATAGTAGCAATTTTAAGTTTAGAATTTTTGTTAAAGTTTCAAAGTAGAATTTTTAAATAAAAAATGAGAATGAAATACAGTAACGAGGAAAATACGAGAAAATTGGGTTGCCTCCCAGTAAGCGCTGTTTTTAACGTCTAAAGCCTGACGATAGCTTGGTGACAAGCTATTCGGGTGTTTGAGCTGGAAGCTCAAGCAATGCTATGCTGCAAACTTGAGGGCTGTTTTCGTTCTTATTATAATGTTTTAGACGTTGCCCGTTTACGATAAACGGTGCATTCGTCTTATCGGTAATTTCAACAGCTCCACTCTGAAGTACTTTAGTCACTTCAAAAGGTCCAGACCACCTAGATTTTAGTTTACCTGGGAAGAGTTTTAATCTTGAATTAAATAGTAGTACGATGTCCCCTACACTGAATTGTTTCTTGACTGAACGTTTATCATGCCACTTTTTAGTTCGTTCTTTGTAGATACGGGCATTTTCGTAAGCGTCCAATCAAAGTTCTTCTAATTCGTGTAAGTTCAAGATTCGTTTTTCTCCTGCCTCGGTGTAGTTGAAATTAAGTGTCTTAACGGCCCAGAAGGCCTTATGCTCTAATTCTACAGGGAGATGACAAGATTTACCGTAAACTAATTTGTAGGGTGTAGTACCTATTGGTGTCTTAAAAGCGGTCCTATAGGCCCATAAAGCTTCATTTAGCTTTGATGACCAGTCTTTCCTTGAGGTAGCGACAGTCTTTTCCAAAATCTGTTTTATTTCCCTGTTCGAGACCTCTACTTGTCCGCTAGTTTGCGGATGATAGGGTGTAGCTACTCGGTGTCGGACTCCATATTTAGAAAGAAGTTTATCAAAGATTCGCGATATGAAGTGTGACCCACCGTCACTAATGACGAATCTGGGTACATCGAATCTAGGAAAGATTGTGTTTTTGAAGAGTTTGATTACTACTCGTGCGTCATTTGTTGGAGCAGTAATGGCTTCTATCCATTTAGACACATAGTCTACAGCGACGAGTATGTAGTTATTACCAAAAGAAGGCGGGAATGGTCCCATGAAATCTATTCCCCATACGTCAAAGATTTCTACCTCTAAGATTCCTTTCTGAGGCATTTCATCGCGTCGTGAGATGTTGCCAGTTCGTTGGCATCGATCACATTTTAGCACAGCGATGTGAACGTCTTTCCAGAGGTTAGGCCAGAATAAGCCGGCTTGGAGAATCTTAGCGCACGTCTTGGATGTACTAGCATGACCACCATATGGTGCTGAATGGCATTGGGAAATGCTATTTTCTATTTCTTCCTCTGGGACACAGCGACGGTATATGTTGTCGGCCCCTCGCTTGAAGAGTAGAGGTTCGTCCTAATAATAGTGTTTCAGATCGTGGAAGAATTTCTTCTTTTGTTGATAAGTGAGATCCGGTGGAAACACGCCTGCAGCTAGGTAATTAACGATGTCAGCATACCAAGGTAATGTGACTTGGGCATAGACGGCTTCTACGGCTTTTTCGAGTTCTGGATCTTCCGAGATTAAGTTAGGCATGTGACTTTCTAATTTGGCTATCAGATGTTCGTACGGGAAATCGTCATTTATCGGTACTGGTTCATGTTTGATGCCTTCTATTCGTGATAAGTGATCTGCAACAACGTTCTCGGTTCCTTTCTTATCTTTGATTTCTAAGTCAAACTCTTGTAATAACATGATCCATCTCAATAATCTTGGTTTGGCATCCTTTTTGCTTATTAGGTACCTAATGGCAGCGTGGTCTGTGTATATGATGATTTTTGCTCCTACTAAGTAAGAATGGAATTTGTCAATCGCAAATATAACAGTCATCGTCAAAGACGAACTCAACATCTTTCATCAACAGGCCGGTCAGAGGTTTTGTGATTTTTGAAAAATATTTTATAAATCTTCGGTAGAAACCGGCATGTCCTAGAAAACTCCGTCTTTCTCGTACGGATTTTGGAGGTTGGAGATCTTTTATAATCTCTATTTTGGCTTTGTCGACCTCAATTCCTTTATTTGATATGACATGTCCTAGAACTATTCCTTGTCGGACCATAAAATGACATTTTTCCCAATTTAGGACGAGGTTCACTTTTACACAACGTTCTAATACCATTTCTAAGTTTTGTAGGCATCCTTCGAAACTTTGTCCACATACCGAGAAATCGTCCATAAATACTTCCATGATGTCGTCTATGAAATCTGCGAAGATTGCCATCATGCATCTTTGGAAGGTTGCTGGAGCATTACAAAGTCCGAACGGCATTCAGCGGTAAGCAAAAGTACCATAAGGACAGGTGAATGTAGTCTTTTCTTGGTCATCAGGATGAATGGGAATTTGGAAAAATCTTGAATAGCCATCTAGATAGCAGAAATACGAATGTTTGGCTAATCTTTCCAACATTTGGTCTATGAAGGGGAAAGGGAAGTGATCTTTTCGTGTGGCTTTGTTAAGCTTTCTATAATCAATGCACATCCTGCTTCTAGTCACGACTCTTTTTGTTATTGATTCGCCTTTTTCGTTCTTAACTACTGTGACTCCTCCTTTCTTTGGTACGACATGAACTGGGCTAACCCATTCACTATCGGAGATTGGATAGATGATTCCTGCATCTAGCAATTTCTTTACTTCATCTCTGACTACAGTGCTTAGGATGGGGTTCAGTCTCCTCTGATGCTCTCTAGAGGTTTTACAGTCTTCCTCTATTGTAATTCGATGCATACAGATTGAAGGGCTTATACCTTTTAGATCGCTTATGTTATAGCCTAACACGGTGGGGTACTTCTTTAAGACTTCTAATAGTTTTACGGTTTCTAATTGTCCTAAGTCAGCATTGACTATCACAGGTCTTTTTAGTTCATCGTCTAGGAATTCATATCTAAGGTTTTTGGGTAGTGTTTTAAGTTCTAAAGATGGGTTCTTCGGACCTGGCATATGGTTTGGGGTCAGTGCTAAGCTTTCGCTTAGGCTGTCGTCTTTATACGGTTTACGCCAATCATCGTCTTCAGAAATATCGGGTATTTGAATCTTTATTATTTCTGAATACGTGGTCTCTTCATTTTCAAGTTCTCTTATGCATTCGTCAATTACATCTACTAAATAGCAGGTATCGTTTATGGCTGGTGCTTGTAAGAACTTGGTGAAAATGAACTCTATATTTTCTTCTCCTACTTCGAATGTTAGCCTTCCTTTCTTCACGTCTATAATAGCTCCGGTTGTAGCTAGGAACGGTCTTCCTAGGATAATTGAGGTAACAGAGTCCTCTTTGATGTCCATGATTATGAAGTCGGTTGGGATGTAGAATTGTCCTATGCGTACTGGAACGTTTTCAAGTATTCCGACGGGGTATTTTACTGATCGGTCAGCTAATTGTACGGACATTTTGGTTGGTCTTAGGTCTCCCATATTCAGCATTTTGCATATAGATAAAGGCATAACACTGATACTGGCTCCTAAATCGCATAGAGCTTTGTCTATTACCAACTTTCCTATGACGCAGGGTATGGAGAAACTACCTGGGTCTTTTAATTTAGGAGGCATGCGGTTTTGAATAATAGCGCTACACTCTGCAGTAAGTGTAACTGTTTCGTTATCCTCGATCTTTCTCTTATTTGACAGGATTTCTTTGAGAAATTTAGCGTATGACGGCATTTGAGTTATCGCTTCTGTAAAAGGAATAGTGATATTCAACTGTTTAAGGAGCTCTACAAATTTCTTAAACTGTCCTGAAGTTTTGGAGTTTATTAATCTTTGAGGATAAGGGATAGGTGGTTTATATGGCGCTGGAGGTGCTTGCGTTTTTTCACTTGCGGTATCCTCCTTCTCGTTGTCTTCCTTCTTCTCTAACTCGGATTCCTTTTTTGCTTGTTCAGTTGGTTTTTGTTTCATGGCTGAGTTTTCGGTCCTCGGATCGATCGATTCGTCCAATTCTTTTCCGCTTCTTAGTATTACAGCATTTGCTTGACCTTTTGGATTCTGTTCAGGTTGTCTAGGAAATGTGCCAGTGGGTGCGGCAGCAGAGGCTTGTTGTTGAGCCACTTGTGATATCTGTGTTTCTAACATTTTGTTGTGGGTGGCTAAAGCGTCTACTTTTCCGGTCCGCTGTTTAATTTGCTCGCTAGTGTGTATGTTTTGATTCAGGAATTCTTTGTTTGTTTGAGCTTGAGTAGCTATGAATTTTTCCATCATCAACTCGAGGTTTGATTTCCTAGGTGCAGTCTGAGCAGCGGCTGGTTTCTGATATCCTGGCAGAGCAGTAGGCATTTGCAATGCATTATCGCTTTTGTAAGAAAAGTTTGGATGATTTCGCCAACCTGGGTTATAGGTATTTGCGTAAGGATTTTCTTGAGCATAATTTACTTGGTCTGGTGGGATTCCGGCCATCAATGGGCATTCGGGCGCATTATGAGTGGTGATTCCGCATAACTCGCAGTTTGGAGTTACGGCAGCGACGGTTGCAGTGGGGTTAACGGTCAGACTGTCAATCTTCTGTGCAAGAGCATCTACTTTAGCGTTGAACTTTTCAAGGCAGCTGATCTCGTACATCCCACCTTTCGCTGCGAGTTTCTCTGTTGGAGTGCGTTCACCTCCCCACTGGCAGTGGTTCTGAGACATGTTTTCGATTAGTTGATAGGCTTCGTCCTAATGCTTATCCATAAGTGCACCGCCCGCGGCGGCGTCTACCGTCAATCTGGTGTTGTATAAAAGCCCATTATAGAAAGTATGGATTGTCACCCAGTCTTCTAGACCGTGGTGAGGACATGTTCTCATCATATCTTTGAATTGTTCCCATGCTTCGTAAAGAGATTCAGTATCTTTTTGTCGAAATCCGTTGATTTGAGCTCTAAGCATAGCAGTTTTGCTTGGCGGAAAATATCTCGCTAAGAAGACGTTCTTCAACTGTTCCTCCGTCGTAACAGAGTTGGATGGTAAGGATTGTAACCATGTCCACGCTCTGTCTCTAAGAGAGAAAGGGAAAAGACGAAGTCTTATTGCGTCTGACGTTACTCCATTTGCTTTCACTGTGTCTGCGTATTGTACAAACTTCGTTAAATGTTCGTTTGGGTCCTCAGTCGCATTTCCTGAGAATTGGTTTTGTTGTACAGCTGACAGCAATGAGGGTTTCAGCTCAAAATCGTTTTGAGTAATAGCTGGGGCAGCAATGCTACTTTTAGGCTCCATCTGAGAGGGTGTAGCGTATGCCTTCAGCGGTTTGTTTTGAGGTCCTTCAGCCATCTTTGATTCTTCTTCGGATTTGGGAATGGGAGTGAGAGGATCGGGAATGTTATGTTTTAGTTGGTACTCAATGATGCAACTTCTTAAATGTAAGAAGCGCTCTAGTTCTGCGACTGACGGTTTTAAGATATCGCCTTGTGGGCGATTACTTGGCATACAATCGACAGAACTAGTAAAGGAAAAATGAAATTGTTAACCTAGTCTATACGGCGTAACAAAAGGTTACACTATTGACTAAACGGGTCTCCGGCAACGGCGCCAAAAACTTGATCGCGACTTTCTATGTCTAATACAACTTTACAGCAAGTGCACAGTCTATCGCGTAGTAATAAAAGATATCGATCCCACAGGGACTCGTAATCAAACTACTGTTCTCGGGAGTTACTATGTTTAGCTAGGTAGATAATGTTTAAGGAAATAATTTCTGTCACTAAAGGGAACTAAAAACGTTACTTGAATTATAATTACGTGAATCGATATGCAGTAATTATGTTCTTCGAGGATTTGACAAGTTACCGGTATATGAAATATTTTTCAGAATTCATTTAAGCAGAAAATAGTAATCTGAAGACTTTCGTCTCACGATGGTTGTTGACGCTAGTCATAATTCTAAGGGCCGAATGTACGCTTTCGCTGTCTCATTCAGGGTTAAAACTACTTTTTGGAAATCTCTAAGTTCTAATCCATTTTAAAGTGCTTTCGCTGTTATTAAAACGTATGCCTAGTGTTTACTATCTGGTCTTACCGCAGCTGTCGCTTGTTGGTTCGTACCTTAATTAATTTCCCACTGTCGTGGCAAAACTACTTTTAAATAAGTTCTCGCTTTCGCGACGAACGTTTATTCAGTAAATAAGTTTAAACACTCAGACCATAAACAACTTTTGAAAAAGGAAGTTTTCAACCGGTTATTATCAAATCCCGTCTGAATTATTATTACATATCGATTACTCTGATTCAGCTAGACATGGATTTGGGAAAGGTAAAACATAAATAAAAACAGAAACTTAGAACATTCATATTACTGAAAATTAAAGTTACAATTAACGAAATAATGAAGAACCTGTAACGTATCCAATTGGCTTTTGGCCAAATCCCAACGATGTCGGTAGGATTATGTCTTCAAACCAATAGAGTGCACAAACGAATATTGTCGAAATGGAATACAGGAATAAGGAAAGGAAACAAAATAACAGAAAGAAATAAACTAAATTTTTGCTCTGGAAATAAATTTGGGCAGCACTTCGTTGTCTGAATGCGGCTCCCTTTCTCAGCTCCCCTCCTTCCCCTTTTATAGAAATAGAATTCTAACGGTTGTAATTTGAAGAAGGTGGACTTGGAGGCAGAAATATCAGGGAGTAGTGGTCCATTATTTGGGACTTGGAACTGCATTTTGCACATTCATTTGAAGTTGTGCGTTTTTGCCTGCATGACGGTCGTCATGGTGTGTGACGGTCGTCATGGAGGTGTGACGGTCGTCACAGCAGCAAAATGTGCATTCTGCGTTTTTCATGTTGTTTTCATCTGGTTTTCGTCCATATTTCATCTGTAATTGCTTCTTTTCTTAATATTGCTTTGTTTAGACATGATCATCAAGTACCTGCAAAATATCAGACAAATAACATGGAAAGAACCCGAAATCGGATTGAAAACAGTCAAACATTAGTTGAATTATGCATCAATATATATATATATATATATATATATATATATATATATATATATATATATATATATATATATATATATATATATATATATATATATATATATATATATATATATATATATATATATATATATATATATATATATATATATATATATATATATATATATATATATATATATATATATATATATATATATATATATATATATATATATATATATATATATATATATATATATATATATATATATATATATATATATATATATATATATATATATATATATATATATATATATATATATATATATATATATATATATATATATATATATATATATATATATATATACGATTTCGTGTTATCAATCATCCCCAAAATCCATAAATATGATATAGAAGGTGTTCCAACCATTGAACCACTCAAAAACCTCATTCTCCAAAAAGTCAATTTCCATTCCAAGTTACTTTGACCAAAATCCACAAAATCTGTCAAAACTTGTTCTAGGTATTTGCTTGATGTTCTAATCACTCAAACACCTCACACATATCATTTCTCAACTGTCTAAGGTGTTAAGGATCATTGGTGGAGTTTACTTCTCCAACTGTCTTGAAGTTTGCATCCTTGCTTCAAAAAGAAGAAATCTCCAAAGCTAGGTGCATTTGAAGTTTTCTCTTGGTTTCTTGTTGATCAAACCTGCTCAAAACAATCTACTAGAGGTATGTAGACACTCCATCTTTGCTTTACATCATAATTTCATGTTTTAGCATTTTTGGTTCATTATGTTGGAAATATGTCATGTCTTGTACCAAAATTCTGCCATGAACCCCCCAGCTGTGATCTTAGGCCTAGAGGTGGTTAGATTTGTGCTCAAATTCATCCAACATCATGTATTTAAATGTTGAATTGCATTTTTTTCATGTTTGCATAAAAAATGACCAATTTGCAACTCAAACCCTCATTTTTCATGACAGTCTTCTCTTAGTGATCAGTGCATTTTAATGTACCTTCCTCTATGTTTAGACTTAGGCATTTCTACCATTTAGTTTATTTAATTTCCTATTTTATAATGTTTTTACAATTTATTTTATTTTAAGCTTTATTTAATTTTCGTTTGTTATTTTTCAGCATTAATAGCTTTTACTGAAAAATTCATAACTGGAGCTACAGGAATCGGATTGAGGCATTCTACCAGTCGTTGGAAAGCTAAGAAAGAGATCTACAACTTTCATGTTGCACAAAGGAGCTGATTCGTATTTCTTGAGTCTCGAATAATTTGTTGAAGTTTCTGACTTGTGACAATGTAGTTTTCCTTGCGGGCCTAGTTTAGGTTTCTGGCCCAGTTATTTTCTATTTAAAGTTGTTGTTGTGATGCAAAACAGGGACCGAGTTTATTTTTCCGAATTTTTTCCTTTGTTTTATAGTTTTCATGGAGAACTAATACCTCCGGGCAAATCCTGCTGTGTACGGTTTCAACACTTTGAGGTTATTATTATGTCAATTTACTCTGATTCCTTTCAATCCTTTTCTATGAAGTCATCTGCTTAATTTGATTATAATTGTTTGCTTAATTCAATTGTTGTTCATATGATAGAATTGGTTAAATTCGATTGTATGCATGTTCCTAAATTTAATTGCGCATTATCGTTTGCTTAATTCGTTAATTCGTCATATTCTTAACTGTTTGCTTAATTCGGTAAACAGGAACATAATTCATTTGATGTTGATAAGCGCTTGTCTGATTAATATCATAATCGAATAGGATTGGTACCGCTTAGGGATTGATGTTATAATAACCGATGATAAGTCGGAACCCGAATCAGTAGGATTAACCGTTTTAGTTTATCTGATAATCACTTTTTTTAATCACTTTTTTTTTCTTATTTTATAAATCAAAACTTAAAACCCCCATAAACATTTTCTTTAGTTGGTTGAAATAATACAAGAATCCTTGTGAGAACGATATTTCGAGTCATTTGTCGCTATATTATATTTTTACAAAAATAACTCGTTTTTGATCCACGAGCGACCGCGGATCAAATTGGCGCCGTTGCCGGGGATTCTTATTAATTTTAGCCAAATGTAAAATTTTAATTTTAGAGTCTTTGTTTTTTTTGTTTTTTGTTTTTTGTTTTTGTGTGTAAATTTTCAGGGTTGCAGTACAGTGGTAAGCGTTTCAGCCTATCAGGTGAGTTTGTAAGCTATTGTTCCGATTTGCTCCGAATTTTTTCCAGAAAATCAGAAATAAATCATTTAACAATACTCATTTAGAATAGAATTCTAAAAGATTTTGACCCTGAAAATCGCAAATTAGTTATTTTTCTATTTTATTTTTTTTTTTCTATTTTCATATTTTCAAAAAAATCCGAAATTTTTTTTATTGACTCATTCTGATTTTATTTGATTTTTAGTTATATTTTTATAATTTTTAGATTTAATTTTATTCGGTTTTCTATTTTTCCATTCTTTTTCTTAACGGGGACATTGTTGGTATTTTTCTAATTGTTGCTGCATTGCCGAATTTGTTCTTTGTTTTATTTTCTTTGTTGATTTTCCTATTAAATTTAATATGACAAATCAAATAACTCTTAGAGAACTTGTTGCCTATGATACGAACTATAATGCTTTATGTATGGAATATCCTGTTGTTAGTGTACCTTTCGAATTGGAATCTGATTTAATACACTTGTTGCCAAGGCTTAATGGACTTGCAGGTGAGGATCCGAATAAGCATATGAATGAATTCCAAATTGTATGCTCTACACCTTCTGAACCTTCATTAGAGGACCTTGTCAAGCAAATGGCTATAAATGATCTTCAGTTTCAGCAACAAACAGATTTAAGTCTTCAGGCTCTGCAGACACAGATTGAACAGTTTGCCACTATACTGAATGCCATGCAACAAGCTCAAGAATCAGACCAACTATCTGCCCAAACAGTAGTGAATCCAAAAGAGTTACCATCTGATTTAGTTGATGATATTCATCCTGAGTTGTTATCTGATTTTCCATCTTTATTAGATTATGATGATACTTACTCTTGTGATTCATTTACCGACACTAACATTTGTTCTGTGTGTGCTGAGATTAATGCTGCCGTACAGGGTGATGTTTTTCATGCAGATGAAGTTGTTTATGTAGCTAAAACTCTTAACATCACGGCTGCCCCAACCTCACCATCCATTGAACAACCTTCCCCCTTGGAGCTTAAACCACTTCATACCAATCTGAATTATGCTTATTCAGATATGGATAAAAAGCTTCCAGTTATAATTTCTTCTAACCTTGATTTTGATGAAGATAATAAACTTTTACAGGTTTTGAAGAAACATAAGAAGAGAATTGGATGGACCTCGATGGAAGTGGGAAGAAAAGCAATGAAGCAACCCCTTAACCCATTGATCTCTGATGTTGTGGAAAAGGATATCAAATTCACGTGTCCATTCAACACTTTTATTTATCGAAGATTCTTCTTTGATCCTGGAATAAAAGGCGAAGACACTAATACAAATTTCAAGGGCGATGGATGCTATCCAAAGTTACTCCCCACTTTGGAAGAGGAGACGGCAGGAAATCTCTCTTTGGGAAAGGATGCATATGTGATCACTTATCCACCTTGACTCCTCGGGTGTGTTCCTTCCTTTCTCTCACTCTTATTTTATATTTATGTTCTTTCGTTGAGGACAATGTATGCTTTAAGTGTGGGGGAGGGAACCATTTACTTTGTTTTATTTCTTTCAATTTTCTTTGTTTTGTTTTCATTTAATAAAAAAATTGTTTACTCAGAAAAGCACAATGCATTTTTTGAAATTTTTGGGTTGTAGATCGATTGGAGGTCAGATTGTAGAGACTTGAGAAAAATTCATAAGATCGGTATCGTTTTAACACCTTGAGTCTCCAAAATATGGAAATCGATTTAGATACTTGTTATGGCTTAGTCTTGAGTTCTCGTTCTTTAATAGCTCTTAAGTAGTTTATCTAGCAGTCAGCACCATCTAAAAATCACATGTTAAGTAATTGAGCTGATGCAAATAAGTGAATGATCCCGTGCTTAATAAGAAAAAAAAAGAGAAAAAGAAAAAGACAAAAAGTGAAAGAAAAAAAAGAAAAGAAAAGACAAAGAAAAATGTCTAATTATGAATTGTTGAAAAAAATATGGATCACAGTCACTAACAAGCTTAGTTACCATGCGTGTGAATAGATAAAGGGCTTAATGTGATTGCACTAGAATGAAAGAGAGCAAAAAGGAGGATGAGTAAGTTAGACTTAGGCATAACGACATGATTTGGATTGGTTTGTATAGGAGGGAGTCTTATGATCGCAAAATTGCGGATTTGTGTTCTTACGATATCCTTAGTATGCAAAAGTAGTACCGATCAATGCAATCTTGACCAAAGAGGAGTTCACAGCCTAGATTGAATAGCTGAATGTTTTTGTGTTTCATGAGTTTTGACAATACTTTGCTCGGAGTGCAAAAGTTCAAGTGTGGGGGAATTTGATCAGTGCATTTTAATGTACCTTCCTCTATGTTTAGACTTAGGCATTTCTACCATTTAGTTTATTTAATTTCCTATTTTATAATGTTTTTACAATTTATTTTATTTTAAGCTTTATTTAATTTTCGTTTGTTATTTTTCAGCATTAATAGCTTTTAGTGAAAAATTCATAACTGGAGCTACAGGAATCGGATTGAGGCATTCTACCAGTCGTTGGAAAGCTAAGAAAGAGATCTACAACTTTCATGTTGCACAAAGGAGCTGATTCGTATTTCTTGAGTCTCGAATAATTTGTTGAAGTTTCTGACTTGTGACAATGTAGTTTTCCTTGCGGGCCTAGTTTAGGTTTCTGGCCCAGTTATTTTCTATTTAAAGTTGTTGTTGTGATGCAAAACAGGGACCGAGTTTATTTTTCCGAATTTTTTCCTTTGTTTTATAGTTTTCATGGAGAACTAATACCTCCGGGCAAATCCTGCTGTGTACGGTTTCAACACTTTGAGGTTATTATTATGTCAATTTACTCTGATTCCTTTCAATCCTTTTCTATGAAGTCATCTGCTTAATTTGATTATAATTGTTTGCTTAATTCAATTGTTGTTCATATGATAGAATTGGTTAAATTCGATTGTATGCATGTTCCTAAATTTAATTGCGCATTATCGTTTGCTTAATTCGTTAATTCGTCATATTCTTAACTGTTTGCTTAATTCGGTAAACAGGAACATAATTCATTTGATGTTGATAAGCGCTTGTCTGATTAATATCATAATCGAATAGGATTGGTACCGCTTAGGGATTGATGTTATAATAACCGATGATAAGTCGGAACCCGAATCAGTAGGATTAACCGTTTTAGTTTATCTGATAATCACTTTTTTTAATCACTTTTTTTTTCTTATTTTATAAATCAAAACTTAAAACCCCCATAAACATTTTCTTTAGTTGGTTGAAATAATACAAGAATCCTTGTGAGAACGATATTTCGAGTCATTTGTCGCTATATTATATTTTTACAAAAATAACTCGTTTTTGATCCACGAGCGACCGCAGATCACTTAGCCCCAAATTGTGTTTGAACTCATTCAATATCATGAATATGTGATGTGTATATGTTGGAATCAACCTAAAAATGTTTTGAACTAAAATTGAACATGCTCATGCATTACACAAGCACAAACCTACACTTAAGTACCATTTTTCATGACAACATTCTTTTAACTTCAAAATGTGTTTTGTTCCACTCAATATCATGTATGCATGATGTATGTATGATTCATTTGACATGAATGTGCACAGAACTAGAATTGAGTATCATCATGCATCTTCACACATACACACTTGCACTTGGATCACCACTTTTCATGTCAGCCTGTTTTGAGCCATACCTTTTGTTTAAATTCATCCCATAACATGTTTTCAATGTGTGTAAGTGATTAATTTGGTCAATTTGTGCATAGGAACTGAATTGGTCATTCAACTTGCATTTAAAAGCATCATTTTGCATTTAACTCACCAAATTTCATACCAGCCCTGTTTGAACCATTTTTCTTGCTTGGACTCACTTGTTTGTATATATGAGGAATGTGTATGTGATTCATATGATCAAAATGTACCTAAATCTGGTTTTGAGCAATCTACTGCATCATCCTAAAACCAAAAGCAACTTAAATGTCATTTTTTGCTACAGTCTCTTCTGAACCATCTCTTTGGGTTAATTTCATCTGTTAACATATTTTCAAGATGCATATGTGATTCACTTGGTGTAGATATGCATAAAACCTGAATTGTACTCTTTGGTGCATCACACATGTTAATTTTGCCATTAGAAGGCCATTTTCACCACAGACCATTTTGAGCTTGTTTTCTTGGTTTAAACTCACTCAATACAATGTATGTGTAGTGTGTATATGTTTCATTTTACCTAAATATGTTTGGAATCAAAACTGAGCCTCATCATGCATCTCACATGACAGTTTGACAACTTGCATACCATTTCCTATTTTAAACTGCTCTGATCCAAAACTCTTGATTGAATTCACTCATTATCATGTTTTCAATATGTGTGTGCATTTAATCCAATTTGAGACTGCCTAGAATCAGAACTAAACATCATTATGCATCTTGTTCATGACAGTTGCAACCTGAACACTATTTCCCATAACATCTTGTTTTCTATCTGAATTTGTGTTTAGATTCATTCATGAGCATTTGTATGGTGTGTGTGTGTGTATATGATTGGAATGATATAAAACAGTTTGGAATTGAAATTGAACATCTTCATGCACACCACAAACACAAATTTGCAACTTGAACCTCACTTTCTGTCACAGTTTGTTTAGGCTCAATCTTGGTATTCAAAATCATCCATCATTATGTTTATAGTGTGTGTGTGTGTGTGTGTGTGTGTGTGTGTGTTTAGTTTGAGTTGGAAATGTTTAGAATAGGTTTTACATCTCAAAATGCACTTCAAAACTTCAACATACATGTGTTATCGGGTTTTCAAATAGAGGGAGAATTTCAAAAAACCAATGCCACCATTTGGTTCCTCATGAAAAAATACACGATTTAGACTAAAATTTTGTGTAAATCCATCAAGATTTGAAAGAGTTATAACCAAAATGCAAACTGGTTTTTTTGTATGTGTGTTTGGCCCAGCCTGGTTTGAAAACATACCCTATATGTTTATGGGGTGGCATTTACAAACGGATGTATAGCCACCCCAGTGGTAAGCAACTTGTCACTTAAGCGCCTTTGACCATGCAAGCGTGGGTTCGACCCCTGAGGAGGGCAACCCTTTTATTTATATTTGCCATTTTTCATCCCACTTTCAAAAATTCATATCTCTCCCATTTTTAATCATTTTTCACCCATTCTTTTTGCATTTTGTTCATCTTGATGTCTACTTTTATTTCATATTTTTTATTTCCATATTTGCCTAATTTTTCATCTCTTTTGACTATGTGCAAGTTATGTACATTTTGTGATCGTTTTCGCGTATACAGATGAACTTTTCTCTTGCTATACTTGTGAGGGTTTGTGATACTTGTTTGCATTCATGTTCTTAAATTTTAGATAACATGCTAGGATTTCATCTTTGGTTGATACCATGTTCATTTTACTTCATCTGTTAAATGCACTTAAACTTGATCTGTTGTCACGCTTCCTGCTTAATCAACTGCTTTGATTGTCATCAATGCATTTTCATTTTTATCATTTCACATGCTCACTTAATGGTTGTCACCCTGCATGTATCTTTATCATGTTGTTACTTTACTTAATGTTTTTTTCCCCAAGTGATGAAGCTTGTTAGCTCACATCCCAGTTGCCTCCCCTCTCTCCTTCCAAAGGAAAAGTCTTTCCATTTGACCCTCATGTCATGGATAGCTCATTCACCCTCTCCTTGACTTTGTTAAGTCATTTTAACCTTAGCTTAGAAACCATTAGGCTTTGCTTCAAGTCTAAGAAACCCACCTGTACTAGGAGTGTTCTTCAACTAGAACCCTAGGATAGAGTTTGTCAACTCTATGTAAGAATCATCGTCATGATTTCTTACTTCCCCTTTTGAGTGTTACAACTTAGAATATGGATTTTTGTCAAACTCCATACAAGCATTGTCATGTTTGTTTTCCCCTTTGAACCTTGATCATAATCAAAGTGTTCTTCATCCCTTGTGAGGTGAACTACGATTGCTCTGATTCTATCCTAGTTAGGATACGTAGGCAGAATATGCGATGTCTTTGCGAGCAAACTTAGAAAACCATCTAGGTCTTTACCTATCCCTTATCCTAATCCCAATCCACAGTACATTTTCACAAACTTAGCAAACAATCAAACAAAAGGTTCCTGTAGAGTACTACAGATGCTTAGGGTGCTAACACTTTCCCTAGGTATAATCAACCCCCGATCCCCGAATCTCTTAAGCGTTGTCGTTACATCGCGAAAAAGGGTTTTCTTTCTTTAGACCTTTCCTTTGGATAAAATAAAGTTCGGTTGTAAAAGAATTAAGATCTAAGTTAATTTAATAGCTTGATATCCAATTTTCACTGCAACACCGGCTCCACAATTCCACGGGATAGCCTTTGAACTTTCGTACAACACAAGTCCCGCTTTGGTGATGATGATTATAGGTGGCCTCGGAGGCGCTGAAATAGTGATAGTTTTATATGGGATTGAAATCGTCGCAATTTCATCCTGCTCTTCCTCTACTACTTCCACGGGTTTCCTTTCAGCGGTCCGATTGAATTGTAACATTCCTTCATCCATCATGCTTTGAATATACTTCTTCAGATCATCACATCCCTCGGGATGGCTCAAACAGTTGACACAACCTTCACTACAACCTGGGAACACTTCTCCCTTCAGCAGCTTCTCCTTCACAAAACTCAATGGTGTTTTCAGCTCATTCACGTCGGTTATCAGATCTAACCCTTCCTCTACCAGAACATCACCAACCCTAGCCGACCCATGATTCGGCATAGGGTTTTGCACAACATTTGGTGCATCATGTGAAAAATCTATTGCTTTGCTATCAATCAGATCTTGCAACTTATGTTTGAAAGCCTTGCAATTGTGAATAGTATGGTCGGGGGCTCCGGAGTGGAACTCGCATCGTGCATTCACATCAAAGCTGGGAGGTGGTGTGCATGTCATAGGAGCCATAGTCCTTTTTTGGATTAACTGCAATTGCAGCAGAGTTTGGAGCACTTGGGAATATGGCATCGATGGCGGATCAAATACTCTATTTGCTGGCCAAACCGGATATCTTCGATGATCCTGCTGATTTTGTTGGGGTGGCTACTGCTGCCGTTGTTGTTGTGGTGGTTGTTGTTGCTGTGGTACAGGGATCGTAATGCTAGCGACCCGTTGTTGATGTTGTTGATGATATTGATGATATTAATTATGAGGTTGACTTCTCCACCTTCCTTGAAAACTAGATACTGAGTTGGTTTCTCCCTCGCGTCTTTTGTTGCCAAAGACTTTCTTTCCTCCTCCTCCGGCTGAGGATCCTTCACCTGCTTGAATCTTCCCAATTTTGATACCATTCTCTATGTGTTCCCCGGTGATTATCATGTCAGAAAAGCTGTCAGACATACAGTTGATAAGCTTCTCATAATACATGCCAAATAAAGTAGCCACGAACATGTCGATCAGCTTGCGCTCCACCATCGAAGGTTGAACTCTTGCAGCCAATTTGCACCATCTTTGGGCGTACTCTTTGAAGTATTCATTATTCTTCTGGGTAAGATTTTGCAATTGAATCCTGTTTGGAGCAAGGTCACTATTGTATTGATAATGTTTCATGAACGCCTCAGCCAAATCCTTCCAGCTACGGACATTGGTAGGCTCCAACCCCATGTACCACTCAAGGGAATGATCAGACAAATTGTCCTGAAAAAAGTGCATTAACAGCTTTTCATCGTCTGAGTAGGCATACATTTTCCTGTAATACGAGCGCAAGTGAACTCTAGGACATGTAGTACCCTTGTACTTATCAAAATCAGGGACTTTGAATTTCTGCGGTATCCTTAGGTCAGGAATAAGTGCAAGGTTGGCCATATCAAGGCCCATAGAGTTCTAACTCTCAAAGCTCTTTATCCTGTCTTCCAACCATTTGAATCTTCTATTAGTCTCAGAAGGCACTTCACCACCAAAATCTCTCACCGAGAAGATCTCATCCTGTCTGTCCTCAAACAACTGCTGATTCAGGTTGTCATGAATAACACCATTAGCTCCAGGCCCATACACATTGCCCTGACCAGTAATTCCCACATTACCAACTCCAATGTTACCAAATCCAGTGTTACCATTTCCTCCACCAACATTTCCATTATAATTTCCAATTGTGTTCCCATTTCCAGCACCATTGCCATTTCCAACCCCGCCAGCATTGGGGATAGCGTTGTTAGCATGCTGAGTCTCAACAAGAGGTAAGTTGGCAGCAGTTCCTCCATGTAATACACCGTCATTATCAACCCGTGCAATCAGAGGCTTCACCAAGGTCCTGAGTTGGTCTTGTCCACTGGCTACAGTCTGCATTACTTCCATAAATTAAGCCATTCTATCTCTCATTTCCTGCATCTGTTCCTGCATTTGTTCCATGATCCTCTTCTGATTACCTCTAGTCGCGTACCAGTGACCTGCTTTATCAGCAATCCTGAAACACACTAAAATCAAATAGAAGATAAGAAAACAGTTCTGATGCACCTGCAATATGAGAAAGATGCTAAATGCAAACATGTATATATGCAACAGGGAGATTTCCCCCTCTATTCTAGCTTCCAGAAGAAGAACCGACCATGAAAAACCCCACAGACAAGTGAACATAATAACAACTCCTCATATAATAACAAGCCAACCAACAGTGTGCATACATCAACTGAGTACAATTAGAAACGACCTCAATCAACAAGCTTGATGATGCTCGGTACATGAGCAAAACAACAAGATACAAAGAAAGACAGTCAAGCTGAGTGCCGAGACCGGAAATCCTCTAGCAGCTTCCGCGTCTCAGGATGATTTGGTCTAGCGAGTAGACCCTGTATGAGCAGCTCTTGCCGGCTAATGGTGCGCTGTAGACTATCAACATGGTTGTCCCATGCTCCTTCTCCAAAGCATGCTTCAAGTCTGCACCTCTTGGTGTCCGCTCTCAACTTACAATCCTTCAGGTCTGCAATAGCTTGGCTCAATCTGTGCTCACTATTATACCCGAGTGATTCTCCCACCGAAATCTTCTCGTCCTTTGCTTTGAGTTGTATCTTCAACTTGGCGATCTTCTGCTTCAGCTTGTCCTCGCGCTCCTTGTTATTAGTGAGCATGGCATTCCATACTGAGTCAAACTTAGAGATCTCCAAGTAAGCCTTGTCCAGATCCTTCTTCTTGGTAGCAAGCACACTACTGACAGCATTCAAATCCCGGCCTGAGCATTCTCTAGCACTAGTCCCCTTCGTCAAGTTCGTACCTAGCTTGTTGACAAGTTCAGTCTGTCTCTTAAAGGCATGAACAACATCAATCTTCTCACTTCGGATTAGGATAATTTCTTTCTCTAATTCTTCATTAACTCTTTTCAACTCTTCTTTCTCACGCAACAGTTGGTTGTACTTTTGGATATCCACGGTAGTGGGTTCTTCAATCATGATGGGGTACAAAAGCGCAACTGAGGGAAATGGAAATTGATGGGGTTCTTCAATCATGATTGTTGCTCTTTCCTAACAATGTCTTACCTCGCCTGTGAATGTTACTCCACGCATACTCCATTCTAACCAAAGTATCAGCTTCCAGCAAGCCTGTGAGATACAGAGATTCCTGTATCTCTTCTTCTTTAGGAGGACTCTTCAAAGCATATCCAAGTTGTCCAATCAACAAAGAGAGATTATAGTTAATACACCTCTTCCTTCCGACCAACGGGACATTCGGAAAACCACTGCAACTATATATGATTTCAACGCCAAGTATATCCCAATCAAACCATACAATGTTTTCTGCAAATAAACCCATTAACCTAGCAGACCAATCTGAGGTGCCACCAGTAGCAACAAACGGACCTGTCTTCGGAAGGTGACTGGAGAACCATCTATATAGCATGGGTACACAGCAAGACACATTTTTACCCCTCCGCTTCTCGTTCTTGTAATGGATAGAATGGTAAACATCCCCTAACAAGGTAGGCACTGGATTCCCTGACGCAAGGATATAGAAGACATATGTATCCACAAAGTCTGGCAAGTTAGGAAACAAAATGATACCATATATGCACAGAGCAAGAATGGCATTGAATACAATCCAACAACCGTCTTTTGCGAACTATAAAGCCTTTTCAACCAAAAAAGGTAGAGGAAACCCATACACTCCATTCAGCTTGGTCAATTTTCCTGAGAACTCTGAGGCATCAAGATGAAGAATTGCAGCAAGCTTAGCTAGATCAGACTCAGCATCAACATGGTAAAAAGGCATCTGATCCAATACTGGAACTCCTAGTAACACAACATACTCTTCCAATGTTGGCGCCAAGACATAGTCAGGAAAAATAAAACATCTCAACTGAGGGTCATAAAACTGTAACAGGGCATATAATCCATTCAACTCGAACACTGAAGGTTTGCACACCAAACTAAGAAACTTCCCATAGGATTCCTTGAACTCTCCTCTCACTTTCTGATCTGCTGAAGCAATCAAACTCAATAGGGAACTAATGTCGAGAGAAGGGAGCTTATAGGCAAATGTCTTCTTCAGAGACTCCATGTCAGAACGGGAACAAGATCACTAGAATCGGGGAGGAAATATGCACCTAAAACGCAGATACATGTTAATGAAATGCAAATGAAAATGCAAATACACATGCAAACAGAGGATCAAGATTGTTATGCTGTAGTTTGAGAAGATCGGAGCTTCGCTTTAGTCATAACCAAACACTGATATTAGGACCCCCTTGATATCAAGAATCTAATACTGCAAAGAACCAGGTAATCTAAAAGCTAGAGTTTCTTGCACAACCCCATCCCTCTCACATGTAAGGATCTATCCACTGATAAGGTTTGGCATCCTATGCGTTCATCAGCGTCACAGACTTTCTAGAAATGATGATACATTCACCATTTCTGGTTTGACATCATCATCTCTTGAAGAGGCCTCACTTAGCTGACTCACAAATGATTGGTTCCCAGAGTCGACAATCCTCAAATCCAAAATTCCTTCGAGCCCAAAGGGTCAGAAAGAAAATCGTCAAAGAGAATCTCGTCTGAGCGCAAATTTCATGGCTAGCTGGTGCATGCAAGGCATACAGGCTCACCACTAATCTCCACTTCTAATGCTAAGTCTATACTCAAGCCTGGGTCTGGCTTATCTCTCAATGGAACCATCCCTCCCCACAGCACAACAATAATGAATCATGCGGAAAGTAAAAAAGCGGAAAGCAAATAAAGATAAATCACATATGTACACACCCAAAAATAAACAAACAAGCGCTAGGATTGACTCGCATAGGGGATATTTATGTCCCCAGCAGAGTCGTCAGCTGTCGCTACTGCGAAAAATCGAGGCCGAAAATGACAGAAGAGTCGCCACCGTGCGTTATTTATCCCAAGAGAGGGAAAGGAAACGCTCAGAGAAAACCTAAAGAAAAGAGGGATTAGATTGGTCATCGCAACCAAATCTCGGGTTCGGGAGTCGGTTACGCAAGGGGAAGGTATAAGCACCTCTCACGCCCGTCCTACTCGACGACATCCATGCTTATTACCTATCTAAAAGGGTGATTGAAACTATCTAACTACGGGATTGAGGACAAAAGAAAAAGAAGTGACTCGGCAAAGCAACGATGCTTTGTGCCTACGAATCTCATCTGAAGTGAGAAGTCAGAGTCAACGTAGTTCGGCTAACTACGGGTGAAAAGGGGGGAAGGTTGCTCGCCAAGACATCGCGTCTTGTACCTACGTACTTTCATCTGGTATGAAAGATCAGAGCAAATGTAGTTCGGGCTAACGGGACCACGAGGTTGTTCAACTAATTTACCCGAGTAGGGTTAACAATTAGTTCTAGCAGTTTGGTGTATGCAGCTCGACCATTGGAGACTTAGGTGTTACCGTTTGCGGTAGAACTAAGAGTTAACAACGCTCTTTTACCTGAAAATATCTTCCTTGATTAAAGGCCCCAAAAGGCAAAAAGAAGTTTGAATGATTTGTTTTTTTGTATTTTTTAGAGAAGAAGTGCTTTTTTGAATGGTTTGCAAGTCATATCGCACTAGAGACTATGACTTAGGAGTGAATGCGTCGCATATCACCCAAAGGGTGCTATACTAAAAATTCAAGCCATTGAAGAGAAACTCCTTAACAACCCTTTCCCAAGTGCTTAAGGCTCGTAACGCTCAATAATCATTAACCTTTATTAGGTGTTTTGTGATTGTTTTGAGATGAGAAGAGAAAAGACACTAAAGGGGGACTAAATCCAAACCTAAAATTGTCATGCAATGGTGTTCCTAAGATTGAGATAAGGAAATGCTACCTAATGTTGTCATACATGGTTAAGATCCTAATGTCTATCATAACCTCCCTTGAACAAGAGAGATTAGAGGTCCTAAGGGAAAGGAGACAAAAGAAACAAGAAACAACAGAATAAACATGCAAGAATGAAAACATGGAATGCAAATGAAGGAGGAAATTGGTGTGGAGCAGTATCCTCCACAAGCTCATCTCAACCTCAAGCAACAAAATGATAAATGCAAGAGATGAAAGGAACAAGAAATGCATCAATAGAAACACACAAGAGCATCAAAAATGGGATGAAATGGCCTAAACCAAACAACATCAACCATAATGCCAAAACATAAACACAAATGAAAAGCAAAGAAGACCTAAAAAAAAGTGAGGATGGGAGGCTATATGAGGACAACATGGAACTCATAATTTGCACTCAATCATAAGCATCACAAGAAAGGTGCATAAGAAAGCACAAAGAAGTCCTCATGGATTCATTATTTTTAAGCATGCTTCAAGTACCTCCAAAGGAGGGACCAAGCTACCTCAATTGAGATTCCCAAGTCATTAGATAGCAAGGAAAATGAAATAAAATTGATCAAAAGAAAAAGCAAGTGGCCCACAAGGATATGCAAGCAAATTCCCAAAGGAAATCAAGCATGTTTCACATAGAAACCCTAACTGGGAACTCATAAGCAAACAATCAAATGAACAAGCAAACTACAATATAATGACCTAAAAATGAGCAAACATCATCCTTAACATGTTAAAAACATGAATCAATAGGCCTTGAGAGCTCAAAGGATCCAAAAATGTGATATCCAAGTCAAACTAGGTCAAGATGTATGTATGAACTTTCCTTTGGGGTAACTTGACTTGCAAGTTACTCTAAAAATAGGAAAATGATTCAAAAATTATCAAATAAAATGCAATAAGCTCATAAATATGTTGGAAACTAGAGGCCAAGAGATTGCAATCAAAATCAATTCACAACACCACCAAAGAAATTGATTCACAAGGGTGTTCCATTGTGAATGAGGATTGTTTAGGGTCAAATGAAGTGCATCAAAAGTCAACCAACCAGGGGAAAAATGGTCCTCGAAAATTCATAAACTCATCATTGATATGAGGATTGAATTTTACTCATTAGATCAAAAGGAAATGAGATAAATAAAATCAAGAACAAAACATGTCAAGATTTAGGTTAAATAAAACACTTCCAATGATAAATTCCATTTTTAATTTAAAAATAATTCAAAAAATAAAATAAAAATTTCATAAAATAAAAGACATCTCTAGGAGTCCAAAACATATTTTTTTGGAATTTTATCACACTTGGAAGTATTTTAAAATAACTTAAATCTAAACAGAAATAAAGGGCTGGGGGTGCAGAAAGCAACTCAGAAACGTTCAAAACACGCTGGGCTCACAAAAAGGGGGTGTTAAGAGCAACAAGAGGCCCAAACCCACCAAAAGGGGCGCTAAAGTCCAAGGATTCAGTGTGGGGAGTCAACCCAGGCGCATTGTGGAAAGCAACAAAGGCCATTGGATCAAATGGTAATCAGATCAAGGGGCTCACATTCACACACGTTATTTAATGAAATCCCAGTTGGATCTAGTGTGTTTGGTCAAAGCAAGTGCACCGTGGGTCTTAATCAGAACCATTAAAATGAAAAGTAAACGCATCAAATGGCTGGGAACACATCCACGTGGATCTGGCTGGGTTTAAAAACTAGAGGGAGAACCAGACGGTCGGAACCATTGTTCCGGTCGTCTTCTCCGACAAATCATCAAGCACCAGCCACGGCCAAAACCCAGATTCCTCAAAACTCAACCAAAATGAACAAATGAATAGCCAAAATTGATCTCCAGGTTACGTGGATCATGAATCCAACCCCCATTTTCATTGATCATGCTTTAAAAATCCAAAACAAACAGAAATAGAAATGAGCTCAAATGAAAAAAGTTCACAAACAGCTATGAAATCAATCCAGAATACATCTATGATATGCAAGGATTAAAAATAAATGAAAATGGCGTAATAAAGATGCTTAAACAGAGAGATATTTTGAAAGAAAAGAAACCTAAAAACAAGCTTCCACAGTGCTCAGTTTGTTAGCAAAGCTTGAAACAAAACGCCCAGAAATGTTCTATGAGTCTCAAGGAATGTTCTGAAATGTTTTATTTGGATTGAAACTTAGTGAAAGTTGAAAAACAAATTTGACTTTTTCCTCTCTTTCTATCAATGTGTTCTCACTCAATCTCTCACCAAAACCAATTCTGAAGACTTGTGAATGAAGATGAGATTAAATATGATGGATTCTGATTGAAAGCAAGCCCAATTCTATGCTCTTTGGGCCCAATTGGATTTCCACTTTTTCACTTCATGGCCATTTGAATAGTGCACGAAATTCATCTTGCTCAGCTGTAAAAATGACTCAGCTTGCTTGCATTTGAGGTAGGTTGATCAAAGGACTGAGAATGGTTCCTTGATTTGATCTTATGGCAAGGTTTGGATATATTACTTAATCTTGAAGAAAGCTTGAAAATGGCCACCAAGATGAACTCAAATCCCAAATCCAAAGTTGGAATTGTGTTTCAAATGTAATTGGCACTCAAAAAATGCACAAGGTTGGTATAAAATGATTTCAAATGAATTAAATTTGATTTTCCCCTTTTAAGGCCTTTTTCATGGATATTTCATTAGGGATCCTTCAATCCAAGCCAATTCTTTGATGCCTTGATGTTTGGTTGAGCAAATGACCCCATTTGGAGCAAGTTTGAAGTTGGAAAGATTTCCATTTGAAGTATGCAAAGTGGTGAAATGGACCTATAATAAAAATGACATGTAATCCTGCTTTCCCAAAATACCCCTGCCTTGCAAGCCTCATAACTTGAGTTCTACAAATCATATGAAAGACTTCTAGTACTCTTTGGAAAGCTAAGATCATGAGGAAAAACTTTGATGTTCATCAAAAGTTGAGACGAAACGTCCTTCTAGGTCAAATATGGCTTGGAAGTTGGTTGACTTTTGTTGACCAAAATCACATTCATCTAAGGACCTATAACTTGTCTGCATCATAACCTGAGTTCTATATATCCAATCAAGGACTTCTAGTACTCAAATGAAAGCTTAGAAAATTCTCTACAAGTTTCATGTTAGGGTCAAGATGATATGGGACTTGTATCTTGAGATAGGTGGTCTTGAAGTTAGGCACTGAACAGGGGATTTTACACTGAGAACCCTAATCCAGTAACTCCTCACAATCTTGATTCTTTATGAATTGATCTTGAGATGGTATCCCATGTATCTTATCACAAAATTACATGACCATAAAGACTTGGAATTGAGTCTTAATCTCCTTCAATTTCACAGTTGATTTAAGGTTGACCAGATGAAAACCCTAATTGCACCATCTTTAACTGTAGCTCTTCACACTTGGTATAAACACTTGAATGAACTCCACAATGACTCTCAAGGCCTCCAATGAGCTTAAATAACCATCTCCCTTCATAACCATGGGCTTGTGATCCTCAGATGATCTTCAAATGGCCTCCTAGACAGGAGGTGAACCACACACACTTATCTGCTTATTCAAAGGGCTTTGACTTGTCTCTGATGATGATAACCCCCCTGTTGACTCGAATACAAACTCTTGATTAGGATTAGAACCCTTGTAAAATTCCTCTTACACACACACATCTCTTGATCCCCTGTAAAATGCAAAATGCTATGCAATGCAATATGCTAGAATAATGAAATGAAACATAAACCAAGTAAAGAAAAGGTTGGGCAAATTTAAGGGTACAACATATGTGGAATTAACCATTCTTATTTTCTTTTATATTTTGTTGGTTAGTAACCATTCTATATCAACTTTATTTTTTGTTTTCCTTTTATCTTTAAACATTCATTGGCCAGAGTATGAAAAGAAGAGAAGTAGAAGAGAGAAAGATAAAAAAGAATGTGATATGCATGTGATCCAACAGAATTTATGTTCCCTGTTACCTCCTATCTATATAGCTATACTAACTATCCTCTAGATGCTTGTGTTTATTGTATACCTGACAAAACCCATTCTTCCTTTCTGTTCTTTTGCAGTTTTTCCACCTTATTATCCAACATCGCCTTCAGCACTTTGTTAACAATACCATCTCCATTCTTGACCTTGGAATTTAACATATTGTTAACATTCTTCTGTTTCACCTCCTCTTCTTTGTTAGCAATACCATCTCCATTCTTGACCTTGGAATCTAACTTATTGCTAACATTTTTCTGTTTCACATCCTCTTTGGGCTGATTGATTTTCAACTTCTGCAGAGCAGTTTGCTTCTTTGCTTTCAAAGCTGCTTCACAACTAGCCATATGTTTCTTTCCATTGAGGTGCAAAAACAAGGTTGCCTCGCTCGATGTTGTTACTAAACATAAGGCACAACTCCACTCTTTCTGCACTTCTTTCAGTCTAGAAGAACTTTGAGGAATATCTCCACTAGCTCTGTCTCTCTCTGCTATTGCTCTGGTTTCTACTATGTCTGATGATGATGCATTTTGACTTGCCACAGTATTAGCATAGGTTCTATAGCAACAACAATAATGGCCACAAAAATCATAACCACATCCATACAATATATATATAACAAAAATATACTTGTAACTTGTAAGCCTAAATATCATATAATCATATAATCATCGGCGTATCTTTTAGGTCCTAACCGAGGGCCTCAATAGATTATGTTATACCAGGTGGATTATCACATGAACTCTTTTAGGTCCTAACCATAACAAACAATAAAATAATAGTTATGGCAAATACAGTGCAAGTATCTGCTTTAGTTTAGAATCTTTAACAATAGTTTCAACCACGTTTCTAAGTTTATTAAATTTCTTTAAATTGTATTCAATCTTTTATAGTCTGTAAAGGGTTTATGTAACCAGTAGTGAATTTCAAAGATATAAACAATATGTTCAAGGGATTTTTTATCATAGTTTCTCAAAGAAAGTATGCAAGAAAAATAGTCAACTCACTTGATTTTTATTAATATTCCTTTTCCCTTTTTTTACCATTAGAATGAGTTTAATTATGCCCTCTTCTACAGTACTGTCACATCGCTGCGAAGAGGGGCCGACAAGGACAGAAGAGTCGCCACCGTTTGATATTTATCCCAAAAGAGGGAAAGGAAACAATCAGAGAAAACCTAACGGAAACGGGGAAAAGACAGGTCATCGCAACCATGTCTCGGGTTCGAGAGTCGGTTACGCAAGGGGAAGGTATTAGCACCCCTCACGTCCGTCGTACTCGACAGGATCCACACTTTGTTGTCTATCTAAAAGGTTGTTTACTATCTAAGATACAGCTCAGGGACAAAAGAAATAGAAAAGATACTCGATAGAGCATCGTTGCTCTATGCCTACGTATTCTCTCGTGCAATGGGAAAGTCAGAGTCAACGTAGTTCAGAAAACTACGGGTGAAAGTGGGGGAAGGTTGCTCGCCAAGACATCGTCGTCTTGTGCCTACGTATTCTCGTCTGGTACGAGAAATCAGAGCAAACGTAGTTCGGACTAACAAGAACACCAGTTGGTTCAAATGTTTTAGGCCCGAGTAGGGTTAAAACTTAGTTCTAGCAGTTAGGTGTATGCAACTCGACCATTGGAGACTTAGGCGTTACCCGTTTGCGGTAGAACCAAGAGTTAACAAAACTCTCCTTATGAAAAAGGTTTTCCAAATTAAAATCCCGAAGGATAAAAAGATTTGAAGTTTGTTTTTGTGTTTTTTAGAGAAGAAGTGCATTGATTATTGTTTGTAATTCATGTTGCACTAAAGACTATGACCTAGAAGCGAATGCGTCGCATATCGTCCAAAGAATATACGCTAAACACTATAGGTAATTGAGAGGAGGCCCCCCAATCACCATTTCCAAAGTACTTAAGGCTCGTAATGTACAACAATCCTTAACCTTTATTAAGTGTTTTAAGGGAATTTGAAGATGAGAAGAGAGGGACACTCTAAAGGGAGACTAAGACTCAACCTAATGTTCTCATACAAAGTGCACCTATGATTGGGATAAAAGGGAATGCTACCCTAATATTATCATGCATGGTTTCAAGCCTAAGGTCTATCATAACCTCTCTTAAACAAGAGAGATTAGAGGTCCTAAGGGTACATGGCAAAAGAAAACAAAGGAAGAAGAAGAAGAAGAAGAAGAAAGCACAAGAAAATGCAAGTATGCAAACATGTAATGCACAATTAGAATGAAAGTGAGGGAGGAACAAAGTGTGGGGTAAAGACCACCACAAGCACATCTCAACCTCAAGCATGCAAATGAGAGATGCAAAGAAGAAGAAAGAAAGAAGGAAGGCAAACATGAACATGCAAGCACATCAACACCTTGAACAACAACTACGAAAGTGTGCATTCAAGTGGAGAACGAACATGTGTGTCGATGAAATCATGATTAAACAATCAAAAACATCGACATATATCCAAAACATCTCACTCCTAATGCATCATATTGATCTGTGAAGATTTGAAGTGAAACGATATCAAACCAAGCATGAAAAACAGCAAAACAGGCATGTTGGCACAATGTTAATCGATTAACACCAGGGGTTAATCAATTAACCAGTCAAAAATGCCTGAAAATTTGAAATTCGCATTGGTTAATCAGTTAACACTGTGCTAGAAGCAGAAAAACAGCAAAATCACATCATTTTTAGCACATAAGCACTTATCCAATAATCCGGAGGATCACATAATCAATTATGCACGAATTTAAACCAGAAAGCAATGATTCAATCAACATGTAAACACCTTAAACCAGCAAGATCAAAGATCACATGAATCAAATTAGCAAAATCAATCGAAAATGAAGATCCACATGGGAATTATGCAAATAAGCTCAAAATCAAAATCGGATCAAGAATTCCAACCTACGAAGCGGAGAATTGCTTCAGTTAGTGTTGATTTACTCCAATTAAGCAGATCCAAGCAAGAGACCCGAAGATTCTTCAAGATCCACGTGTGTTCTTGTTGTAGGAGTGAAGATCCACTACAATTAAGCCAAAATAGTCCAAATAAGCTTCGTCAAAGCAACTTTAAAATTCAGATCCAAACTTGCATGAAAATCGGATGAAGAAATTTATTCAATGAGGATGATTGATGAAGGTTTAGCTCTTAGAAATCAATGATTCCAATGGAGAATCAATGAATTCAAACAAAGAAGAGCTTTGGTGAAGGTTTGGGAATGGAGAAGTTGAGAGAAAATTGAGAGAGTAAGAATGAATTCTGAAATGAAATTGAAATTATTAGGATTAGATGTGTGAGGTTTGGAGCAAATAAATTAAATACCCCTTAGGTTTGGATCCAAATGAGGCTTGGAGTGTGGTTTCTGAAAATTGCTTTGGAATGAGGAGTGGAAATTTTGGAGGGAATTTGAAATGATTTGAAAGTTAACCAAAGTTCAAAGTGGTTCTAGATCCTTCCCTTGGTGTAAAATCAACTCACGAGTGATCAAAATTGGACCCCAAAGTGGCTTGGTTTGAAAATTCACGTGCAGAGTAGAAATTTGCACTGGTTAATCGATTAACACCCTTAAAACTTCAACTTTGACCTGATTTTGACTTGGTTAATCGATTAACACCTTCAAAATTTGAATTTTGCCACCTTTTGGAGGGAAATCTGCACATTTTCCCGTTTTCAATCATTTTAAGCCCTGTTCAGCCTCTGAAACTTGTTCTTGAATATTATAACCGTGAGAATGCTCGATATAGCCTGAATGCTGCCTTCTGATCTAAAAATGTCCTGCAAAATAAAATAAAATCGACCTCTCGATCGCCGGGAAAAGTAAATGCCGGAACGGGTAATGCTTGTTGTTCAGTCTCTTGCACTAAAGGAGCCCTGAGCTATAGAAACGCCTTGATCCCATGCCTCAAGAACAAATGATATGATATGCAGAAATGCAGAGAACAAATGCTAGAGCAATGCAGTGAAAACATAAGCCAAATAAAGAACAGGTTGGGAAAATTTTGGGGTACAACAGTTGCCCCTATTCAAGCGACTTGGACCTGAATGAGTGAAAAGCAAACGACTTTCAAACAATCTAGGTAAAAGACGGTTGAATACCAAAGAACTCAGAAATTTGCCAACCGCAAAAATAAGCTGAAAACCTTGATTGGGGATAAAAAATCTCCGAAAATAATGCACTGATAATTGCCATGGTAACAAACGAACTGATTACCAAACGTTAGACACATAGCCGAAAGAGACATCTGCTAATGCGCAGGCATTCACTAAATAAAAGAGAGCATCGAACCCTAAGGTCGGATCAATCAAAGCTGATAAACATCTTGAGAATACTCCGCTGGGGAAAAGAGAAGCTTAACCAAGCAACTCTGGTAGGGAGAAAGAGAGAAATTTAACCAAATGGCTCTGCTTTGGGAGCGCGAAGAAACTTAACCAAGCAACTTTGCCGAGGAACAAAGAGAAACTTAACCAAGTAACTCTGTTGGCGACCCCACCGAGGAAAGAAGAGGAACTTAACCAAGTAACTCTGTTGGATAACACCTAAAATGATGCACCTATCCATCAAAAATCTGCGCCATGGTCTGGATACCATACTACTTCAAATTTCCAGAATCTGGATACTTAACGAACAAAAAGAGTCAATGGACTATGTCGGAGTCTGAACACTCAACGAAAATGACCGGAGCCTGAATGCTCAACGTAATAACCAGAGTCTAAATAATCAACGAAAATGACCGGAGCCTGAACGCTCAACGTAAATGACCAGAGTCTGGAAACTCGACGAAAATGACCGGAGCCTGAACGCTCAACGTAAATGATCGGAGTTTGGATACTCAACGTAATAACCAAAGTCTTGATGCTCAACAAAATAACCGGAGCTTGAACGCTCAACGTAATAACCGGAGTCTAGATACTCAACGAAATAACCGGAGCCTGAATGCTCAACAAAAATAACCGGAGTCTGGATATTCAACGAAATGACCGGAGCCTGAACACTCAACAAAATAACCAAAGTCTAGATACTCAACAAAATAACCGGAGTCTGGATACTCAACGAAAATAATAAGAGTCTAGATACTCAACAAAAATGACCGGAGCCTGAATACTTAACAAAAATAACTGGAGCCTGAACGCTCAACGAAGATAACCAGAGTCTGGATACTCAATGAAAATAATCGGAGCCAGAACGCTTAACGAAGATAACCGGAGCCTGAACGCTCAACAAAGATAACCAGAGTCTGGATACTCAACAAAAATAACCGGAGCCTGAGTGCTCAATGTAAATAACTGGAGCCTGAATGCTCAATGTAAATAACCGGAGCCTAAACGCTCAACGAAGATAACCGCAGCCTGAATGCTCAACATAAATAACCAGAGCCTGAACGCTCAACAAAGATAACTTGAGCCTGAATACTTGAGGAACAAAGGGATACACCACAAATTTACTTATCAGGGCATGAATACCACAGCTGAGTGTTGCACCCTAAAATTTGACCAACCGGTCCCCATATCTGGTTTATGCTTCAACGCATTTTGCATTCGCATTCGCATACGGCATGCATTGCATTTTTATCATTCAGATTGATTTTTATCGGGATTGCAGTCCCTGGCGTCTCAGGCAGTACAGGCCGGTCGGAATAAAAGTCTGTTGAGAATTGGTGCTCGTCTCCTGTGTTTTCAGGCCATCTCGGGGCCCGGGTTTCGCTACGGTTGCGCAATTGGGTTTTATTCGATTTAATCGGCTTCCTGGCATTTTTAGGATTTTTTTTCTATCATTTTTAGATTTTTTAATGCATCAATAGTTTTTTAATAAGTTTAGTTGATTTTTTAGGATTTAATAGATTTGTTTAGATTTAAAAAAAAATAATAATAATAAATATTCTTTTTTCTTTAGAGATTTAATAGACTTAAAAAAAATTTTGATATTGATTTTCTTTTAATAGATTCTTTTAAATAGATAATTAGATATTATATTTCTTAATAGAATAGTTTTAAAAAATAGATATTAGGGTTTTTAGATATTATTAGAGTTTAGTTGTGTTTTTTTTCAAAATTAATAGAATAGTTTTTTTAAAGAAAAAAAGGGATTAAATGTTTTTAGATTTTATTAGATATTGTTTTTTTTTAATTTTAATAAGAGTAGTTTTTTAATAATAGATATTAAATACTGTTTTAGAATTTATTTGCTTTTTTTAGATTTAATTAAATTTTTTGATAAATAGTTTTCTTTAAAAAAGGATTAATGGTTTTAGTTTTTTAGAGTTTATTTGATTTGTTTTTCAGAATTAATTAGATTTTTTTTTAGATATTAAATTTTTTCTTTCTGATTAATTAGGAGTTTATCCTTTAATTCTCGTTTTAATAGATTGATTAGGTTTAATAATAGATTAATTAGGGTTTATTTTTTAATTTTCGTTTAGGAGTTAATTGGGTTTTTTCAGTTTAATTTTGTTGTGTTTTTGGAGTTAATCTGTGAGTTTATTGCAGCTAATCACTTTTTAAGTCCAATAATCCAGGTCAAGTCTTAATTGGGCCAAGTATCCATTATCCAAGCCCAGTCAGAGTCCATTTTCGCCAGGCCACGTGTCCTATAAAATCCATGCCACGCGTGCGTTTCCCTCTTCTTCCACTTGGCCACTTCACACTCTGAACCCTGCCACGTTTCACCATCTCTCTCTCTCTCTCTCTCTCTCTCAGACCTGCCACCTCACTCCCCCACGTGGCCTCTCCTCGTTCCACTCCTCAGCCACGCGTCTCACCCAACTTTCTCTCAGACTGCATGGTGAACATGTAACACCCCTCGCCGGAATACTCATCGGTCGGCATGCAAAGACCGGCGCCACCCTAACCAACCGTCTCCGGCCGCCCTAACCATCACCGGACCACCAAATTCATTGGAAACTGCAGAAATTTCCAGAAAATTTCATCTAATCTTCATCTTCCTCACCGATCCACCGATCCACCTTCATCAACATTCTACCGGAAACATCTTAATCACCAGAATCTTCATCTTCTCCGATCCAACTTCACCATAATCTTCATTTTTTTCCCAGAAATCTTCATATGAGATTGCATCAGATTCGTCCAACTCCCCATATCATCAAGAACAGCTGCATCGTGCTTCATCTTCAAACGAGCCTCAAGACTTTGAACGTGTTCTTCAACCTTCATCTCCAGATTCGCTCATGAACCTTCAGATCTTCAAACACAAATCTTCAATCATCGTTCGGTCTAGCCTTAAACTTCATCGAGATATGTAAATCTTCATCAACATTCTTCGTCATCTCCAGAGTTTCGCTTGAAGATCCTCCTTCCAAGAACCTTCAGTGTTCATCATCAACATTTGTCATCGCTCGTCTCCAGGTTCTTCCAAGTCTTCCAGACGCCTCCATCTTCAAGAAGTTCCTCCAAGAACCTCCGTCTTCATCCGATTATCCAGGTTTTTATTATTCTTTCTCTAACTCGTAAGCGTTCGTAGCCGGTTTAGTTAGCTGATTGTTAGGTTTTGAAAGGGAGTAGGTCGAGGCATCTGGTGAGGGTTTGGATGCTAAGATTTGGTGAGGCGAGTTTATATTAGGGTTGCGGTGAACTGAGTTTGAGGCGATGAACGCGTTGGAGTTTAGGGGAAGATTTCTGTTTGAGAAAGGTTTGAGGGATGGGGAGCGCCTCTGCGCCGTTTAGGGTTAGGGTGAAGGAGATGAACAGTAGTCAGTGGAATGGTGAAATGTGAGGAGTTTTAGGGTTTGTTTTACTGAAGGTGAAGACTGGGCTCGGGCATTAGGCCCAGTTACCATATTACTAATCCACGCCCCATGTTTCTAGTGGCACCCCCCTCCCCCGGGTTTGTATTTTGTTTGGGCCATTGCAAAGCTGCTATTAACACCCCCGTTTGGAGGCCCAAACCTGGAACCAAGCGAGTTACTCGCTATTTGCACCCCCCCTACTTGCTTATTTTTGGTGTTTTTCTGAATAAGACTGGGCCCAGCGTATTGCTGGCTACACCCCCCATCCTGGGCCCAATATATTCCTGAAATGTAAATAGTTGCTTTTGCCACCCCCTTTTAATTGAATTTTGTTTTAATTTTCTTCATTTGTATATAGTTTTACAAAATAATTCATAATAAAATCAAAAATAATCATTTTTGCATGGGATTTTTTTCCATATTTTAATAATGATGTCAAGAAAATTGTGAGTAAATAAAAATAGTATTTTAATCACTTTTCCATTTATGGTGAATTTTCACATTTAATTGCTTTTCATTTTCATTTTGTTTGTACATACATTTTGGTTAATTTTGTTTAGCCATTTGATTTCATATTTTGATGCCATTCTTTTTGTGGTAGTTAGATTAGAACATTAAGTTCCCCCTGGATTTATTCCACATTTTTGTGGATTAATCTTGATTATTTTTTATTAGAAAATATTAGGGTGATAGTTTTAGGGTTCAAACTCAACATAGGTGTATTATAACATTTTCTTTTGGGGTTTTTAGCATGAATTAGGTTATGGGACATATAGGGTATGTAGGGTAGATATAGAAATCCCCTTAGAATAAATCCTAGAATTTTAAATACTATTTTACTATTTTTAGTATATTTTGCAAATGGTGTGTTTGTTTGGTGTTCCCACTTGGGGTTTATATTGCTTGCTTGGGCTTTTGCGCTTTTTATTTGGGGTATGGGGCTTGGCTGGAGCTTGTGGATCATGAAGAATCAAAGGAGAAGATTGAGGATAATAATCAAAGCTTTGTGCGTGAAGATTGCTTGGATTGAAGATGTTTTTGAAGACATAGGAAATAATAGGAATAAGTAGAGCCTTAGAATAGACTGAATTCTTTGTACAAACATGGATAGCTTCATGTGCTTCCATTCCTCTCTATGACATAAAGTCCCTCCATAATATTCACCTCCCTCCCTTGGAGGGATAAGTGGTTTTATCTAGGAGGTAGAACTTTGAGGGAAACAGTCTGTTACAATGTCAACTATTCATAGACTTCCTTTGGTTGTCAATGAACTGTTTGACATTCAATTTATTCTAATAAATCAATTCTCATCTAGGAGAGCTTGCCTTGAAGAAAGAAGCCATTGAAGATAGAGATGAAGCTCAAAGATTGAAAAAGATGAAGATTATTCATGTCAGAATGGTGCAGCTGTTGAAGCTAGGGTTTACTGCTGTCTGGAGCTATCTGCTGTCTGATGCTGTCAACTGGTTAAGATTCTGTGCTTGCTTGGGCTTGGTGATTTCTTGGAGATAGAAGCTTGTTGTAGCTTGGGTATCATTGGAGTTTGACTTTGGGGATCACTTGAAGAGATTGCTGTTTATCAACTGACAGAGTTGGGTGTTTTTCAGAGCTGCTGCTGTAGGAGCTGGTGTGCTATCAGGGCTGGTTTGGGGTTTATTTTCTTTGCTGTATTGTTTGTTGATTTCCCTTTAGGCTGAGGTGAAGCTGTTTCACTTTGCCCATTGTTTTCTAGGTTCGAGGTTGAGTGAGACTCCCTTGCCTCGCTTGTACTGCTGCATTCATGCATTTTTACTGCTTTACTGTGTATATGCTGTTGCTTTTCCGTTTATCCCCTAGGATCTCTGTTTCTCTCTGCGCAAGAGAGAAATATGACAGACACTAGGCTCTCATCCATGCATGACAATATTAGGGTAGAGTTTGATTCCCATTTTAACCCTAGGTTAGATTTCTTTCTCTTCTATCTCAAAACAATCAAAAAATACAATAAACATTTCAAACACAATAAAAAACAGTTCTTGCGTAAAAGACTGTAAACCAATCAAAGAGTCATTTATGTCCACTTGGACCCATAATCAGGAGAAAACCTTTTTCAGAAGGATAAAAACAATCAAGACAAACTTGTGTCGTCCGTAGCCCGAACTACGTTTGCTCTGATCTTTCATGCTGTATGAAAGTACGTAGGCATAGGATGCGATATCCTAGCGAGCAACCTTCCCCTCCTTTCCAGTAGGTAGGCGAACTATGTTGACTCTGATTTCTCGTTCCAGACGGGAATACGTAGGCATAAAGTGTGATACTTTGCCGAGTTATTTTCTTTCTTTTTAACCCTTGGCCTGTAGAGTAGATAGAATAACAATCCGTACCAGAAAACTAGCGTGGATCCCGTCTTGTACGACGGACGTAAGGGGTGCTAATACCTTCCCCTTGCGTAACCGACTCCCGAATCTAGGATTTGGTTGCGATGACCATTCCTTTCCCGTCTTTTCGGTAGATTTACTTCGAGCGTTTCCTTTCCCTCTGTTGGGATAAATAACGCACGGTGGCGACTCTTCTGTTCAGCCGGCGCCGATTTTTGCAGTAGCGACAACTGGCGACTCTGCTGGAGACTGCGATGGTTCCCTATGCATTTGGGATCCAACGTCCCTTAGGAGATTCAATCCTAGCACTTGTTTTCCCGTCGAGGATTTTGTATGGATTGACGTTTCTGTATTTTACATTCAGCATTATATTACTGTTATTTTTGTTGTGGGTATGAGGGGGTTCCATGATTGAGAGATAAGCCGGACCTGGGCTTGAGTGCACCTAGAATTAGAGTGGAAATTAGTGGGCGCGTGCATGCTTTGCATGTACTAGTGTCTCATGAAATCCACGCTCGGACGAGGTTCTTTTGGTTGACTTCTTTTTCAACCCTTTGGATTGAGGGGGTTGTTGGTTAGTTGGATTGTCGACTCCGGGGACCGATCATTTGGAAGTTGGCTAAGTGAGGCCTCTTCAGGACATGATGATGCCACACCTTCTGGGTATCGTATCATCAGTCTTGAAAGTCTGTGACACCAACGACCGCATAGGATGCCGTACTTTGTGTCAGTTATTAGGACACCTACCTGTGAGAGGGGTTGGGGCATGCAGGTAACTTGACCTCCAGATTACCGGTTTTCTTGATTAAGATTCAGTGGTATTTGAGGGCAGCGTTATTGGGTCTGTTGGAGACTAGGTTGGAGTACTGTTTTGGTTTGTTGAGACCAGGTTCGAGCAGTGTTATGGGTCTGATTAAGACCAGTATGGTGGATTGGACTTCTCAGCCAGGGGCACTTGGTCCCTTGTGTGTGCATTTTGCATTTTGCATGACGGTTTGCATTAGCATTTCATTTTGCATATTCATCCTCAGCCGGAACAGGGAGCTTACCCGTTTTTGTCCAGTTTCTCCAGTTGATTTCCCGACATTCGTATTATACTTGAGTTAGCATCTGGAAAGATCATGGCTTCAGGAGAGCAGAACTTGGTTGTTACTCGGGCGGAGTTTGAATTGTTGAAGTACCAGGTGAGTCAGGTCATGGAAGCCATAACAGCTATAAATGGAGGAGGAAACAATGGTCAAAGAGCTCAGATGAACAATGTTGCTCAGCCAGTACAAACCCCTGTCAGAGGTCCATATTCTTTCAATGACGCAGAGTATCACAATTCCACTTTCTCTACGCCAGATTCTCCAAGGATTGTTCCATCTCCAAGTGTTGTTCTGCAGGTTAATATTCAGGACCCAATGACTGCTGAGTATATGAGAAGACTTCAGACATTGGAAGATCAGATTGCTGCCCTGGTGAATAAGAATACTCTTGATCTGAATGCTGCGGGCATGTGTTTGGTGCCAGGTCTTGTATTTCCTCCGAAGTTCAAGATGCCCAATTTTGAGAAGTACAAAGGGGATAGCTGTCCGAAACTACATTTGGTTATGTTCTGCAGAAGAATGACTCCGCATATCACCAATGACAAGCTTATGATTCGCTGTTTCCAAGATAGTTTGATCGGAGCATCTTTGGACTGGTACCTGCACTTGAAGAGTGATAGCATTAAATCATGGTCGGACTTAGCCAATGCCTTCGTAAAGCAGTACGACTACAACCTAGAAATGGCTCCTTTTCGCGTGCAGTTGCAAGAATTATCTCGTGCGGAGAATGAATCCTTTAGGGGGTATGTGCAAAGATGGAGAGAATTGGCCGCTCGTGTTCAACCACCGATTCAGGAGAGAGAAATGGTTAGCCTCTTTTTGGATACTCTGAAGGGCCGTTATTATGACATGATATTCACTTGTACAACCTTTGAAGGCTTGATGAGAATGGGAGAGCTTGTTGAGAGAGGACTCAAGAATGGAAAGCTTCGAGAGGCTCCTTATATCCCAGTTGATAAGAATGAATCAGTTGTCAGTTCTCAAGAGGAATGGGAAGAAGGAAGCGATGTTGTCTCAGAATCTCTAGCATCTCAGGCTCAGTTTTCAGACACTTCAAACCAACAGTCATGTTATCGTCAGTCGCGTCGTCACGCCCGACAAAGACCAAGGAAACCTGAAAGGCAGTTTACTCAGCTACCGGTGTCGTACAGCCAGTTGTTGCCAGATTTGGTCGAAAGTGGATTAATAGTGCCGAAAGAGACTAGTCCAACGATACCGCCTTATCCTCCAGGTTCTGATGCCAGCACCCGTTGTGAGTACCATGTTGGGGTACAGGGGCATTCGACAGATGATTGTAAAGTGCTTAGAAGCCAAGTTCAGAATCTGCTAGACTCTAACAAGATCTTCATCACACCTCAGGGTTTTGTTCGGATTATTGATTATCCTTCATCCATTTGTGTGGGTTCGTCAGTCAATGTTATGGAATACTCTACTGAGAGTGTATGTTTGGAAGAATGTCCAACTGAGAACTCAGTTGAGTATGGAGGAACTCGCTAGAGGTTTCTGCGCCGGGTGTCGCATTTGTTTGTCTCTGCTTCCTGTTTAGCTTTCGTGCATTGTTGTTTGCTGACCACCACCAGGCTTGTTGGCTGGGGTCATTGTATTTTGTACTTGGGTGTGCTTGTTTGCTGCTCTTGTTGGCTTTACATAGTGGTGTGAGGTGTTTATCTCTATGCTTATAGCTTGGGGTTTCTTTGTCTTGTCTTGAATATGTGTTTGATTTCTGCATTGCATTCTCACATAACAGGTACATCAGAACTGTGGGTCTTATTTCCTATCACCAGTTTGTTGCAGGAATTCCCTCAGAGATATGGAACAGAATCAGGCTGATTTGATCGAAGTCCGAAGCCAGCTAGGGCAGATGATGAAAGACATGCAAGAGTTGCGTCTGGATCAGAAGATACTCAAAGAGGAAAATAATCAGCTGAAGAACCAAATGAGCTTGATCATGGAAGTAGTCAAGAATGTGATTAGGAAAGAGGATGATCATCTATCTGAAGCCGCAGTGAAGGAGTTTGTTCCACCTGTTCCTGTGGAGCTCGTGCTTGTGGAACCTGAGATTAAAAGACATGTTGATCGACACCAACAACAACAACAAAAGATACATCCGGTTCGGCGAAGGTCAAGGAGGATATTTGAGGCGCCGCCTTCAACGTATGCTAAGCTCTTTCAGACTTTATTGAGTTTGAAGCTAGTTGAAAAAAGAACATTGGAACCGCTCACAGGAACGACTCTTCCTTATGGGTATGACACTAGTAAGTAGTGTGAATTTCATTCTGGGGCATCTGGTCATGATGTGGAAAGTTGTCACGCTTTTAAGCACAACGTTCAGGACTTGATTGACGCAAAAGTTATTGAACTCATGTCGGGCGGCGTAATTGTACCTAATGGTCTTACCCCAGTTGGTGCTAAAATGACGAACGTTCCCAAAGCTGCCGTAGATTAGAAGTATATTCTGCAATCATTGGTGTCAGAATCCCCCTGTCCTCAGTTGCTGCCTAGACCAAGCCTGAGGATGAAAGCGCTTGAACAAAAGGAGTCCCTGATAAACCAGACTCGACCTCCAAGTGGTTCGACTGATCAAAGTCAACAACCTGTCCAGTCTTCGCAGCAGACATCAACTCCTTTCCAGAGTCAGCAGCCTTATCGTTATCGGTCAAACCTGCTTGCTAGACAGAGCCCAATGAAGTCAGAAAGGCAATTCACCCGGCATCCGTGTTAAGCAGTATGGTTTCAATAGGCAGCTTTGAAGATGGCTGGTTCAGCAGCAAGTCAGATGTGAAAGCCCGGTTCTCGGAAGCTGACGTTTTCTTGTGTTTCATCTTGTCATTTCTTTATGTTTGTAGTTTCTTTCTTGTTAAATTGCAATCTTGTTTGTAAAACTTGTTGTTTCATTCAATTGATGATAATGAAATGAGTATGCATGTTTTGATTAAATCCATTCGTGTTCACTAATTGATTTTTACAGATATCTAACGCTTAGTTAAGCGGAATCCAGGGAGGATGACGAAAATGAACGACATGCAAGCTTCCGATATTGTATGCCTTTGAAATAAAACCTGCTGATGATGTACAAGCATTGTTTCAAATTCCTAAACACCGGAGACATAAGGAAGATAATCCCTTGTCAACCCCTTTGAGCCTAGTAGTAGGAGTTCTTTCTGAAAACGAAAAACCCTCAATCTCAACCTGGGGCAGGGTAGGTGTTAGCTAATTTGACCGAGCGTCCAAATTGCAAAAGGAGTGTCCGTTCGAGGATCAATCACACCTTTATAGGTCGTGCCTAAAAAGCCACAGTGGTTAAGCGTCAGGAGTGACACAGTCACATTATTCCCCAAAGAGTCAGACAATCAGTGTCACACGACTTGTTCGGAAAAAAAAACGAAAAGCGAAAAGAATCAAAAACCCGCTAAGTCAAAGCCTGAAAACAAACGACTTAGGCAAAAATAAGGGCATCCCGCTGGACTGGAAAATCAAAAGAAACTCAAAAGGGTCAGTCCAGGAAAAAGTTAAGGAAAGAAAAGGAAAAATGAAAAGGATTACAAAATAAAAGTCCTCAAATGAAATACGAGTCGTGTGACCCCAAGTGTCAAAGACGAAGAGTGAGTGACTGTCACTCCAAAAGCTCATAGTTTCTTGAACTATCACTCCTATCTCCCAACCTCTAAGAGGTGAGCGCTAAGGTCGAATTAGCTGAACGTAGGATCGGAGAACATCAAGGAGAATGGGTGGGTTAAAATAAACTTTGAGCCTTTATCCTTTCTTTCAAAACCGTGAACCTGACCATGTTACAACCTTCAAAAGTCCTAATTGAAGCAGGGTCGTTTTGAAGGCATACATTGGTTAAGATCGTGTCGAAGCTGACTCCTAAAAGGGTTCTTCTTACCATGTTGGTACTGATGTCGATATTTTGATAAATGATTTGTGCATTATGTGTCATAAACGGTTTGTCATTTTTCCAGTGAACAGGTTGGATGTTAAAACTGTCATACGCATTGCATTAATATATCTTTTATGCAGAACAACTGGTTTTACTTACGAGTAAGCGCTTGTCATACCCCAAATTTGTCCTACCTTTATGCAACCTCCATTATGTATATTTACCCACTTGCTTCATAAAAAAATCCAAAAAAATGTGTTGTTATTTTCACTTAAGGATACAAGTCAGACATGTGGATAATGTTGAATGAGGAATGGTTCAGGTCACCTGGTTGGAGCTAATTTTTGCAGAATTTTTTTAATACAGTGTATACTTCAAAGCATTATTCCTTGATTTCAAGGCAATAAGGCCAAATTGGAGTAATAGTGTATCCCGGAATGACCCATTTTATTTCATATGGTGGTTGGGTTTACGATACTGTTACATGCCGTTATGGATCGTTTCTATGTGGATCAGGATGTGCAGGAGTAGTGATTAATTCAAAGTGTTGTTTCAAGAAGAATTCAAAGATCTGTGGAAATTGTTTTTAAGATGTTCAATCAAGATTCAGTTGCTTTCTATTTTTGAAAAATTAATTACAAAGCACGTTGGGTGCAGTTTGGATTCGATTATTTTTACTCATTTACCTTGGAAACTTTAATCGAAATGGTTGACAATTCAAGATTAAAGATCAAAGAATTCTTTAAGCAAATTTCGGGACGCAAATAGCAATCATCAAACTCAAAGGAAATTATGATTCATTTTTTCTTATTTGTAAATCCATAAGCCAATGTTACAATTTAGAAGGCCCATTCTCATTACCATTTCCCATACAAGTCTAATTTGGTTAGAAATTAGCAACAAAATAAATACAAAAATAATTGTTTCATATGTTTATTTGAAACACTACAGGCCCCACACGGATCACTACTTCAAATGTATTTCCTCACACCAGTTGAAAAAGGCACTAGAGCCTTCATGAGGCCCCACATGGATCACCAACTTGAAGCCACAATTCCAGTTGTAGAAAACGGAGAAAGAAGATATCACGCGCCTGCAGCTCGTACAATGTTGCAGTACCTCACAGCCACCTCCATACTACCACCTGCGAAATAGAAAGGATTAGCCACCAACCTTTTTTCAAGACCCCACAATAACCATAACAGCAATCCATAATCACAATACAACATACGAGTAACATCCCACTCCTAGCAAGTCATCAAAACAGTAAGAATTTTTACAGAAAAAAAAATATATAAGAAAGAAGGCCTGCAGCCCCAACGTCGACAGCATGTCCGTGCAACGAGTCACGACATCTACATTCAGACTAAATTTTCACAAACCCCTCTTTGCAGCATAACCCACCCATTTTTCCAAGCCATAACTTATGCAGAAACTGAGGATTCGTAAACAATGCGGAGTAGGCCACACCAAACCACTTCATATACTCCCCACAATCAATTCACCCATCTCCAAAAACTAGCATCGCAGCGGTAATAAAAACTTCACGCATCCACCGAAACCGCAACCTGCCTGTACCAATTACCAACCATACTTTTTCATACCATACACGACAAAAGTTCACAGACCTACACAAATGACAAAAAATAGTACGACCCCAAAATTTTCGGTAAAATTTCGTACCAGAGTCAACACGCACCACAAGTGTCAAAGTTGCAAATGAGCAGTAACAACAGCTACTCATCCCCAGCCTTATTTCAACCATGGCAAAACCACATACAAATGCAGTAAGGAAACCTCAGCTTCTTCGTATTATACATCCTTTTAACGCACCTGCCATGAAGCCATGAAACAGAAAAAAGCAATAAAATAATCAGCTAGCAATGAATTATGCAAAACAGAAAAAGCCACACCAGACAAATTCTGCATCAAAACATACCAGCCTGCTATTACCATACTGTCGCTACTGCGAAAATCGGCGCCGGCTCCCCAGCAGAGTCGCCAGCTGTCGCTACTGCGAAAATCGGCGCCGGCTTGACAGGAGAGTCGCCACCGTGCGTTATTTATCCCACGGGAGGGAAAGGAAACGCTCAGAGTAAACCTCGCACAACACGGGAAAGGTATGGTCATCGCAACCAAAACCTGGGTTCGGGAGTCGGTTACGCAAGGGGAAGGTATTAGCACCCCTCACGTCCGTCGTACTCGACGGGATCCACGCTTGGTGTTTATAGGTAAAAGGGTGTGTTATCTATCTACGCTAATGGCTGGTCTGAAAAAATAAAAGGACAGGACTCGACAGAACATACGGTGTTCTGGGCCTACGTATTCCCTCGTGCAATGGGAAAGTCAGAGTCAACGTAGTTCGACTTCCTACGTCTAAACGGGGGAAAGGTTGCTCGCCAGGACATCGCGTCCTGTGCCTACGTACTTTCATCTGGAATGAAAGATCAGAGCAAACGTAGTTCGGCTAACTACGGGTAAACAGGGGCTCTCACACAGCAGTGAGAAAACAAACTGGTCCTAAGGCTCGGGAACCTACAACTACGATCTGGTCTCAAATGCGCTCGGGCAAGAGAAAAGGATAACAATTAGTCGTTAGCGGGAAAGTCTCGATCGCACAGCCGCGAGAGAACAAAGGTTAGTCGTTAGTGTGCTCGCTAGGATATCGCATCCTATGCCTACATATCTTCGTCTGAAACGAAGAATCAGAGCAGCTGTAGTTCAGCTAACTACGGATCAAGCTACTCAAAAGCTCCTACAGAAAGGAAAGGGAAGCCCTAGAACTATAGCTGGAAAAGGGGAATCTACCTACTGCTATCACACCTGGCTAACCATCCTAATGTCTATCATAACAACTCCGCAGCGGAGAAGTCAGAGCTCCTAAGGGATCATGGCAATAGGACTAAACTACAAACAAGAAATTGCAAAGTAAATGAATACTGAAAATATGCATGAATGCAACAACTAGACGAACAAGGCACAGAGGCCGCAAACCACAAAGGCAAGGGAGCTCAGCTCTACCGAATACCAACAAGCAAAGCCACGCAATAACAAACAAGCAGAAGGAGGACCACCTCAACTTCTCATGCACACAAAGTCTACTTCTAAGATGCACTTATTCAAAACTATCTAGATGAATACCTAAATCTAATGCAACATAACATCACGCAAGTCAAACAATACAAAGGGACTAACCCTGAGCAGGGCTTCAAACAAACCTGAAACAAGCTCCTAACCTAGCTCTAAACAGAACTCTATACAATACCCTAAGCAAGGATCTAAGCAACAACTCTACTCCAAACCCTAAGCAAGGATCTAAACAAACTCCTAGGCAAGAGGAATCAATCCCATTCTCCAAGCTTCAGAACAAGCTTACCAGAGAAAGGAAGCTAAGCAGACAAGCTCATAGTGCCTTCCTCAGGAAAGTACCAGGAGGTTACTACTCAGGAGTCGTATCCTATGCGGCTCGACAACTGTGATCAGTTTACATTCCTCCTCAGGAGGAATTAAACTCACATGAAGGCTCCGGCGTCACTGGATACTTGAGAAAAACCTATATGCACTAAGGGAACTAAGTGAGCAGACTCATAGGACCTTCCTCAGGAAAGTACCAGGAGGCTGACACTTAGGAATCGTATCCTACGTGGCTCAACAACTGTGATCAGTTTACATTCCTCCTCAGGAGAAATTAAACTCACAAGTTGGTTCCGACATCACTGGATATTTAAGAAATCCTAGATAAACTACTGGAACTAAGTGAATAGACCCATAGGACCTTCCTCAGGAAAGTACTAAGGGGCTTCCACTTAGGAATCGTATCCCATGTGGCTCAACAACATGTGATCAGTTTACATCCCTCCTCAGGAAAGATTAAACTCACAAGTCGGCTCCGACATCATTGGATACTTACGAAAGAGGTGAGAAGGAAGGATGAAAGTCATTCACAGTGCCTTCCTCAGGAAAGTACCATAAACTCCCTTCAAACTTCAGGATCTCGAACCTCACAAACAGACAACAAGCTCCTAGACTAAGCATCAATCCACTGCATCCTTGCAAGCTCCAACAGGACCTCCATCAGCTCCCACCTTCAAGAAGAACCCACAGGCCAACAAACTACAAGAGACTATCTCTGAAGTTCAACCACAGTTGAACTTCAAAGTCAGAAGTCACCAAGACTTCTCCTATCTTCAGGCTCAGACAAATCATATCAGAATATCCTATGAAAATCTATCAAAAATCTAATGGGAGACCTACATGGCTCTAGGACAACATACTAAAAAATCAGAACAAAATTCAACACCAGATGAAAGAAATAAAATCAGCAACACAGACATATCCACAGACCAATTATTCAACATCAATAACAGTGAAAAAATGCAATTAAAATAAAAATGCATGATTGAGCTAATGTTTCTGCACTATAAAATTCTACACTGAATCACGAGTTTACAGAAAAAAGAACGGAATTATTTGACCAATTCTACCATTTTTTATGAATTTTCTAATGATATGCATGCATTGAAAATATTAAAAAACACATCAATTAAAATGGAAAATATGCAAAAAATAGCAAACTAAAATAAAATGACAATTTTATTTTTCTTTAATTTTCTTAACATTTTTCATGAAAGGGATGGAAAAAAGAATTATTAAAAAAACAATTATTTACATTTATTATGATTTTCTAATATGAAAAATATAAAAGGATATCAAAACAATAAGAAAATGACATGGGGTTCAAATAGCAAGATATTCAAGCCTATCCTACATTGGGCCCTCAATGGGGGGTGCCAACAGCAGTTGGGCGCAGGCCCATGACTTATTATCCAGAAAAACAAAAAAAACTGAACTGAAATGAAAGGGGGGTGCCATGAGCAAGTTTTGGCAGCTAATATCCCCTATGGGCCCCAACGAGGGGGTGCAGAAAGGAATAGGGCCTAAGGCCCAATTTACCCATTCAGTTCTCTCACACACGCTGGGGGACAAGCAGTTTGGCGGGGGTGCGTTCAGAAACACGCTTTTGGGCTTAGCCCAACCCCAAACCCTAATCCAGATGCTCAATTAACAAGACCTAAACCCCTTCACCAACCCTAATACTGTTCACCTTAACCTCTAACGCCGCTCTGTCATCTTCTTCCTCTCCCTCATTCTCTGCAACTGATCTCAACCAACTCAAACAAAATCCTAAACGAACAAATCCTCACCCAAACATCTCAATCCCTCACACGAAATCATTACTCAAGATCTAACTCAACTATTCACTAAATCAGTTCACCAATTAAAACCCTAATCGTTGAAGGCACAATCTAAAAGAAGAACATGCAAGGAGTTTTAGCAAGCATACCTGGATTAATGCGAGCGGAAACAGGGATCTATGAAGATCTATTATATCAGGCGCGCGTTGTTGAAGGAGGTCGAAGGAGTTTGCTGGGATCTTGAAAATTTCTGGAGAAAACTTCGTGGATTCTTGAAGACTGGACGAAGAATGAAGTTTCTGGAGATATTGCTTGAAGGATGAATGTTTGTTGGAGTGGATTCTGGAAAAATTGATGGAGGAGGATGAACGTGTGAGTATTCTGGAAAAATTGTTGTATGAAGGTTTGAAGGTTTATGGCGTTTCTGGAGTTTGGTTGGAGGTGGGTGAAGGTGGAGGACGATTTCTGGAAAAGTGGAGGGTGAAGGTATGAAGGTTGATGGCGTTTCTGGAGAACTGTGGGATGAAGGTGATGAAGGTTTAATGGAGGGGATCGGAGGAAGAGGATGAAGATCTGGGGATTCTGGAGGTTTTGGTGGTTAGGTGGTGGCCGGAGTTAGTTGAGGTCGCCGGCGGCGTGCGGTTAGGGCGTTTGCATGGACGCCGGTAGGTTTCCAGGCGAGGCTCCGGTGAGTGATGGCTGGGTGCCAAGTGTCTCAGGGAGAGGGAGAGAGTGGGACAGGTGTGGACCACGTGGAGGATTCTGGGGAGTTCCGAGTGGGCGGTGGCGTGAGGATTGAGAAACGTGTGGTCCCTCTGCATGGCCCACACGTGTCAGCTTATATACCCTGGAGACGCGTGGAGTTCTCTGGAAGACTCTGGAGTGTGCTGGAAATTTGGACTGTTTAGACTTTTTTGGATTTCTGAATAATTCCTGGACAAAAAAGCAAACTGGGCCTTGCCAAAAACGCCCCCCTGGGCCCATACGAGCTGGAAAAAAAACTGAATAAAAACAACAATTAAATCTAATCTAATTAATGGTTAATCCTAATAACAATCTAAAAAAAAAAGATTAAAACTCATATTAATCTAACTAAACCTAAAAAATCAATTAACCTCTAATTAACTCTAAAAATTCAATTAATCCTAATTAATTCCAAATCAATCTAATTTTCTATTAAAAATCTAATATTAAAAAAGAAAAACTATATTATTTTCTATATTGTCCAAAAAACAATTAAACCCATTTAAAAATCTATACAAAATTCCTAAAAATGATTTAAAAACAATTAAACCTATTTATCCTAATTTGTCACTCTATTTAATATGCTAAGAGAAAATTCACTAATATCCTAAAAATGATAAAAGCTATTTAAATTCTATTAAAATTCTACAAATGATTAAAATCTATTTAAAATATCCTATAAAATTCTAAAAAGAAAATTAAGCTATTAAAATATTCTAAAACCCTATTTAAATTCCAGAAAAATCTATAAAGCCTGTTAAAAATTCACAAAAGCCTATAAAAATCCTAAAAATGCAGATGAATACAAATGACTCCCATAAAAGCGCACGAGACCAGATTGAATCGAACGGAGATCCCCGGGCATCAGAATATCCCAAAATCACTGAAAAATCACCGAGGAGCGCACAATTTCCCGAAAATAAAACCCCGATAATCTGGACTGGGTCTGCCATATCTGATAGACAAAAATCAAGCTGTAAACTCTGATATCCCCTGCTTGTGCACAAAAATCATACATCTGAGCTGCGAATATGAATTTAAACCATGAGTCAGATAGGAAAACCAGTTGGTCAAATTTTAGGGTGCAACACATACTTCCCTGTCCAAAACCTCACAGCTGACATTACCTGCTATGGCCGGTACAAACCGCAGGAAAACCCATGCCAGACAAGGCCTACACAAAACAAAAAATTCACATAAATTGAAAAAAAAAAAAAAATTGTAGAGGGGCTACCATGTACAGAAGAAATGTTGCACACAACTTACACGAAAAGATAATAAAACCTGCTCCAATTATGCAGGGCCCAAAAAAAGACCTCTCACCTTAAACCAAAAATCTTCAGCTCTCACCTTTAAAAGCCCCAAACCAATCCTTCAACAAGGGGGAAAAAAACGACTCATTTCTCACCAACAACCTATAACCATAAAACCTTTCATTTCTTCTCAAATCTCCTTCACTTTGGGTTCATCCTTCCTCCATCATCTTCAACTAACAACAAAAACTTTCAACTGATAATCCATCTCCTTGACCCTTCCTCCATAACCTTCTACAAACACACCCAGAATAACAACCACCGACCATCTTTCTCAACACCATCAGCCCTCAAAAATCACCTTTTAACCCAAACGGCCTAAATATGAAATCCAATATGAAACTCATATCAACCTATAAACTTCCATTTCCACACTCAAATCTAAACCTTCCCTTCAAACAAACCCTCATTTCAGAAACTCAGATAAACCTCCGCCATCTTCGAACACCAAACTGGACCTCCTTCCGCAAATCCACAATCTCCATCGAAAAACCATACACAACATCTTCGAACTACCAACCATTCACAGCTCAACCTTCGAATGATACAACTGAAACCGACCGTCTTCACCTTCAAATGTTGCTTAAACCCCTCTTTCAACAACCGTCTGAACCTCCTCATCTTCTTTCCTCACAAAATCTTCGAACATCGAACCAGAACAAAACCATCGGAAACCCTTCCGTTAACTCGCAACCAACGAAAATCTTCTTTGACAAAGCCCAGATAAACCTTAAAACTTCCATCAAACCCAGCTTTGAACAATTCTCCTTCAAACCTCTCATTCCATCAACCCCAAACCTAAACCCATTGAATCCGTAAATCACCAAACGAGCTTCAAAAACTCACCTCAAATATTCCCACCGTATTCATAACCCAATAACCACAGACCGCCACCGCTTTCCTCCATTAACAAACCCAGACGTAAATCCACCATATCCTTCATCTTAACACACTAAACAGAGCAACGGATTAAGAGGAAGATGAATCGAGAGCCAAAACATCCAAAACTGGAAGAAGCAAAAACGAAAGGTTGGGATGAGAGAGAGCGATAACAAAGAGGATTTTATTTGCTTGACTGTTTCAACGAAGGAGAAGAGGAACTTTTATTTATTTATTTATTTTATCGATTTTAATTTATTTTGTTGGTTGTTGGTCCGTTTGGGCCTCACGGCCCGTGGACATCCCCCCAATTCATGATTTACCTCCTTTTTCTATTTTCTTGTTGATATTTCTTAATTAATTTTTGACATGTGAATATATATTATTATTAATTATTAGGTATATTATTGTTAGTTTTTTTATATATATATATACTGTATTTTGTAAATATGTTAATTTATTTAATTAATATTTTATTTTTCTAAAACTATTTTTTATATACATTTTGTATTAATTAGTTTTTATATAATCCTTAATTTTCTTTTCTTTAAAATATATATATTGTATATTATTTTTTAGATAGTTCATTTTTATAGTTTCCGAATTTCAATCTTATATCCTATTTAGAAGTTGAGCAATTACTTTTTTTTGTAGAAGTTAAATTTTATTTCTCTTTTATTTTTGGGCTCTTTATCCCATTTTCTTTGTTTTGGTCGATGACGATACTCCGGGTTATAGTTTGTCAAATTATTTACAGATAATAACAAACCCGAGACCATTTCTTTTCAAAACTTTCATTTTCGTTTTTTATCCACTTTTTCTTATTCCCTAGTCAATGATGACTTTAATGATTATTATCGGTCAAATTATTGATAGATGATAATTCAGTCAAGACTATGTCACTTTCGCTTCAAATTATCTTTTAAACATTTTCTCGAAAAAACTCCAAAAGAAGGGGATTCTTGAAATCTAGCATTTCTAGGATCTTCGAGTGAATAATTCTCGAGGCACGCTCTTGAGTTGTTATTCATTCAATCTTTTGATTTTCTCAAACGCATTTTCTCAACTTTTTTCTCGATTAAAACTCCGAAAGAAGGAGATTCTTGGAATCTAGCATTCCTTGTATTTTCGAGTGAATAATTCTCGAGGCACGCCCTTTGAGTCGTTATTCACTCAACCTTTCGACTCTTTCAGATTCAATCAATTTCAAACATTCTCCTAAGTCGAATGCTCGTCCATATTCGCAACCCACATTTCATTCACAACTCCTCGTGGTTTCGATATTAGGGGCACCCTCAGGGACAAATATCGTTTCTCACAATCCTAACCCTTGACACGTCGTCAAGTCGGTTTCATTTTCAAACAAATCCTCGATACGTCGTCGAGCTACTTCAAAACAACTTCCTTTTGGCCTCGCATGCCATCTTTCGATTCGATCTTTTCACATACATTTTTTTAAACTTACGAAAGAGGGATGTTCTTAGAATCTAGCATTCTTTGAATATTCGAATGAGGAACTCTCGAGGCGCGCCCTTGAGTTGTTATTAATTCATTCTTTTGATTTCAAAACATCCAACTCTTTATCTTCAACTTATTCAGTCAATTCCCGAAAGAACTGAGTTCTTGAAATCTCGCATTCTTTGAATTCTTGAGTGACAAGCTCTTGAGGCGCGCTCTTGGGTTGCTTGTCAATCACTCTTTCGTCTCTTTCTCAAACTTCCAATCTATTCAACCTCACCTTGTCATGGTTGTTACCATGAACTACGGATGCTCTGATTCTTTATTCATTCTTGAATATAAGATACGTAGGCACAAGATTGCGATGATCTTGGCGAGCACACTTCCATTTTTCTCCCCTATTCCACACCTATATCCATCTTCAATTTCCCCCCATCCTTTCCCGTAGTCGAACTACGACGCTCTGATTTCTCATTCTCGTCCGAATGAGCATACGTAGGCACAAGGGCCCCAATCCTTGGCGAGCACCCTATCCTCTAACCACCCATCTCTCCTTTGTGTCTCTAACCTTTTAACCTACCAATTATACCTTTAACAACGAGAAGAAAACAAGTAAACCTAAACAACACTCCCCACATTGACCTTAAGAGGTTCCCGTCGAGTACGACGGACGTGAGGGGTGCTAATACCTCCCCCTCACGTAACCGACTCCCGAACCTGGAACTTGGTTGCGACAGCCCTGTTCCTATCCTTTCGTTTTAAGAGGTTTTCTCGATATTTTCCTCTCCCGTTTATTCGGGAAAAATAAAGTTCGGTGGCGACTCTGTCGAACCGCATTTCCGCGCCTTTCGCGCGAGGGTCGTTTCTCCGAAATGTCTCCGTGATTTTTCGAGGTGCGACAGGTGGCGACTCTGCTGGGGACATTTTTTTCTCCATGCAAAGAGAGAGTCGAGCCTATCTTTTGGTTTGTGAGGAGTGTTTGTTTTTTATTCGTTTTCTTCTTGTTTTTGTATTTGTTCTCTTGTGCATTTTATTTGTGCTTGTTATCTCGCTTACTCGTTGGTTATGGGGATGACGTCATGAGTAAGGCTCTACACCCGAGCTTTGGTAAAAGCAGAGAGAAAACTTATTTTAGAATTGGTAATCGAGTAGTGTTAGTCACCAAGGATTCGTTCCTTGTATGCCTAGCATGAAAGCTCCTCCAGAGGAGACCTATTCGTAGATCTTGTTGTAACACAGCTAGCCTGTTGCACGACTTGATTGATGAAGGGTCCGTGATTCTGGGAACCTTTTTGTTAGTACCAGTTCCGATATTGGTGGTCGTGTAGTGTTAGTCTCCAAGGACTTGCTCCTTGTGGGCCTGGCATGAGGACTCTGCTCAGGAGAGACCGTATCGTTATTATTGTCGTAATACAGCTAGCCTGTTGCGTGACGCTGATATGATTAGTGTCTGTGATCCTGGGAACCAAACATAGAAACCATCCCGTAAGTGGGTTTATGGGTAGAATAGCTAGACCTTCCCGTATAAGGCTTACCTGTCAGGTTTCTTTGGTCAGAAACCGTGGTTACTTATCCGTTTCAGTTACCAGCTTCAGGAGTTGTTTGAACTGTGATACTGTGATCCTAGATCTTGTATCTTGCATCGCATCTCGCATATCATTTGCATTGCATCTCATATGTTGTGCATTTTTGCATTTCCAGTCCTTCAACAGAATCTTATGTCTTTGTTCCTTCCTCTCCAGTAAATCAAGCTGATTCCTCGACGCCAGTACGCAACTAGAGCCAATATAAGACGAATGATGGAGCAGATTCAGCAGGAGCAAGCTGCCTTCAGGGAAGAGTTGGATTCTATGAAAGGAAAGATTGACCAGATCCTCGAAGCCATCCTCGTGGCCAGAAGAGAGGAAGAACAGCGTGAAGCCGCTGCTGTCGTCAACAATGGTCAAGGACAGGGGTCTACTGCCATCCCTTTGGTTCCAATTCCAAATCCTCATGGAATGCCGTTAAACTTCAATAACGCAGCCGAAAGAAACACTTCTCAGCCGATCCCAGCGCCTGGAGTTACTATTGGAGTTATCCCGCACGCCCAGCCTACTGCTGTGCAAATCCCAGTTCCTTATATCGAAGATACTCTGATGGATCAGTATGACGACGTTCAGAACTATCGTGCTGCTATTCCCATCGTCAGTCCTGTTGCTGCTCAAGATTCTGAAGCTATGAAGATGTGCCGAGATCTAGCCGAGAAACTCCGAGCCATGGAGGGGCACAATTCAAATTCTTTCAGTGCTTTGGAATTGTGTTTGGTGCCTGATGTTGTCATTCCTCCCAAGTTCAAGGTGCCCGAATTTTCGAAGTACAAAGGTCTCAGTTGCCCGAATATTCATCTGAATATGTACTGTCGCAAGATGGCCGCCTATGCCAGAGACGAAAAGCTCATGATCCATTGCTTCCAAGACAGTTTGTCTGGGGCATCACTCGAATGGTATATGTAGCTGGAACGTAATAGTGTGCGCACTTGGGCCGAGCTAGCAGATGCATTTGTCAAACAGTACAAATACAACACCGATCTTGCTCCGAATCGTACTCAACTTTAGAGTATGACTCAAAAGGATAATGAATCCTTCAAAGAGTACGCGCAACGATGGAGAGAGCTAGCCGCAAGGGTGCATCCACCTCTTGTTGACCGTGAACTGATTGACATCTTCATGGGTACTTTACAAGGCCAGTACTATGAAAAGCTGATCGGTAGTGTCTCTGCTGGATTCTCCGACTTGGTGATCGTCGGTGAGAGAATTGAAGAAGGGCTGAAGAGTGGAAAGATCCCAGGAGGTTCCAACAACCAGGCCAATGCCAAGAAGCCTTTCAATGGATACAAGAAGAAGGAGGGCGAAACAAATGCCATCTTTTTGCAGAAAGGGCAAGCTTCTCAACAAGCTCCCGCTCCTATGCCTTATCAAGTTCCCTATTATCAGTATCTGTATGATGTTGCTGTGCAATATGCTCCAATGCCTTATCAGCCGGCTGTTTAAGCAGTGCAAGCTCAGATTCCACGGCAACAGGCTCCTCAGTAACAAGCCTACAACCAGCAAGGATATCAGTATCCTCCTCTGCAACAGCAGATGCAAGCTACTCAGCAACGACAAGGTGCTCGCCCACAGTGTCTGCAGAGAACATGGAGACCAGATAGAGTCTTCGATCGTCTACCAATGACATATGCCAAAATCTTTGCTCAGTTGATGGAGAAGAAAGCTGTTGTTCCGAGAGATTTGGCTCCTCCAACTGTCATTCCTGCCGATTACGATGCAAATGCTCATTGTGAGTTTCATAAGGGCGCTCTAGGTCATACCATTGAGGACTGCAGAGCTTTCAAGCACATAATTCAAGACATGATCGACAAGGATGCTATCAACTTCAATGGGAAGTCTCCAAATATCATCAACAATCCGATGCCACCAGTCAACTAGTGCCAACATCAGATCAATTCCAGTCAAGTTCATTCTCCGAAGAAGGCCGTCATATTGCCATTTCATAGTTCTCATTTCTTATGTTTTGTCTTTGTTTGTTTAAGTATTGTATGCTTTGAACAATTGCCATACGTATTTGGTTATCATTAATGTATCGTTTATGCATGTTTTGAATTAGTTATGTCGTATTCGCTCATTTTTCACTTATCACCGACACATTTATTCACTCCGCTCTATTCACTGTTGTTTAGCTTGATTTGAGGGAGGATGATGAAAACGAGATACCCATAATTGCAAACCGTATGCTTTCAGACAGAATCTCGTCAATGATGTACAGGCATTGCTTCAATCCCCCAAACATTGGAGATATAAGGAGTTAATCCCTAGTAGACCACTTCGAGCCTAAAAGTAGTAGTTTCCTTCGGATATTCAAACCTCTTACACTCAACCTGGGGCAGGGTAGTGTTCAGTTAATCCAACTCCGCACTCGAATCAACAAAGCAAAATCCAAAAGACGATTGTTCTTTAATGACTCACGACATGGCAGTCACAACAAAATCCAAAATCAAAAAATCAAAAGTCTGCTAAGTCAAACACCTCAGAGGGGACTTAGGCAAAATCAAGGCAATCCCGATGGGTTTGACAAACAAAATCAATCCATGCAAGAGTTAGGGATCAAAAACAAAAGCAAGAGAGGACTCCGAAACCCTCAACAAAAAAAACAAAATAAGAATCAATGGCCACCCAAATCAAAAGGGCCACCGACATCCATCAAAACCAAAATAAAGTGACTGCCGCGTCGAGCAAACCTTGAACCTTCAAGCTTACACCGTCCAGATTAGTGCAGAATTAACTGAGCGTAGGACTGGAGATCATTAAGAAGGGGTGGGTACAAATCATACTTTGAGCCTAGCATCCTTTGTTTCATAACCATAAACCAGGCCGCGTTACAGCCCTTGAAAGACCTAATTGAGACAAGGTTTATTCTGAAAGCATAACATCGCAAGGTTGCGTAACCTGACTCCTCACATGATTTCTAATCATCAATATTGGTGTTATTTCTCTTGCTATATCTGTCGCACCAACCAAATTAACACAACGTTTGGGCTAACAGTCCATTCGTATCACTATCATGACACTCTCAAATAAATGATACTTTTTCAAAGTTGCATTAAACTTTGCATTAATGTTACCATTTGTGGGTGTACAATTGTAACTGCAAAACAGTGCTAGGTATCCAAGGATATTTCAGCAAGGGGCAATCAAGGAAGAATTTAACTTCCAGTGGCTGACACGAAGCAAGATTACCTCAAAATCCACAGGATGGGGCAAATTACCCAAGAGCTCGAGCAGGGGCAAGCCATTAACAAGTTCTGACTGGGGGCAAGACCAGGTCATCCTGACCATCAAGCAGAGTTGCAACCCTCTCTGAAGCAAATTCACAATCACCAAATATCCCAGACTTGGGGCATCAAGGACATCTTCTGCTCCAAGCATGGCGTCTTCAACAAACTGCGTGTCGAGGAAGTCAATCCCTTCCACCATCCAAAGTCCAAACCGCATTGGCAACTAACCAAAGTTCACCACGCTGGCGTCTCCACCTGCATTTCCAATTACCCGTCTGCGTCATGTGTATCATAAGCATCACATTCAACATCATAAGCATCTTACATCATATGCATACTCCAAATCATGTCATACTTCCCCAGTTCTTGCATCTCCGCGCGTCAGCATTTGCATTTGCACGTCCACTCATATGGAATATTATTTATCATCCAGCATTCATATATGCAAGTCAAGGTCCAGAATCAATCCCGAAGATTTCCAAGACCATTGGTAGCCCAGTCAGGGGCATCTTCCGCAAGATGGTGGGTTTGTCCCACGATTTTCAAGAGCTTCAAAGCAATCATCAGCCCAGTCAGGGGCAATCTTCTGCAATTGTGGGTTTCTCCCACAAAATTTCAAATTTTTCAAAGCAAGGATCAGCCTAGTCAGGGGCACTCTTTTCAAGACCATGGGTATTTCCCATGACGTATTTCAATCTCGTGACTGATCAAATCTTCAAATCAGCATTCAACCCAGTCAGGGGCATACCATTCAAGATCGTGGGCGTTCCCCACGAAGTTCTTCAACCTTTTGTTGGGCAAATCCAAGAAGTTCAGTGCAAGATCCAGCCCAAGCAGGGGCATCTTCAGCAAAACCATGAGCGTTCCTCATGAAGTTGTTCAGCCTTTTGTTGAGCAAGACAAGGCATCCAGACAAAACTCAGCCCAGTCAGGAGCATCCCCTTCAGAGATCATGGGCGTAACCATGAAATCATTTCAACAAACCTGTAACCTCCAAGCAAGACGGTGGGCATACCCCGTTGATTCATTTCAATCCAATTATCCTCTTGGGTGTTCCCTAAAGAGTTGTTTTCAGCAAGCGTGATCGTTGTCAATTGCCTTACTATCATCCTTTTGGTGATAGCCGAACTTCGTCGGTTCAACCTAGCCTGCATCCTTTTGGTGTTGGTAGCCTTCAATTTGTGTTTGTCCTATCATCCTTTTGGTGATAGCAACCTGTGTATGTTCGCTCCGTCATCCTTTTGGTGGGGGGTCTATCATAGTCATTAATGATAGATTATGCGATAGTTTGCGTCTGTTTCGCTCCGTCATCCTTTTGGTGGGGGGTCTATCATGGTCATTAATGATAGATTGTGCGATGAGTTTATTTGTGTTTCGCTCCGTCATCCTTTTGGTGGGGGGTCTATCATGGTCATTAATGATAGAGTGTGCGATGTGTTTAGTGTGAGTTCACTCCGTCATCCTTTTGGTGGGGGGTCTATCATGGTCATTAATGATAGATTGTGCGATTGTGTTTGCCCTATCATCCTTTTGGTGGAAGTGGATGGAGTGAGTTTCGCTCTGTCATCCTTTTGGTGAGGGGTCTATCATGGTCATTAATGATAGATTGTGCGATTTGTGTTGTGTTCCGCTCTGTCATCCTTTTGGTGGGGGGTCTATCATGGTCATTAATGATAGATTGTGCGATGTGTTTTGTGTTTCGCTCCGTCATCCTTTTGGTGAGGGGTCTATCATGGTCATTAATGGTAGATTGTGCGATATTGTTTAACGCGAGTTTCGCTCCGTCATTCTTTTGGTGGGGGGTCTATCATGGTCATTAATGATAGATTGTGCGATCTGTGTTGTGTTTCGCTCCGTCATCCTTTTGGTGGGGGGTCTATCATGGTCATTAATGATAGATTGTGCGATATGTTTGGTGTGTGTTTCACTCCGTCATCCTTTTGGTGGGAGGTCTATCATGGTCATTAATGATAGATTGTGCGATATTGTTTAGCGCGAGTTTCGCTCTGTCATCCTTTTGGTGGGGGGCCTATCATGGTCATTAATGATAGATTGTGCGATAGTTTATTTTGTGTTTCGCTCCATCATCCTTTTGGTGAGGGTCTATCATAGTCATTAACGATAGATTGTGCGATGTTTGTTTGTTTTTCGCTCCGTCATCCTTTTGGTGGGGGGTCTGTCATAGTCATTAATGTCAGATTGTGCGATAATGTTTTTGCCCTACCGTCCTTTTGATGGTAGCAGCTAAATGTGTTTGCTCTATCATCCTTTTGGTGGTAGTAGCCGTATGTGTTTCATCCCATCATCTTTTTGGTGATGATGACCTTTTTGCCGGTTATTTACAATTTACTCAGATGTACGCCTCCTCCAGCACTTTCGATTCCCAAGCTTTCCTTTGCTTTTCGGACACATTTAGGGTCTTTTTTATATCTAATTGCCTTCTACCTTGATAGAGTGAGCGCCATAGTGTCGCTACTACGAAAATCGGCGCCGGCTAAACAGAAGAGTTGCCACCGTGCGTTATTTATCCCAACGGAGGGAAAGGAAACGCTCAGAGTAAACCTACCGCAAAGACGGGAAAGGAATGGTCATCGCAACCAAATCCTGGATTCGGGAGTCGGTTACGCAAGGGGAAGGTATTAGCACCCCTCACGTCCGTCGTACTCGACGGGATCCACGCTTGTTTTCGGGTATGGATTGTTATTCTATCTACTCTACAGGTCTGGGGTTAAAAATAAAATAAAATGACTCGGCAAAGTATCGCACTTTATGCCTACGTATTCCCGTCTGAAACGAGAAATCAGAGTCAACGTAGTTCGCCTACCTACTGGAAAGGAGGGGAAGGTTGCTCGCTAGGATATCGCATCATATGCCTACGTACTTTCATACAGCATGAAAGATCAGAGCAAACGTAGTTCGGGCCACGTACGACACAAGTCTGTCTTGATTGTTTTTATCTCCTTCTGAAAAAGGGTTTTCCTGATTACTGGTCCAAGCGGACAAAAATGACGTTTTGATGAGTTCACATTCTTTTACGGAAGAAGTGTCTTTTATTGGATTTGAAATCTTATTGTGTTTTTCTGTTTGTTTTGAGAAAGAAGAGAAACAACAACTCTAACCTATGGTTGCGAAGGGAATCAAACTGACCTAATGTTATCATGCATGAGTTAAGACCTAATGTCTATCATGCTCCTCTCTTGCGCAGAGAGAAACAGAGATCCTAAGGGATAAACGGAAACAGAAACAATAGCATATATACAATAAAGCAGTAAAATGCATGGATGCAGCAATACAAGCGAGGCAAGGGAGTCCCACTCAACCTCGAACCTAGAAAACAACAGGCAAAAGTGAACAGAATTCACTTTCAACCTAACAGGTTAAACAGCAAGCAATACAGTCAGGGAAATTCAAACAATACATCAAAAGTTAAACAGCTAAAATAAACAGCCAACAACAGCCCTCATCAACATCTGTCTTCAAGTCATCTTCAACCATCCATAAGCTTCAAGCAAGCATCAGTCTTCAACTTCAAGCCTTCAAGCAAGGTCTTTATCATCAGTCTTCAGGGCTTTTCTTCAAGTCTCAATCTCCAAGATGAATATCAGTCAACAAGATGGAATGAATGTTAAACAGTCAATTGCCTACCAAGGGTGGCTCATTGACTGTTAACATTATACAGACAATTTTCTCTCAAAAGTTATATCTTTCAAATACATTCACTAATCCTTCCAAATTAAGGAGGTGGATATTTAAAAGAGACTTTGAATCATAGAGAAAGGATGGAGGCAAACAAGACCTTCCATGTTTGTGAATCAAGCTTTCTACTCTAGAGCTCTGCCTAACTCCTAGATCCTATAACCTTCAACAGCTGCCAGCAAGGGATACTCCTCATCAACTCTGGAAGTTGGTCTTCATTCTCCTTGATCTTCAGATGGACTTCATCAACTCAGTCTTCAGCTCAAGCCCCAAGCCCCAAACAAGCCCAATACCCCACACAATCAAATAATAACCCTAGAGAGGGCACACCACACAGTCAATCAAATGCAAGCAGTATACTAATAGTAACAGTAGAATAGGGGAAACCTAGTAATTCCTAAGGGATCTATCATCTACCCATAGTACCCCTATAGTCCCATACCCCAAAATTCAAACTACAACTCCTAAAAGAATTGATTTACTTCACCTATGTTATCTCCTAAACCCTAGTTTTGATTCTCCTAATCACACCTAAACAAATCATCTAAAATTAAATCCTAAAATCATGAATTAAATTTTATATACAAGCTAAAGTCCTAAGTTAATCACCCTAAAAAGAATGGATCAAAAATGTAAAAGCATCTAATTAAACTAAAATCAACAATATCACATATCAAACTAAACATTATTTACAACCTATTTAAAAGAAAAATATACTAAAAATATAAAAATAAAATGAAATGCCAATTTTTTTATATGATAATTTTCTTAACAGAAATATGAAAAGGATGCAAAAACAACCAATTAAAAATATGCAATTTTCCATTTGTTATGAATTTTTAAAGAATTAAAAGGAATTAAGTAAAATTAAAATGAATTAATTGGGTTAGGAGGTACAGTTATCAATTATTCTAGTTAAAACAAGAGAATGGGCCCAGACCGGGGGGCGCGCATAGCAAAGCGCGTCTGGGCCCAATGCATGCTCAGAAAATACAAAATAAATAAATAAAGTGAAACGGTGCAGAAAGCAGAAAAACTAGTTAAAATTGGGATTGGGCCTTGCTAGCGGGGTGTGAAAAGCAACTGATTATTGAGCCCAGGATGCATTAAGTGAAACGCATCGTTTCATCCCACTCATTCTTTCCCTCCAGATCTCCAATTAAATCTGCGCCCTTGGATTGGATTGCAAGTCAAAGTCTCCAAACTAATCAGACGACTCTCACTTCGTCTTCTTCCTCTAGAAACCCTAGGTTCAGAAAATCTCTCCCATGCACAAACATTCATCCTCTCTGTTCTCCCTCGATTCTCCATGAAATTCCATCATTCCAAAATCAAAAATGCTCTGCATCTCTCCCTCTACACAGCCATGGCAATATCTTCCTCTAAAACTCAACCAAAAATCAAACCCGATAGGTAGAAGGTATTGACTCCACCATTTTGCACTGAGATCAAACAGTCCAATTCTTGCTAACTCTTACCCTAACATAATCTACACGCCACGCTGATCACTCTCATATATCTAACCAGTATTCTCAAGCCCTAACCTAGGAGTTCTAAGCCCTAACAGCTTTGGTGCACCAATGGCAACTTCCATGAAATGTCTTCAAACTCAACAGAAATGATCCTCTAACCAATCCTAACCATTCTAACCTAATAATTCTCTAACATGCTAACTAAATCGACCAATTCGAAGGGAAACACCAACCTGGTTTGATGATGAAAACAGAGGCAGAATCCTGTAGATCCAAGGCTTGCAATGCTTGGGACTTGATCAACAAACTTGATTCTTGGTTCTGTATGCAATAGATCTTGTTCAAACCTCTTGAATCTTGCAATCACAATCTTCTTGCACCTTGGATAATGAAGTTGGTAGCACACGATTCCTTCCTCAATTCAACCAGATATTGATGGAAATGTGATCTATGATGGATTTAGATGATGATAGGATCAAGAAGTTTGGAAAATGATGAAGGTTTGATGAAGTTTGAGATGAATTTGCAAAATGGAAGAATGAGATATAACTATGTGTTATGAACAAAATGAATCACCAACCCTTGCATGAAGCTACTCAATTCAATATATAGATGAAATTAGAAAGCTCTAGAACTTTGTAGAAACTTCTTGTGCACACTTTCCTTGAATTTTGATTATGTTACTTCCTTTGTAAGCCAACTAGCATATCTTCCAAATTTTGAACCAAACTCAAAAATCCACTTTTTCCAATGTTCTTAAAACATTTTTTCCAATCAAAATGACCTATAATTTTATCCCATTTGGCCAAGTTATGAAAAATCTCAATTTTAGGTCACTTTTATTCATTAAATTCCCTTTTTAAATGACCAAATTTGAAACCTTGAGCTATGAACATTTCCAATCTTTCATGATCACTTTTCTAGACTCAAAATGTCATTTGGAGCAAGTTTGATGTTGTGAATTTTTTCATTTGAAGCTTCCTTGTATGAGTTTTGGGCATAGGCTCGAAATGACCTGTAATTCTCAGATGACCAAAATACCCTTTGCTTGCCAAGACCATAAGTAGAGTTCCACAAATCATATGAAGTCATACCATACCTTTATAGAAAGATAAGACAATGAGGAACAACTCTTATGTTGACCATAAATTCATTTGAAATCTCCTTGATGGGTAAAAGTTGCTTGGAAGACAAGTAACCTTCACAGAGAAAATTTCAGATACCTCAGATGACCTGTAACTTGCAAGGACCATAACTTGAGTTCTATAAATCTCCTTGATGTCTTCCACCACTCAAATTAAAGGTCTTGAGATCCCCTACAAGTTTCATGTTGGCGAAGGATCCATTTGAAGCTTGCATTTTGAATTATCTTGCTTGGAAGTTTGACCTAAATCAGGGGATTTTACACAGAAACCCTAATTTAGAAACTCCTCTTCTTCTTGATTTCTCTTGATTTCTTCTTGGCAAAACACCACATCCTTCTATACATGTCAAATGATGAACCCCACATCTCTCAAATAGCCCTTGATGCTCTTCAATCAATCATTTGACCTAGGGTTGACCCAGATGAAACCCTAGTTGACTGCCTTCAACTGCAACTCTTGTGATCACATCAATGACTTGTCTCACTTTCAAAATGACTCTCTAAGTCCTCCATGATGTCTAGATACCCTCTATGCTCAATCCACAACTCACAACTTCTCTGATGGTCTTCAAATGCCCTCAAGGTAGGAGAGAGGCCCACTGCTTGATCCACTGACTTCCTAGATTTCAATTTCTTTCTGATGACTTGGATAAGATTGAATTTGAAAAATAACCTCTTGATAGGCTCATAGAGATGAGAATAGTACTTGGTCCCTTGTTGGATGATTTGCTATGCCATGTTATGCAGATGATTAGACTATGTACATGACTCTATATGCAAATGCTAATGTAATTGAAACATAAACCAAGTGAAATAGGTTGAGCAAATTTTAGGGTGCAACAGTTGCCCCTATTCAAGAGACTTGGACCCGATTGGGTGAAGAGCGAACGACCTTCAAACATTCGAGGTACGAGACGGTTGAATACTAAGAACCCGGGAATTTGCCAACCGCAGAAATAAACTGCACCACTGCTTGGGGAATGACATTCATCAACTGAATCTAACTGTTTACAGCAACCAACTGATCCATTAGCGACCGTGCTGGGGATTATTTTCATCAGCCTGAAAAAGATTCTATCATCGCAGGGATAGAACTTTGTCCATGTCAGGACGCCTGTTTCGTCAACACGAAGAAATCTAAACTAAAACTTGTCCACGTTAGGACTCCACCTGCCGTCAACCCGGAAAAATATCGGCGGCTTCGCTGGGGATAACTCGTCTGCATTTCATCAGCCCAAGGGGATTCTATCAACATAGGAATACATTGTCCACGTTAGGACTAGCACATCTCGTCAGGAATAAATCGTCCACGTTAGGAATAAACTTTCCACGTTAGGAGTAAACTCCTTTCTGGATCTGTCCACGTCAGGACTAAACTTTCCACGTAAGGAATAACTCTTCCACGTTAGGACCTACCTTTCCACGTAAGGAATACATCTTTTTTTCCACGTAAGGAATCACCTCTTTCCACGTTAGGAATAACTCTTTCCACGTAAGGAATCCATCTTCTTTCCACGTAAGGAACCAACTTCTTTCCACGTAAGGAATACATCTTTCCACGTAAGGAATACATCTTTCCACGTAAGGAAACCATCTTTCCACGTAAGGAAACCATCTTCTTTCCACGTAAGGAACCAACTTCTTTCCACGTAAGGAATACATCTTTCCACGTAAGGAATACATCTTTCCACGTAAGGAAACCATCTTTCCACGTAAGGAAACCATCTTTCCACGTAAGGAATCACATATCGTCTTGATTTGAAGAAATATGAATTCGTCCACGTCAGGACTCGCGCATCTTCGACCCGCTGGGGAAATAAAACTTGTCCACGTCAGGACTCACGTTTCACCAACACGAAGAAAGATAAATTCGTCCACGTCAGGACTCTCACATCTTGTCATCACGAAGAACCATAAACTTGTCCATGTCAGGACGCACATTTCACCATTACGAATAAAGATGTCTGTTGGAATACATGGTCCACGTCAGGACACCAACACGAAGAGTAATCAACTTTGTCCATGTCAGGACTTCACATTCAATCAATATGGCGAAATCGAATCTGTCCACGTTAGGACTAGCATACCTCATCAACTCGGGGAAATAAATCTGTCCACGGTAGGACCCCCACTTCTCTAGCACGAAGAAAACCCGTCAATATAGGAATAGATTGTCCACGTCAGGACTCATTTCTCCATTGGTCCCAAACCACAAACTTCTTAATACTGACGTGACAGCAACTTTGGGGCGGACTCTACTGGGGATATTTGGAAACCGAACTACCGGACGCCTGTTCTGATAACCGGCGGCAGCCTCTGAAATTCTGATTCCTGAAACCCTTTGATGACAAATAACTCTGCTTGGGGACAAGGAGAGATTTTGCCTACTAACTCTGTGGGGAATAATGCCAAAACGGACATTATCGTTGAATATCTCACGCCGAGATCTTGAATGTTTGGTAATTCATTTGAGCAAGAGCTCCTTCCACCTGCAAGAGAGCAATACTTGAAACAAACGGTTAGCCAGCCTGGTTTATGTTTCAAAAATGCGTATGTTTGACAATGACACCATGCTCCATTCGACATGGAGATGCTACGCGTCTTTATTTGGTGGATGCAAATATGACACTATATGCCAATGCAAATGCCGACAGAGACTGCTTCAGCAAAATAAATGCTGAAGACAATGCCAACTCCGCTGGGGGTAGCCAGCTGCCACAGAATTATTCCAGCAAAATAAATGCTGGAAGAGTGAAGCCAACTCCGCTGGGGGATTGGGAACTTAACCAAGCACCTCGTTGAAGTAACACCCTGCTGGGGAATATAACTCTGCTGGGGAATAGCAGATGTGCCCAGTATGATTGGACTTCTGTCGGGGAGTGAACGGGTATCACACGGTATTCTGACAAAATAAATGCCAGGGCGCAACCAACTCTGCCGGGGAGAGTCTTAATCTTCGAGTTCCACTGGGAGGAAAGAGAACACTTGCTGAAAAGAGAACTCCGCTGGGGACGAAACGATTCTCTTGGGGAAAATCAACTGACTCCGCTGGGGGAGAGTAAATGACCCTACTGGGAAGGGTAAACTGTCTAAGTACAGCTCACGAATTGGAAATATTAATCTTCTGAGGCTAAACCACTCTGCTTGAGATGCCCCGCCTGAATACAGTCTTCAATCTTGGAACCGCAATACTCTGCTAAGGATAAACGACTTTGCTGGAGAACATCCTTTGTATAAGCTATGACTAGCTGGGAAATTTGATCCTTCTCCAGTAAGGGACGTTGTTATCTTGGAAGCACGACCTGCGTGGGGAGCGAGTCTTTCGTTACGAGCTTCTGATCCATACTGCAATCTTTTGATCGTCCTCCTCATACGGCTACGAACCCTGCAACACCGCGAACAAGACAAGACAAGTCTACGTAACCAAATCTATTCAGGTTAGCGTTAGTGACATCATTTTCAGTTAATTCAAAGTTTTAGCAATTATTGGCAAGGGCCAGTGACGTTATGCACATGCTAGTTTCATCAAACCTAGGCGTTTATCATGCACAAAACAGTAAAGAACCAGCATCAAATACTGAATAACATATTTTATTGATTGGGCCCCTGAATGGGCAGAGTTTTTGTACATGGGATGTAACTCCTGAAAAGAGGAAGCTACGCACCACAAATATACAAGTATGCACAAGAAGCATAAATATAATGACAAATCAAATTTATACACATGTCGGCAACGGGATGCAGACGAACATCACGAACTGATCCTCTTATGACTCGCCCGACTCTAATGCTTTCCCGGTATTCACACTTCCGAAGAGATTGTATCTGATAATCGACCCCTCGAGTATATTCTCCCGCACCAAAGCTCAAATGCAGTATCAAATTCGGACCGCAGTCATTTGCTTTTCAAATCCCTAACTTTTGCGTGAACCGCCCTTTACGGGTTTTCAGTTCACCGGGATACCCCTTTTTGCCGAAGCCGCCCAGTGTAGGTTTTCAACTTCGCGGGTGTACATTTTTCAATTTTTATCCCTAACTTTTGCCCGAACCTTTCATTCTGTTTTTGGTTCGCCAGGATGCCCCATTTTTGCCTGGACTCTCTTTTTTTTGTCCAGCGGGTCAATTTTAAGCAAAGTATTTTTTAACTGCGTCCGAATTCACAGGCGACGTAAAGTCTTCACTGTCCATGGTGGACAACAACAAAGCTCCTCCTGAAAAGACCTTTCTGACAACGTATGGCCCTTCGTGTTAGGGGTCCATTTGCCCCTGTGATCTGCCTGCGGCGGGAGAATCCTTTTCAGCACAAGGTCGCCCGTCTGAAAGCTCCGCGGATGTATCTTCTTATCATATGCTTTCTTCATTCAGCTCTGGTACAAACGACCGTATGCTAGAGAATCTAGCCTCTTCTCATCCATTAAACTCAGTTGGTTCAACCTGTCCTTCACCCATTCTGCCTCGTCTAGTTGGACATCTCGCAATACTCTCAGGGAAGGAATCTCAACTTCCAGTGATAGCGCTGCTTCCATTCCATATACCAATGAGAATGGGGTTGCCCCGGTTGATGTGCGTACCGTCGTACGATAACCGTGCAAAGCGAAGGGTAGCATCTCATGCCAATCCTTATAGGTCACTACCATCTTCTGAACGATCTTCTTTATATTCTTATTGGCCGCTTCAACAGCGCCATTCATCTTGGGTCGGTAAGGGGAGGAGTTGTGATGCTCGATCTTAAAATTCTGACAGAGCTCCTTCATCATTTTTTTATTCAGGTTTGAACCGTTGTCAGTGATTATCCGCTCAGGGATTCCATATCTGCAAATGATATCTCTCTTGATGAATCGGGCTACCACCTGCTTGGTCACATTTGCGTAAGATGCTGCTTCCACCCATTTGGTGAAATAATCGATTGCTACTAGAATGAACCGGTGCCCGTTAGAAGCCGTCGGCTCGATCTTTCCAATCATATCGATTCCCCACATCAAGAAAGGCCATGGCGATGACATCACATTCAGAGGACTTGGAGGCACATGGATCTTATCTGCATAGATTTGGCACTTGTGGCACTTCCTCGCAAACTTGAAACAATCAGTTTCCATAGTTAGCCAAAAATAACCTGCCCGCAGCAACTTCCTTGTCATAGCATGCCCACCAGCATGCGTACCAAATGTTCCCTCATGTATTTCCTCCATGAGTAACTTTGCCTCTTTCTCATCTACGCAACGTAATAGCACCAAATCGTGGTTTCTCCTGTATAAGACACCATCCGGATTCAAATAGAAATTACCCACCAATCTCCTGAGAGTCTTCTGATCTTGACTGGATGCCCCAGCCGGATACTCTTTGTTCTTCAGGAAGTTGAGGATATCGAAATACCATGGTTTATCGTTGGATGCTTCGTCAATGGCAAATACGAAGGCAGGTCTGTCAAGCCGAGAGATAACAATTCTGGGAGCCTCGTTCCAGAAGTTGACTTTATACATGGAAGACAAAGTGGCCAGGGCGTCAGCCATCTGATTCTCCGCTCACGGTACATGATGCAATTCAACCTTGTCAAAGAAAGGCAACAATCTCCTCGCGTAGTTCATATAAGGTATCAAATTAGGCTGGCGTGTCTCCCATTCCCCTTTTATCTGATTCACCACCAGAGCTGAGTCTCCGTATACGCCTAGATTTTTTATTCGCAAATCAATGGCTTCTTCAAGCCCCATGATACAAGCTTCGTATTCGGCTTCATTATTGGTAACCGGAAAGGTCAATCAGGCGGTAAACGGGATGTGCGACCCGTGTGGAGTAGTGATGATTGCCCCTATTCCGCTACCGTAGGCGTTCACAGCTCCGTCAAATATCACCTTCCATTTGGAACCCAATTCTGGTCCTTCGTCTGGCAAAGGCTCTTCACAATCTTTCATCTTTAGGTACATGATATCCTCGTCAGGAAAATCAAACCTCATCGATTGGTAATCCTCAATAGGCTGCTCCGCCAAATACTCAGACAATACACTCCCCTTTATAGCCTTCTGCGAGACATATTGGATGTCATATTCAGTCAACACCATCTGCCAACGGGCAATTCTTCCTGATAACTCCTGCTTTTCAAATACATATTTGATAGGATCCATCTTCGAGATGAGCATGGTTGTATGATTCAGCATGTATTGCCTCAAACGCTTGGCGGCCCAGGCTAGCGCGCAACAAGTTTTTTCGAGCATTGAATATCGAGATTCACATTCAGTAAATTTCTTACTCAAGTAGTAGATCGCATGCTCTTTTCTTCCTGTCTCGTCGTGCTTACCGAGAACGCAACCCATACTTCCCTCAAGAACTGTCAAATACATAATCAAGGGTCTCCCGGCCACTGGGGGTATCAAAATAGGAGGCTCCTGCAAATACTGCTTTATTTTATCGAACGCCTTTTGACAATTTTCGTTCCACATTACAGCTTGGTCTTTTTTCAACAGCTTGAATAATGGCTCACACGTAGCAGTTAGGTGAGATATGAACCGAGCGATGTAGTTCAACCTCCCTAAAAACCCGCGCACCTCTTTTTTTGTTTTAGGCGTCGGCATCTCTTGTATTGCTTTTATTTTAGCAGGATCGACCTCTATTCCTTTTTCGCTCACAATAAACCCCAGCAGTTTACCCGATCTCACCCCGAAGGTGCACTTGTTAGGGTTCAGTCTCAGCCTGAACTTCCTAAGCCTTTTGAATAACTTCAGCAGATTCACCAAATGCTCTTCCTCCGTCTGGGATTTGGCAATCATATCATGAACTTCGATCTCCTTATGCATCATATCATGAAAAAGAGTCCTCATTGCATGCTGATACGTTGCCCCAGCATTCTTCAACCCAAAGGGCATCACTTTATAACAAAATGTTCCCCAAGGCGTTATGAAAGTAGTCTTCTCCATGTCCTCTGGCGCCATTTTAATCTGATTATAGCCCGAGAAGCCATCCATGAAGGAGAATACGAAGAATTGAGCAGTGTTGTTCACTAGCACATCGATGTGAGGAAGCGGAAAATCATCTTTCGGGCTCGCTTTATTTAAATCACGGTAATCTACGCACATTCTCACTTTACCGTCTTTCTTCGGCACTGGTACGATGTTAGCGACCCATGAGGGATATTTTGTAACAGCTAGGAAACCAGCATCCCACTGTTTTTGAACCTCCTCCTTAATTTTCACTGCCATATCAGGTCTAGTTCTGCGAAGCTTCTGCTTGACCGGCGGACATTCTTCTTTCAACGGCAGACGGTGCACAACCATATCTGTATCAAGCCCCGACATGTCTTCATACGACCAAGCGAACACATCACTATACTCTCTGAGCATTTCAACCAGTCTTCGCTTGATGTCGCTCTGCAGCGCGGCTCCTATACGGATGTTCTTTTCGACCCCTTCCGACCCCAGGTTAATAATTTCGATGACCTCCTCGTGAGGCAGAATGACTCGTTCTTCTTGCTTCACCAACCAAGACAATTCTTCGGGAACGTCGCCATCTTCAACAATCTCTTCTTCGGCCTGAGATACCGGGTTCTCAAAGTCGAGACGAGTCATAGGTGGTTCAATGATGTCATCTGAAAATGTTATCATGCAAAAGGAACGGTTAAATGCTTCAAAATGCGTATAAAGCGAATAACCACGTTGCCATTTTATTGTAAAACACAAAACAGGAAAAACAGAGATCGCAATATTTGCACATGAAAAAACGCCTTTTATTTAATGATTAAACACGCAATGTTCATAACAGCACAGCCCTAAGCAAATCATGATGCCCCGGGCAAGACACCAGATTGTTCAACAATTAAAAAAACAAAGCATTACTGTTTAAGAGTCACAGGAACAATCTCCTGAATAGACCAATTGCACAATCCTTGTCCTGGCACGCTTGGCTGAATCCAGGCGTCCATGCCGCAATCGCTGTCTCCTTCGTCAGACTCTGAAACAGCGTTGATAGTCTCATGACATACTCCACTAGCAGTGATGGTTATTGGTCCTCTGAAATGGGGTGCCCCCACAGCAGGTGTTGATGACGACGGTTGATATCCCAGCCCAAATCGGTCCATCTTCACGGGAATATCCAGCACCTTGCCCCAACCCTTTGTCTCACCAGTCTCTACTAGAGCTTGAGCTTCTTTGTATGACGAGACGGCTACCTCTGACACTTTGCTCGGCCCGGGACCTTTGTCTTTGATGCGCAACCCTTCAAATGCCTGACAGGGTGTTTCGTGAATCTCGCCGTCGACCTCCACATATTTAAATGATGACAGATGGCTGACCAGTATATCTTCTTCTCCACATACAGTGACCATACTGTCCCCTACCATGTATTTCAACTTTTGATGCAAGGTAAACGTGACTGCCCCAGCCCCATGAATCCAGGGTCGTCCGAGAAGGCAGTTGTATGCTGGCTGGATGTCCATGATATAAAATTCAGTCGCGAAGACCTCTGGCCCCACCTGTAGAGGTAATGTTATAGATCCAAAGACCGTTCTTCGCGTGCCATCAAATGCCCTGACCACCAAGTCACTGGGCGTACACAGGATCCCTCTGACATCTAGTTTCATCATCGCTTTCTTGGGCAGCACATTTAAGGATGATCCGGTGTCTACCAGTACGTGAGACATGACTGATCCTCTACACTCCACAGAGACGTGCAACGCCATATTATGCTCTCTCCCTTTCGGGGTCAAATCAAAGTCGGTATAGCCCAAGCTATGGCCCGCATTCACATGCGCCAACACCCCCTCCAGCTGGTTCACAGAAACATCTTGGGGTACGAAGGAAGTATCCAGGACTTTCAACAATGCATTTCTGTGAGCTTCAGAACACAATAGCAACGACAGTATAGATATCTTTGACGGCGTCTGCTGCAGATGCTCAACAATCTTATAATCACTTTTGCGAATCAAGCACATGAACTCTTCCACATCTTTCGATGCCGTTGCCTTTTCGTTTCCCTGCACCGGGACATTTTCATTCATCTTTCCTTTCCCCTTTGCCAGTCGTTCGGCCTCTACCTCAGGCGATATGAAGATCCTCCCACTTCTTGTCATACCTCCGGTACCAACAACGTTGTCTACAGTCTCAGCTGGCTGCTTATTAACATCAATTTTTACTCCGTCACAATACACTTCCAGACCATAGGACCAGGGGACTGCTTTAGTACTCTCGTACGGGATTGGTCCTACCTTGGTGATGGTGATCGGCGGTCGCTTGGCCGGTGCTGCTATGGTGATCGTTTTTCGAGGAATCGTCACAGTAGCCACATCACTTTGCTTGTCTGCTAATACCTCTGCAGGCTCTTCAATTGCTGCTCGGTCAAATTGCAGTGTGCCGCCATCTATTAAAGCCTGAATACCCTTCTTTAAGTCGTCACAACCCCCAGCTCGGGTCCAGCACTCTAAACAATACTCGTCACATCCTGGATAGACACCCCCTTGCAATAATCGGCTCTTTATTTCACACAACGGTGTCTTGAGGTCATTAACATGCATAATCAAATTCAAACCCTCCTCAGTTAAAATGGCGTTTGCCCCATGGTTGGGCATGGGCTTTTGCACTATATTCGGACCCGCCGTTCCAAAATTGATAGCCTTACTATCCAATAGATCCTGCACTACATGCTTGAATGCAAGGCAACCTTCTACATCGTGGCCCGGAGCCCCAGAGTGGAATTCACAGTGCCTGCTCGCATCGTAGCCATACGGAGGAGTGCCTGTTATTGGTGCCAGAGTTCTCTTCTCCACCAAGTTCAACCCTAATAACGTCTGTAACAAATCTGCATACGTTGAAGGAGGCTTCTCAAACACCCTCCTTGGTTTACCCCCCTGGAATCTGCGCTGGGCAGGCTGTGCCCCCTGTTGTGGCTGTTGTTGCTGTTGCTGTTGTTGAAATGGTTGTTGCTGAAACGGAATAGTAACGCTTGCCACCTGCTGCGGCTGATTGTACTGGTTTCGACCTCTGCCCCGGCCTCGGCCTCGGCCCCTAAACACTGCGCTTGCATCGCCCTGACGGCGCCCACCAAAAGCCCTTCTATTATTGCCAGCCGAAGTGGATTCCTCAGCTTGGAATCTTCCCTGTTTAATGTTGCTTTCAATCTTTTCTCCCATCAGAATTAAGTCTGAGAAACTGCCCAAAGAAGTGTGAAACAACTTGTCATAAAACATGCCGGTGAACGTTCCTATGAACATGTCATTCATTTCCTTGTCCTCCAAAGGGGGATGAACTCTAGCAGCCATGTCGCGTCATCTCTGCGCATACTCTTTGAAGCTTTCACCCTTCTTCTGGGACAACCCCTGCAATTGGACCCGATTGGGTGCCAAGTCGCTGTTATACTTATAGTGAGCTACAAATGCTTCTGCCAGCTGCTTCCATGTCTTTATATGAGTTGGTTCCAATCCCATATACCACTCGAGGGAAGGACCAGACAAGCTATCTTGAAAGAAATGCATTAGCATCCTCTCATCAGTTGAATACGCCGACATCCTTCTGTAATATGACCGCACGTGCACCTTTGGACAGGTGTCCCCCTTATATTTGTCAAATGTGGGAGCTTTGAATTTTATTGGCACCCTCAGGCCAGGCACCAGACCCATTGTTGACATATCTAAGCCCACAGCACTTTGATTTACGACCCCCCTCATCTGCTCCTCTAGCATTCTGATCCTCTGGGAGTCATCCATAGGCCCCTCGAAACCTCCACCGGAGAAAGCGTCCTCTTGCTGATCCTCTTGCCACATACCATTCCCAGTTCCATATCCATCGTATCCGTTGTTACGGCCAACTCTGGTTTGATTCATCACCGGGCCTCGCCCCCTGTTGCCGTACCCCGGAGCGACCCCAGCAGGTCCAAAAGCCATTAACCCAGCGCCATTTCCATTTCCGAATCCTCCATAACCCTGATTAGTCATACCAAATCCGTCCTGCCCGAAGCCTTGAGTATTGAAACCGTACTTCCCAGTATTATCGAACCCCTGGTCATTGAAACCAAATCCAGCATTACCGAAGCCATTGCCTCCCATATTATCCCCCAGGTTGACATCTCCGAGCCCCACGTTGTTGACAACCGTCTCGTTCCCAATTCCCACGTTACCGTTCCCGGCAGCAGCGCCGTTGTTCACATTGGCAGCATGTATGTTGACTACAGGTAGAGCTACTGGTGTGGGAGTACCATCCCCATGAATAGTGTCGACTCGCACAGACTGATGATCCTCATTTCCATGCCCAGCATTTCTGACCAACAGAGGCTGCACCAAAGCTTGCAAATTCTCCTGACCTTTCGCAATGGTCTCCATTGTCTCCATGAAGAGCGCCAGCTTCTCACGCATGTCTTGCATTTCGTTCTGCATTTGATCCATAATTCTTCGGCAGTTGGTGCGAGTGGAGTATCGGTGCGGGCGCTGATCTTCAATCCTGAAAAGACCTGGTACAGTGCAAGGAATGAGATACCATGCAATAATCACCTGTAATGCAATATGAATGGGAATGCAATGCAATACGTGTCTGTGCATTAGGGAACATCATTCCCCGATTCTAGTGTGAATGTGTCAGTGCAGTGACAGTGCTGGCAATACGGTGATCGGAGCCGAATCATAGAAAGCCTCATATATTGCAGAGAAATCCATTAAGCCAAGAATACAATATCACTGAGTGTACAATAAGAAGGCATGACCTCAACCAACAATCCTGGTGATGGTCAGCACTATGCAAATAAAGCATACAAATTAATACATGAGACGATCAAGTACTCCCATAAGCCCGGTACTCTTCTATTAACTTCTTGGTCTCTGGATGACTTGGTCGGGTAAGCAGACCCTCAACAAGTTGATTTCTTCGTTTGAGAACACGTCGCACGTCACCAGCGGTTTCCTCCCATGCCCCTTCTCCGAAGCGATCCTCTAGCTTCCGCTTCTGAGACACAGCTTCGTTCCTGCCTTCGATGGCCTTATTCAATGCATTCTGGAGACTATACCTGGTCATCACCTCTTCTTCATACTTCTTAATGCTAGCCTTCAACTGCTCTTCGAGTTCAGAAATTTGCTGCTTCAATTTATCTTCCCTCTTTTTATTGTTGGTTAGCGTAGCATTCCAAGTCTTGTTACAAGAAGAGATTTCCCGGTGGGCGGCGTTGAGTGCTTTCTTTTTGGACTCCAACATGTCATGGGAGCTTCTGAACTCTTGACCCAAACGTTCGCGCTTCTTTTTCTCCTCAATCAATTCAGCACCTAGCCTGTTTACCAGTTCGATCTGCTGTTGGAAGGAGTGCACAACCTTGTTCTTCTCACTACGCATTTGAGCCAACTCCTTTTCTAACTCTTCATTGATCTTCATCAAGGCTTCTTTTTCTTTCACCACTTGCTCGTAGGCCTCCCTAGTAACAGTGGTTGGTTCTTCCACCGGAATATGAACAAGGACTGGTGCAGCTGGAAATGGCATCAGTAATTGTCTTGCTCTCTCCTCGATCCAAACTTTGTAGGGTGCATAAGCCTGACAATCATTCTTCCCCAACAGTGGTTTCCCTCTTCTATTAATACGCATCCACGCGTGCTGAAGCTTAGCTAGTAACTCTCCATTCAAATCACCGGTGAAGTACAGAGATTCCTGCACTTCTTCCTCTTGAGGTGGGTTCTTCAACGCGTATCCAAACTGGCGAACAAACAGAGAAGGGTTGTAATTGATACACCCTTTCCTTCCTATCAACGGAACATTAGGATACCCAGAACAACTGAAAATAAGCTCAGACCCCAACAAGTCTCGGTCAAACCACTCTATGTCTTCAGAAGATAGCCTCATCATGCGCTCTGGCCAGTCAGCTATAGTTGCACTATCCACAAAAGGTCCCTTCAGGGGAAGATGGCTCTTAAACCACATGTTCAACAGCGGCGCACAACAGTAAATAGTCTTTCCCCTTCTGTTTTCATTTTTGTAGTGCAATGAATGATAGAAGTCTCCAATCAAAGTGGGCACCGGGTTGCCAGCAGCAAACAGATGGAAAACGTCCAAGTCCACAAAATTGGGTAAGTTGGGAAACAACACTATTCCGTAAATGCATAGAGCCAAGATAGTATTAAAGACTATCCATCACCCGTTCTTGGCATACTCTTGAGCTTTGCCAACCAGAAAATCAAGGGAGAAACCTGGGACCCCTAGCCAAGAAGTCACTAACAGTTCAGCAGCGTTCATGTGCAAGGCCTTAGCTAAGTCCTCCAACTTGGGCTCAGCGGCTGAATGAATAAAGGGAACCTTATTCTGCACTGGTAGCTCAGTAAACTCTACATACTCTTCAATGGTAGGCCCCAGAATAAAGTCAGCAAACGTGAAACATCTCAATGCGGGGTCATAGAATTGCATCAAGGTGTACAGCCCATTCATCTCAACAGCAGTGGGCTTGCAGACTAATCTCAACAATCTTCCATGACTTATCCTGAAACTTCTCCTAACCTCCTCATCAGCAAGGGACATCAGACCAAGTAAGGGAGTAATGTCAGGTGTAGGTAGCTTATACGCAACTGTCTTTCTCAGACCAGCCATGATCAACAAGCAGAAGTCTGGGCACTAGAACCAGGGAATATGCAAATGCACCTGCAGCACAGACACACGTTAATGGGATGCAATGATAATGGTTATGCAAAAAATACAATGCAAATAACATGCAACAGGGACCAAATGCCGTGGCTGAAAAGCCTGAACCATATCAAAAGTCTCAGATAGACCCTCCAGAATTCCTCAAGCCCTGGTCTCAGATAGACCCAAAACAAAGCTCCAACACTGGTCTCTGATAGACCCCACATCATAACTCCAACTGGTCTCTGATAGACCTCACAACTGTCCATAAATACCCAGGATCTCAGATCAAGAAATAACCGATATCTGAAGGTCTAGTTACCTGCATAACCCCAAACCCTCTCACGGGTAGGTGTCCTAGTAACTGACAAAGGTATGGCATCCTATGCGGTCGTCGGCGTCACAGACTTTCAGGGTTGATGATACGATTCCCATAAGGAGTGGCATCACCAATTCCTGAAGAGGCCTCACTTAGCCAACTTCCAAGTGATCGGTTCCCGGAGTCGACAATTCAGCTAACCAACAACCCCTTCGACCCAAAGGGTAGAAAAAGAAGTCAACCAGAAGAACCTCGCCCGAGTGTAGATTTCGTGGGACACTAATGCAAGCAAAGCCGGCACGCGCCCACTACTTTCTACTCTAATTCTAAGTGCACTCAAGCCCAGGTCCGGCTTATCTTTCAATCATAGAACACCCGTCACACCCCAATACAACAATAATATCAATAATATAATGCTGAAAGTAAATGACAGAAAAATAAATCCATACAAAATCCTCGACGGGAAAACAAGCGCTAGGATTGACTCGCTTAAGGGACGTTGGATCCCAAATGCATAAGGAACTATCGCAGTTCTTAGCAGCCAGGGGACGTTGGATCCCCAGCAGAGTCGCCAGCTGTCGCTACTGCGAAAATCGGCGCCGGCTGAACAGAATAGTCGCCACCGTGCGTTATTTATCCCAACGGAGGGAAAGGAAACGCTCAGAGTAAACCTACCGCAAAGACGGGAAAGGAATGGTCATCGCAACCAAATCCTGGATTCGGGAGTCGGTTACGCAAGGGGAAGGTATTAGCACCCCTCACGTTCGTCGTACTCGACGGGATCCACGCTTGTTTTCGGGTATGGATTGTTATTCTATCTACTCTACAGGTCTGGGGTTAAAAAGAAAATAAAATGACTCGGCAAAGTATCACACTTTATGCCTACGTATTCCCGTCTGAAATGAGAAATCAGAGTCAACGTAGTTCGCCTACCTACTGGAAAGGAGGGGAAGGTTGCTCGCTAGGATATCGCATCCTATGCCTACGTACTTTCATACAGCATGAAAGATCAGAGCAAACGTAGTTCGGGCCACGTACGACACAAGTCTGTCTTGATTGTTTTTATCTCCTTCTGAAAAAGGGTTTTCCTGATTACTGGTCCAAGCGGACAAAAATGACGTTTTGATGAGTTCACATTCTTTTACGGAAGAAGTGTCTTTTATTGGATTTGAAATCTTATTGTGTTTTTCTGTTTGTTTTGAGAAAGAAGAGAAACAGCAACTCTAACCTATGGTTGCGAAGGGAATCAAACTGACTTAATGTTATCATGCATGGGTTAAGACCTAATGTCTATCATGCTCCTCTCTTGCGCAGAGAGAAACAGAGATCCTAAGGGATAAACGGAAACAGAAACAATAGCATATATACAATAAAGCAGTAAAATGCATGGATGCAGCAATACAAGCGAGGCAAGGGAGTCCCACTCAACCTCGAACCTAGAAAACAACAGGCAAAAGTGAACAGAATTCACTTTCAACCTAACAGGTTAAACAGCAAGCAACACAGTCAGGGAAATTCAAACAATACATCAAAAGTTAAACAGCTAAAATAAACAGCCAACAGCAGTCCTCATCAACATTTGTCTTCAAGTCATCTTCAACCATCCATAAGCTTCAAGCAAGCATCAGTCTTCATCTTCAAGCCTTCAAGCAAGGTCTTTATCATCAGTCTTCAGGGCTTTTCTTCAAGTCTCAATCTCCAAGATGAATATCAGTCAACAAGATGGAATGAATGTTAAACAGTCAATTGCCTACCAAGGGTGGCTCATTGACTGTTAACATTATACAGACAATTTTCTCTCAAAAGTTCTATCTTTCAAATACATTCACTAATCCTTCCAAAGGAAGGAGGTGGATATTTAAAAGAGACTTTGAATCATAGAGAAAGGATGGAGGCAAACAAGACCTTCCATGGTTGTGAATCAAGCTTTCTACTCTAGAGCTCTGCCTAACTCCTAGATCCTATAACCTTCAACAGCTGCCAGCAAGGGATACTCCTCATCAACTCTGGAAGTTGGTCTTCATTCTCCTTGATCTTCAGATGGACTTCATCAACTCAGTCTTCAGCTCAAGCCCCAAGCCCCAAACAAGCCCAATACCCCACACAATCAAATAATAACCCTAGAGAGGGCACACCACACAGTCAATCAAATACAAGCAGTATACTAATAGTAACAGTAGAATAGGGGAAACCTAGTAATTCCTAAGGGATCTATCATCTACCCATAGTACCCCTATAGTCCCATACCCTAAAATTCAAACTACAACTCCTAAAAGAATTGATTTACTTCACCTATGTTATCTCCTAAACCCTAGTTTTGATTCTCCTAATCACACCTAAACAAATCATCTAAAATTAAATCCTAAAATCATGAATTAAATATTATATACAAGCTAAAGTCCTAAGTTAATCACCGTAAAAAGAATGGATCAAAAATGTAAAAGCATCTAATTAAACTAAAATCAACAATATCACATATCAAACTAAACATTATTTACAACCTATTTAAAAGAAAAATATACTAAAAATATAAAAATAAAATGAAATGCCAATTTTTTTTATATGATAATTTTCTTAACAGAAATATGAAAAGGATGCAAAAACAACCAATTAAAAATATGCAATTTTCCATTTGTTATGAATTTTTAAAGAATTAAAAGGAATTAAGTAAAATTAAAATGAATTAATTGGGTTAGGAGGTGCAGTTATCAATTATTCTAGTTAAAATAAGAGAATGGGCCCAGACCGGGGGGCGCGCATAGCAAAGCGCGTCTGGGCCCAATGCATGCTTAGAAAATACAAAAAAAAGAAATAAAGTGAAACGGTGCAGAAAGCAGAAAAACTAGTTAAAATTGGGATTGGGCCTTGCTAGCGGGGTGTGAAAAGCAACTGATTATTGAGCCCAGGATGCATTAAGTGAAACGCATCGTTTCATCCCACTCAGTCTTTCCCTCCAGATCTCCAATTAAATCTGCGCCCTTGGATTGGATTGCAAGTCAAAGTCTCCAAACTAATCAGACGGCTCTCACTTCGTCTTCTTCCTCTAGAAACCCTAGGTTCAGAAAATCTCTCCCATGCACAAACATTCATCCTCTCTGTTCTCCCTCGATTCTCCATGAAATTCCATCATTCCAAAATCAAAAATGCTCTGCATCTCTCCCTCTACACAGCCATGGCAATATCTTCCTCTAAAACTCAACCAAAAATCAAACCCGATAGGTAGAAGGTATTGACTCCACCATTTTGCACTGAGATCAAACAGTCCAATTCTTGCTAACTCTTACCCTAACATAATCTACACGCCACGCTGATCACTCTCATATATCTAACCAGTATTCTCAAGCCCTAACCTAGGAGTTCTAAGCCCTAACAGCTTTGGTGCACCAATGGCAACTTCCATGAAATGTCTTCAAACTCAACAGAAATGATCCTCTAACCAATCCTAACCATTCTAACCTAATAATCTCTAACATGCTAACTAAATCAACCAATTCGAAGGGAAACACCAACCTGGTTTGATGATGAAAACAGAGGCATAATCCTTTAGATCCAAGGCTTGCAATGCTTGGGACTTGATCAACAAACTTGATTCTTGATTCTGTATGCAATAGATCTTGTTCAAACCTCTTGAATCTTGCAATCACAATCTTCTTGCACCTTGGATGATGAAGTTGGTAGCACACGATTCCTTCCTCAATTCAACCAGATATTGATGGAAATGTGATCTATGATGGATTTAGATGATGATATGATCAAGAAGTTTGGAAAATGATGAAGGTTTGATGAAGTTTGAGATGAATTTGCAAAATGGAAGAATGAGATATAACTATGTGTTATGAACAAAATGAATCACCAACCCTTGCATGAAGCTACTCAATTCAATATATAGATGAAATTAGAAAGCTCTAGAACTTTGTAGAAACTTCTTGTGCACACTTTCCTTGAATTTTGATTATGTTACTTCCTTTGTAAGCCAACTAGCATATCTTCCAAATTTTGAAACAAACTCAAAAATCCACTTTTGCCAATGTTCTTAAAACATTTTTTCCAATCAAAATGACCTATAATTTTATCCCATTTGGCCAAGTTATGAAAAATCTCAATTTTAGGTCACTTTTATTCATTAAATTCCCTTTTTAAATGACCAAATTTGAAACCTTGAGCTATGAACATTTACAATCTTTCATGATCACTTTTCTAGACTCAAAATGTCATTTGGAGCAAGTTTGATGTTGTGAAGTTTTTCATTTGAAGCTTCCTTGTATGAGTTTTGGGCATAGGCTTGAAATGACCTGTAATTCTCAGATGACCAAAATACCCTTTCCTTGCCAAGATCATAAGTAGAGTTCCACAAATCATATGAAGGCATACCATACCTTTATAGAAAGATAATACAATGAGGAACAACTCTTATGTTGACAAGAAATTCATTTGAAATCTCCTTGAGGGGTAAACGTTGCTTGGAAGACAAGTAACTTTCACAGACAAAATTTCAGATACCTCAGATGACCTGTAACTTGCAAGGACCATAACTTGAGTTCTATAAATCTCCTTGATGTCTTCCACCACTTAAATTAAAGGTCTTGAGATCCCCTACAAGTTTCATGTTGGCCAATGATCCATTTGAAGCTTTAATTTTGAATTATCTTGCTTGGAAGTTTGACCTAAATCAGGGGATTTTACACAGAAACCCTAATTTAGAAACTCCTCTTCTTCTTGATTTCTCTTGATTTCTTCTTGGCACAACACCACATCCTTCTATACATGTCAAATTATGAACCCCACATCTCTCAAATAGCCCTTGATGCTCTTCAATCAATCATTTGACCTAGGGTTGACCCAGGGTTGACCCAGATGAAACCCTAGTTGACTGCCTTCAACTGCAACTCTTGTGATCACATCAATGACTTGTCTCACTTTCAAAATGACTCTCTAAGTCCTCCATGATGTCTAGATACCCTCTATGCTCAATCCACAGCTCACAACTTCTCTGATGGTCTTTAAATGCCCTCAAGGTAGGAGAGAGGCCCACTGCTTGATCCACTGACTTCCTAGATTTCAATTTCTTTCTGATGACTTGGATAAGATTGAATTTGAAAAATAACCTATTGATAAGCTCATAGAGATGAGAATAGTACTTGGTCCCTTGTTGGATGATTTGCTATGCCATGCTATGCAGATGATTAGACTATGTACATGACTCTATATGCAAATGCTAATGTAATTGAAACATAAACCAAGTGAAATAGGTTGAGCAAATTTTAGGGTGCAAATTTTGGTGAGGGTCTATCATAGTCATTAACGATAGATTATGCGATGTTTGTTTGTTTTTCGCTCCGTCATCCTTTTGGTGGGGGGGTCTGTCATAGTCATTAATGTCAGATTGTGCGATAATGTTTTTGCCCTACCGTCCTTTTGATGGTAGCAGCTAAATGTGTTTGCTCTATCATCCTTTTGGTGGTAGTAGCCGTATGTGTTTCATCCCATCATCTTTTTGGTGATGATGACCTTTTTGCCGGTTATTTACAGTTTACTCAGAGGTACGCCTCCTCCAGCACTTTCGATTCCCAAGCTTTCCTTTGCTTTTCGGACACATTTAGGGTCTTTTTTATATCTAATTGCCTTCTGCCTTGATTGAGTGAGCGCCATAGCCATTCATCTTACTCGGTCTAATCCAATTACATATGGGCATCTGTCATACCCTAAATTTGTCCTACCTTTATGCAACCTCCATTATGTATATTTACCCACTTGCTTCATAAAAAAATCCAAAAAATGTGTTGTTATTTTCACTTAAGGATACAAGTCAGACATGTGGATAATGTTGAATGAGGAATGGTTCAGGTCACCTGGTTGGAGCTAATTTTTGCAGAATTTTTTAATACAGTGTATACTTCAAAGCATTATTCCTTGATTTCAAGGCAATAAGGCCAAATTGGAGTAATGGTGTATCCCGGAACGACCCATTTTATTTCATATGGTGGTTGGGTTTACGATACTGTTACATGTTGTTATGGATCGTTTCTATGTGGATCAGGATGTGCAGGAGTAGTGATTAATTCAAAGTGTTGTTTCAAGATGAATTCAAAGATCTATGGAATTGTTTTTAAGATGTTCAATCAAGATTCAGTTGCTTTCCATTTTTGAAAAATTAATTACAAAGCACGTTGGGTGCAGTTTTGATTCGATTATTTTTACTCATTTACCTTGGAAACTTTAATCGAAATGGTTGACAATTCAAGATTAAAGATCAAAGAATTCTTTAAGCAAATTTCGGGACGCAAATAGCAATCATCAAACTCAAAGGAAATTATGATTCATTTTTTCTTATTTGTAAATCCATAAGCCAATGTTACAATTTAGAAGGCCCATTCTCATTACCATTTCCCATACAAGTCTAATTTGGTTAGAAATTAGCAACAAAATAAATACAAAAATAATTGTTTCATATGTTTATTTGAAACACTACAAGCCCCACACATATCACTACTTCAAATGTATTTCCTCACACCAGTTGAAAAAGGCACTAGAGCCTTCATGAGGCCCCACATGGATCACCAACTTGAAGCCACAATTCCAGCTGCAGAAAACGGCGAAAGAAGATATCACGTGCCTGCAGCTCGTACAATGTTGCAGTACCTCACAGCCACCTCCATACTACCACCTGCGAAATAGAAAGGATTAGCCACCAACCTTTTTTCAAGACCCCACAATAACCATAACAGCAATCCATAATCACAATACAACACACGAGTAACATCCCACTCCTAGCAAGTCATCAAAACAGTAAGAATTTTTACAGAAAAAAAAATATAAAAGAAAGAAGGCCTGCAGCCCCAACGTCGACAGCATGTCCGTGCAACGAGTCACGACATCTACGTTCAGACTAAATTTTCACAAACCCCTCTTTGCAGCATAACCCACCCATTTTTCCAAGCTATAACTTATGCAGAAACTGAGGATTCATAAACAATACGGAGTAGGCCACACCAAACCACTTCATATACTCCCCACAATCAATTCACCCATCTCCAAAAACTAGCATCGCAGCGGTAATAAAAACTTCACGCATCCACCGAAATCGCAACCTGCCTGTACCAATTACCAACCATACTTTTTCATACCATACACGACAAAATTTCACAGACCTACACAAATGACAAAAAATAGTACGACCCCAAAATTTTCGGTAAAATTTCGTACCAGAGCCAACACGCACCACAAGTGTCAAAGTTGCAAATGAGCAGTAACAACAGCTACTCATCCCCAGCCTTATTTCAACCATGGCAAAACCACATACAAATGCAGTAAGGAAACCTCAGCTTCTTCGTATTATACATCCTTTTAACGCACCTGTCATGAAGCCATGAAACAGAAAAAAGCAATAAAATAATCAGCTAGCAATGAATTATGCAAAACAGAAAAAGCCACACCAGACAAATTCTGCATCAAAACATACCAGCCTGCTATTACCATACTTCCCTGTCCAAAACCTCACAGCCGACATTACCTGCTATGGCCGGTACAAACCGCAGGAAAACCCATGCCAGACAAGGCCTACACAAAACAATAAATTCACATAAATTGAAAAAAAAACCAAAATTGTAGAGGGGCTACCATGTACAGAAGAAATGTTGCACACAACTTACACGAAAAGATAATAAAACCTGCTCCAATTATGCAGGGCCGAAAAAAATACCTCTCACCTTAAACCAAAAATCTTCAGCTTTCACCTTTAAAAACCCCAAACCAGTCCTTCAACAAGGGGGAAAAAACGACTCATTTCTCACCAACAACCTATAACCATAAAACCTTTCATTTCTTCTCAAATCTCATTCACTTTGGGTTCATCCTTCCTCCATCATCTTCAACTAACAACAAAAACTTTCAACTGATAATCCATCTCCTTGACCCTTCCTCCATAACCTTCTACAAACTCACCCAGAATAACAACCACCGACCATCTTTCTCAACACCATCAGCCCTCAAAAATCACATTTTAACCCAAACGGCCTAAATCTGAAATCCAATATGAAACTCATATCAACCTATAAACTTCCATTTTTCCACACTTAAATCTAAACCTTCCCTTCAAACAAACCCTCATTTCAGAAACTCAGATAAACCTCCGCCATCTTCGAACACCAAACTGGACCTCCTTCCGCAAATCCACAATCTCCATCGAAAAACCATACACAACATCTTCGAACTGCCAACCATTCACAGCTCAACCTTCGAACGATACAACTGAAACCGACCGTCTTCACCTTCGAACGTTGCTTAAACCCCTCTTTCAACAACCGTCTGAACCTCCTCATCTTCTTTCCTCACAAAATCTTCGAACATCGAACAAGAACAAAACCATCGGAAACCCTTCCGTTAACTCGCAACCAACGAAAATCTTCTTTGACAAAGCCCAGATGAACCTTAAAACTTCCATCAAACCCAGCTTTGAACAATTCTCCTTCAAACCTCTCATTCCATCAACCCCAAACCTAAACCCACTGAATACGTAAATCACTAAACCACTGACCGCCACCGCTTTCCTCCATTAACAAACCCAGACGTAAATCCACCATATCCTTCATCTTAACACACTGAACAGAGCAACGGATTAAGAGGAGGATGAATCGAGAGCCAAAACATCCAAAACTGGAAGAAGCAAAAACGGAAGGTTGGGATGAGAGAGAGCGATAACAAAGAGGATTTTATTTGCTTGACTGTTTCAACGAAGGAGAAGAGGAACTTTTATTTTATTTTATTTTATTTTTATCGATTTTAATTTATTTTGTTGGTTGTTGGTCCGTTTGGGTCTCACGGCCCGTGGACATCCCCCCAATTCATGATTTACCTCCTTTTTCTATTTTCTTGTTGATATTTCTTAATTAATTTTTGACATGTCAATATATATTATTATTAATTATTAGGTATATTATTGTTAGTTATTTTTTTTTATATATATACTGTATTTTGTAAATATGTTAATTTATTTAATTAATATTTTATTTTTCTAAAACTATTTTTTATATACATTTTGTATTAATTAGTTTTTATATAATCCTTAATTTTCTTTTCTTTAAAATATATATATTGTATATTATTTTTTAGATAGTTCATTTTTATAGTTTCCGAATTTCAATTTTATATCCTATTTAGAAGTTGAGCAATTACTTTTTTGTAGAAGTTAAATTTTATTTCTCTTTTATTTTTGGGCTCTTTATCCCATTTTCTTTGTTTTGGTCGATGACGATACCCCGGGTTATAGTTTGTCAAATTATTGACAGATAATAACAAACCCGAGACCATTTCTTTTCAAAACTTTCATTTTCGTTTTTTATCCACTTTTTCTTATTCCCTAGTCAATGATGACTTTAATGATTATTATCGGTCAAATTATTGATAGATGATAATTCAGTCAAGACTATGTCACTTTCGCTTCAAATTATCTTTTAAACATTTTCTCGAAAAAAACTCCAAAAGAAGGGGATTCTTGAAATCTAGCATTTCTTGGATCTTCGAGTGAATAATTCTCGAGGCACGCTCTTGAGTTGTTATTCATTCAATCTTTTGATTTTCTCAAACGCATTTTCTCAAATTTTTTCTCGATTAAAACTCCGAAGGAAGGAGATTCTTGGAATCTAGCATTCCTTGAATTTTCGAGTGAATAATTCTCGAGGCACGCCCTTTGAGGCGTTATTCACTCAACCTTTCGACTCTTTCAGATTCAATCAATTTCAAACATTCTCCTAAGTCGAATGCTCGTCCGCATTCGCAACCCACATTTCATTCACAACTCCTCGTGGTTTCGATATTAGGGGCACCCTCAGGGACTAATATCGTTTCTCACAATTCTAACCCTTGACACGTCGTCAAGTCGGTTTCATTTTCAAACAAATCCTCGATACGTCGTCGAGCTACTTCAAAATAACTTCCTTTTGGCCTCGCATGCCATCTTTCGATTCGATCTTTTCACATACGTTTTTTTAAACTTACGAAAGAGGGATGTTCTTAGAATCTAGCATTCTTTGAATATTCGAATGAGGAACTCTCGAGGCGCGCCCTTGAGTTGTTATTAATTCATTCTTTCGATTTCAAAACATCCAACTCTTTATCTTCAACTTATTTAGTCAATTCCCGAAAGAACTGAGTTCTTGGAATCTCGCATTCTTTGAATTCTTGAGTGACAAGCTCTTGAGGCGTGCTCTTGGGTTGCTTGTCAATCACTCTTTCGTCTCTTTCTCAAACTTCCAATCTATTCAACCTCACCTTGTCGTGGTTGTTACCACGAACTACGGATGCTCTGATTCTTTATTCATTCTTGAATATAAGATACGTAGGCACAAGATTGCGATGATCTTGGCGAACACACTTCCATTTTTCTCCCCTATTCCACACCTCTATCCATCTTCCATTTCCCCCCATCCTTTCCCGTAGTCGAACTACGACGCTCTGATTTCTCATTCTCGTCCGAATGAGCATATGTAGGCACAAGGGCCCCAATCCTTGGCGAGCACCCTATCCTCTAACCACCCATCTCTCCTTTGCGTCTTTAACCTTTTAACCTACCAATTCTACCTTTAACAACGAGAAGAAAACAAGTAAACCTAAACAACACTCCCCACATTGACCTTAAGAGGTTCCCGTCGAGTACGACGGACGTGAGGGGTGCTAATACCTTCCCCTCACGTAACCGACTCCTGAACCTGGAAATTGGTTGCGACGGCCCTGTTCCTATCCTTTCGTTTTAAGAGGTTTTCTCGATATTTTCCTCTCCCGTTTATTCGGGAAAAATAAAGTTCGGTGGCGACTCTGTCGAACCGCATTTCCGCGCCTTTCGCGCGAGGGTTGTTTCTCCGAAATGTCTCAGTGATTTTTCGAGGTGCGACAGCGCTTGACAGTAGGAAAGTTTCCTACAGTGGAAAGTCTGATCAGGATAGAATGCAGGATGCCCGAATGGTCCGAGAATCGGGGCAAGCTATTATCAAGTGATCCCCAGTGAGGTCAGCCATCCAAAGTCATTATTCTGGGGCAATCAGGTAGAGATTCGGTAAATCTCTCGTAGCTAGAGGCACTATACCAAATCAGCCAGTCAGGGGCAAAGTCATTACAGACAGGGGCAGACCATCCTAAGAGCGCAGAAGTTGTTTCTTGCCCGAGAGGCATTTGATTTGAAGCAGTTTTGTCGAGATTCAGAATGCTGGGGCATTTCATATCAGACCGTCAGGGTACAGGTTTTCAGATTTCCTTTTGAGGACTATCCCCACAGAGGTCCCACAAGCTGGGGCATATCAGAAGCGAAGGAATTGTTCTTCTCCGTGTCATCAGAGTTACTCAGAGCTACTCAGAGCTATTCGAGCAGATTCAGCTAATCTCCAAGTGTGAGTCGAATGTCGGGAAGTCGTGTTACCATCTACTGACCCTTCAATCAGAAGCTGTGAATTCAGACAGGATATTGTTCAGCGTCAATCATACATGACCCATCACGGATAGCCTAAAGCCCAATTCTTATTGGCAATTTTCAAGAAGCCCAATCCTTATTGGCAATTTTCAAGAAGCCCAATCCTTATTGGCAATTTTCAAGAAGCCCAATCCATATTGGCAATCACTGTGAGGCCCAATCCGTAGTGGCACATCATTTCAAAATCCAATCTTCATTGGTACGCAGGAAGACTCCGTCTGTTTTCCACAGCGCAAGTCCAATTTTCATTGGCACGGGTAAGCTATCCCTGACAGAAGTCCAATCATGATTGGCACATTCAGTTATTCCCCAGCGAAGTTGGCTTCACTTTCCCAGCATTTATTTTGCTGGAATAATTCTGTGAAGTCTGGTTATCCCCAGCGAAGTTGGCTTGGTCTTCAGCATTTATTTTGCTGAAGCGGATTTCTGTATCCAACTTCTCCAGCGACCCGAGCCTGCATTTGCATTTGCATATATCATCATATTTGCATCATACTTACATTTCATCCTCAAATGCATAGAATTTCCATCCTATATGGAGCATTACGCCATAGAAAAATTCAAGCATACGCATATGCATATGAAGCATAAGCCAGTTTTTCTATCAGCCTTCAGTGGCAACAGGAAGTACTCTGTAATCAGTTCAGGGGCATTTATCTAGCAGCTTTGTTCAGATAGCTCTTTGGTGTTCGATTCTCAGATCAGGCAACGGTTATGCTTTACTCATCAGTCGTCTGATATTGACAGACTTCTCTTCCCGTCAGTTCACATTGACGATGGGTTTCCCCCAGCGGGCCTTCTCTGTCTATCATTAGACATTGGGAGTTTGGGAAATGGTTTTCTCCGTCTATCCTTAGACGCTGAGAGGTTTCAAGGCGATCTTTCAGATATTGGCGTTCTTTCTGTTTTTTGGATGAGATGACATTTCAAGAAGGTTTTTCTGACCGTCGATCCTTATTGACGTCGAGGCTCTTCAAAGAATGTTTGGTTTTCCTAGTTGTTGATCCTTATCAACGGCATGGCTCTTTGGAGGTGGTTTTTCTTCTTGTCAATCCTTATTGATGATGTGGCCCCTTTGAAGGTATTGTTCTTTCCATCAATTCCTGTAGACGAAAGGATTCTGAAATTTGATGGGTGGTGATGAACATGGTTCTCTTTCCGCTGACGGGTTTTCCTTCGGGATGGTGCCTTGCTGTCTATCCTTAGACAATGTGAGTATTGGATATTGGTTTTCCTTCGGGATGGTGCCTTGTTGTCTATCCTTAGACAATGTGAGTATTGGATATTGGTTTTCCTTCGGGATGGTGCCTTTCTGTCTATCCTTAGACAATGTGAGTAGGATAATGGTTTTCCTTTGGGATGGTGCCTTTCTGTCTATCCTTAGACAATGTGAGTAGGATAATGGTTTTCCTTCGGGATGGTGCCTTGCTGACTATCCTTAGACAATGTGAGTATTGGATATTGGTTTTCCTTCGGGATGGTGCCTTTCTGTCTATCCTTAGACAATATGAGTAGGATAATGGTTTTCCTTCGGGATGGTGCCTTGCTGTCTATCCTTAGACAATGTGAGTATTGGATATTGGCTTTCCTTCGGGATGGTGCCTTTATGTCTATCCTTAGCCAATGTGAGTAGGATAATGGTTTTCCTTCGGGATGGTGCCTTTCTGTCTATCTGTAGACGATGTGAGTATGGATATTGGTTTTCCTTCGGGATGGAGTCTTCCCGTCTATCCTTAGACAATGTGAGTATTGGATATTGGTTTTCCTTCGGGATGGGGTCTTTCTGTTTATCTGTTGACGATGTAAGTATGGTTATTGTTTTCCTGCGGGATGGTGTCTCCGTCTATCAATTGACGATGGGAGGTGATCAAGTGCATGTTGATCCAACCTTCGGGTTTGTTATATGTGGTGTCACACAAGTAACTAAGGTTAAAGTCAAATCTCTTTATCAGAGGATCGATCAGTTTGTTGCCATAATAATTGGATTCAGTTCTCTGGATGGTGTTTCCCAAGCAAGTGTGAAGTTTATTTCTGCGGTTGGCAAATTTTCGGGTTTATTTTGTATTCAACCGTCTTCTACCTCTGAATGTTTGAAGGCTGTTCGCTCTTCAACCCTTCAGGTCCAAGCCGCTTGAATAGGGGCAGCTGTTGCACCCTAAAATTTGACCAACCGGTCCCCATATCTGGTTTATGCTTCAACGCGTTTTTTATTCGCATTCGCATACGGCATGCATTGCATTTTTATCATTCAGATTGATTTTTATCGGGATTGCAGTCCCTGGCGTCTCAGGCAGTACAGGCCAGTCGGAATAAAAGTCTGTTGAGAATTGGTGCTCGTCTCCTGTGTTTTCAGGCCATCTCGGGGCCCGGGTTTTGCTACGGTTGCGCAATTGGGTTTTATTCGATTTAATCGGCTTCCTGGCATTTTTAGGATTTTTTCTATCATTTTCTAGATTTTTTAATGCATCAATAGTTTTTTAATAGGTTTAGTTGTTTTTTTAGGATTTAATAGATTTGTTTAGATTTTTAAAAAATAATAATAATAAATATTCTTTTTTCTTTAGAGATTTAATAGACTTAAAAAAAATTTAGATATTGATTTTCTTTTAATAGATTCTTTTAAATAGATAATTAGATATTAATTTTCTTAATAGAATAGTTTTAAAAAATAGATATTAGGGTTTTTAGATATTATTAGAGTTTAGTTGTGTTTTTTTTCAAAATTAATAGAATAGCTTTTTTAAAGAAAAAATGGGATTAAATGTTTTTAGATTTTATTAGATATTGTTTGTTTTTCAATTTTAATAAGAGTAGTTTTTTAATAATAGATATTAAATACTGTTTTAGATTTTTTTTGCTTTTTTTAGATTTAATTAAATTTTTTGATAAATAGTTTTCTTTAAAAAAGGATTAATGGTTTTAGTTTTTTAGAGTTTATTTGATTTGTTTTTCAGAATTAATTAGATTTTTTTTTAGATATTAAATTTTTTCTTTCTGATTAATTAGAAGTTTATCCTTTAATTCTCGTTTTAATAGATTGATTAGGTTTAATAATAGATTAATTAGGGTTTATTTTTTAATTTTCGTTTAGGAGTTAATTGGGTTTTTTTAGTTTAATTTTGTTGTGTTTTTGGAGTTAATCTGTGAGTTTATTGAAGCTAATCACGTTTTAAGTCCAATAATCCAGGTCAAGTCTTAATTGGGCCAAGTATCCATTATCCAAGCCCAGTCAGAGTCCATTTTCGCCAGGCCACATGTCCTATAAAATCCATGCCACGCGTGCGTTTCCCTCTTCTTCCACTTGGCCACTTCACACTCTGAACCCTGCCACGTTTCACCCTCTCTCTCTCTCTCTCAGACCTGCCACCTCACTCCCCCACGTGGCCTCTCCTCGTTCCACTCCTCAGCCACGCGTCTCACCTAGCTTTCTCTCAGACTGCATGGTGAACCCATAACACCCCTCGCCGGAATACTCACCGGCCGGCATGCAAAGACCGGCGCCACCCTAACCAACCGTCTCCGACCGCCCTAACCATCACCGAACCACCAAATTCATCGGAAACTGTAGAAATTTCCAGAAAATTTCATCTAATCTTCATCTTCCTCACCGATCCACCGATCCGCCTTCATCAACATTCTACCGGAAACATCTTAATCACCAGAATCTTCATCTTCTCCGATCCAACTTCACCATAATCTTCATTTTTTTTTCCAGAAATCTTCATCTGAGATTGCATCAGATTCGTCCAACTCCCCAGATCATCAAGAACAGCTGCATCGTGCTTCATCTTCAAACGAGCCTCAAGACTTTGAACGTGTTCTTCAACCTTCATCTCCAGATTCGCTCATGAACCTTCATATCTTCAAACACAAATCTTCAATCATCGTTCGGTCTAGCCTCAAACTTCGTCGAGATATGCAAATCTTCATCAACATTCTTCGTCATCTCTAGAGTTTCGCTTGAAGATCCTCCATCCAAGAACCTTCAGTGTTCATCATCAACATTTGTCATCGCTCGTCTCCAGGTTCTTCCAAGTCTTCCAGACGCCTCCATCTTCAAGAAGTTCCTCCAAGAACCTCCGTCTTCATCCGATTATCCAGGTTTTTATTATTCTTTCTCTAACTCGTAAGTGTTCGTAGCCGGTTTAGTTAGCTGATTGTTAGGTTTTAAAAGGGAGTAGGTCGAGGCATCTGGTGAGGGTTTGGATGCTAAGATTTGGTGAGGCGAGTTTAGATTAGGGTTGCGGTGAACTGAGTTTGAGGCGATGAACGCGTTGGAGTTTAGGGGAAGATTTCTGTTTGAGAAAGGTTTGAGGGATGGGGAGCGCCTCTGCGCCGTTTAGGGTTAGGGTGAAGGAGATGAACAGTAGTCAGTGGAATGGTGAAATGTGAGGAGTTTTAGGGTTTGTTTTACTGAAGGTGAAGACTGGGCTCGGGCATTAGGCCCAGTTACCATATTACTAATCCACGCCCCATGTTTCTAGTGGCACCCCCTCCCCCGGGTTTGTATTTTGTTTGGGCCATTACAAAGCTGCTATTAACACCCCCGTTTGGAGGCCCAAACCTGGAACCAAGCGAGTTACTCGCTATTTGTACCCCCCTGCTTGCTTATTTTTTGGTGTTTTTCTGAATAAGACTGGGCCCAGCGTATTGCTGGCTACACCCCCCATCCTGGGCCCAATATATTCCTGAAATGTAAATAGTTGCTTTTGCCACCCCCTTTTAATTGAATTTTGTTTTAATTTTCTTCATTTGTATATAGTTTTACAAAATAATTCATAATAAAATCAAAAATATTCATTTTTGCATGGGATTTTTTTCCTCATTTTAATAATGATGTCAAGAAAATTGTGAGAAAATAAAAATAGTATTTTAATCACTTTTCCATTTATGGTGAATTTTCACATTTAATTGCTTTTCATTTTCATTTTGTTTGTACATACATTTTGGTTAATTTTGTTTAGCCATTTGATTTCATATTTTGATGCCATTCTTTTTGTGGTAGTTAGATTAGAACATTAAGTTCCCCCTGGATTTATTCCACATTTTTTTGGATTAATCTTGATTAGTTTTGATTATAAAACATTAGGGTGATAGTTTTAGGGTTCAAACTCAACATAGGTGCATCATAACATTTTATTTTGGGGCTTTTAGCATGAATTAGGTTATGGGACATATGGGGTATGTAGGGTAGATATAGAAATCCCCTTAGAATAAATCCTAGAATTTTAAATACTATTTTACTATTTTTAGTATATTTTGCAAATGGTGTGTTTGTTTGGTGTTCCCACTTGGGGTTTATATTGCTTGCTTGGGCTTTTGGGCTTTTTATTTGGGGTATGGGGCTTGGCTGGAGCTTGTGGATCATGAAGAATCAAAGGAGAAGATTGAGGATAATAATCAAAGCTTTGTGCGTGAAGATTGCTTGGATTGAAGATGTTTTTGAAGACATAGGAAATAATAGGAATAAGCAGAGCCTTAGAATAGACTGAATTCTTTGTACAAACATGGATAGCTTCATGTGCTTCCATTCCTCTCTATGACATAAATTCCATCCATGATATTCACCTCCCTCCCTTGGAGGGATAAGTGGTTTTATCTAGGAGGTAGAACTTTGAGGGAAACAGTCTGTTACAATGTCAACTATTCATAGACTTCCTTTGGTTGTCAATGAACTGTTTGACATTCAATTTATTCTGATAAATCAATTCTCATCTAGGAGAGCTTGCCTTGAAGAAAGAAGCCATTGAAGATAGATATGAAGCTCAAAGATTGACAAAGATGAAGATTATTCATGTCAGAATGGTGCAGCTGTTGAAGCTAGGGTTTACTGTTGTCTGGAGCTATCTGCTGTCTGATGCTGTTAACTGGTTAAGATTATGTGCTTGCTTGGGCTTGGTGATTTCTTGGAGATAGAAGCTTGTTGTAGCTTGGGTATCATTGGAGTTTGACTTTGGGGATCACTTGAAGAGATTGCTGTTTATCAACTGACAGAGTTGGGTGTTTTTCAGAGCTGCTGCTGTAGGAGCTGGTGTGCTGTCAGGGCTGGTTTGGGGTTTATTTTCTTTGCTGTATTGTTTGTTGATTTCCCTTTAGGCTGAGGTGAAGCTATTTCACTTTGCCCATTGTTTTCTAGGTTCGAGGTTGAGTGGGACTCCCTTGCCTCGCTTGTACTGCTGCGTTCATGCATTTTTACTGCTTTACTGTGTATATGCTGTTGCTTTTCCTTTTATCCCCTAGGATCTCTGTTTCTCTCTGCGCAAGAGAGAAATATGACAGAAATTAGGCTCTCATCCATGCATGACAACATTAGGGTAGAGTTTGATTCCCATTTTAACCCTAGGTTAGATTTCTTTCTCTTCTATCTCAAAACAATCGAAAAATACAATAAACATTTCAAACACAATAAAAAACAGTTCTTGCGTAAAAGACTGTAAACCAATCAAAGAGTCATTTTTGTCCGCTTGGACCCATAATCAGGAGAAAACCTTTTTCAGAAGGATAAAAACAATCAAGACAAACTTGTGTCGTCCGTAGCCCGAACTACGTTTGCTCTGATCTTTCATGCTGTATGAAAGTACGTAGGCATAGGATGCGATATCCTAGCGAGCATCCTTCTCCTCCTTTCGAGTAGGTAGGCGAACTACGTTGACTCTGATTTCTTGTTCCAGACGAGAATACGTAGGCATAAAGTGCGATACTTTGCCGAGTCATTTTATTTCTTTTTAACCCTTGGCCTGTAGAGTAGATAGAATAACAATCCGTACCAGAAAACAAGCGTGGATCCCGTCGAGTACGACGAACGTAAGGGGTGCTAATACCTTCCCCTTGCGTAACCGACTCCCGAATCCAGGATTTGGTTGCGATGACCATTCCTTTCCCGTCTTTGCGGTAGGTTTACTTCGAGCTTTTCCTTTCCCTCTGTTGGGATAAATAACGCACGGTGGCAACTCTTCTGTTCAGCCGGCGCCGATTTTCGCAGTAGCGACACTGAGGTCCGGCTACACCGCAGCGGAATAACATAAGCCGGGGTCTGAACACCACACGGGCTATAAGAAATCACTAGTCGTCAAGGTATGAACACCATATGAGAAACTACATCAATCACAACTTGCCATGGTCTGGATACCATACGAGAAAAAGATAACTTTTCAAATGGCCGGAGTCTGAAAACTCAACGTAACTGACCGAAGTCTGAACACTCAACGGAATTGGTCGGAGTCTGAAAACTCAACGAGATTGACTGGAGTCTGGATACTCAATGGACAAAACAACTATGAAATCACCATGGTCTGGATACAATTTGGGCAGAAAAACAACCTTTGTCGGGGTCTGGATACCACGCGAGCAAAGTGAACCATCAACATACCCATCAAAGTGTAGATACCACGCGGGCTAACGAAGCCTGCCATGGTTTGGATACCACTCGGGCAACAAGATGTTAGTCAAACTCGCTGGGTCTGAACACCATGCGGGAAAAGTATATCAACCATCTGTTGGAAATACACCTGCCAACAAAGAGGTAACAACATGACTTATGTTTCACATGCGTATGTTTGAAAATAGCGTAATGCTCCATATGAAATGGAAATGCTACGCGTTTGGGGGATTCTATGCACAGAATGCAAAATGCAACGGAACCACTCCAGCAAAATAAATGTTGAACAGACGAAACCAACTCCGCTTGGGATGACTGGGATATGCAAATTACGATTGGACTTTTGCTGGGGAAAACAAACCATGGATCTGAACTAGATAGGTCAGGCGATAACTGACACGAAGGAGAGAACTGAGTTCTTCAAAACAAGTCAGGCGAGAAACGACTACCAGACTGGAGTTCAAAAAATGGGTCAGGTGAGAACTGATTACCAGGCGAGAACTAGATTCTTCAAAAACAAATCAGACGAGAACTGGGTTCTTCAAAACAAGTCAGGAGAGAACTGACTACAATGCGAGAACTGGGTTCTGGAAAACAAGTCAGGCGAGAACTGACTACCAGACGAGAACTGGGTTCTGGAAAACAAGTCAGGCGAAAACTGACTACCAGATGAGAACTGGGTTCTTCAAAACAAGTCAGGCGAGAACTGACTACCAGACGAGAATTGGGTTCTTCAAAACAAGTCAGGCGAGAACTGACTACCAGACGAGAACTGGAGTTCTAAAAACAGGTCAGACGAGAATTGACTACCAGGCGTGAATTGGAGTTCTAAAAATAGGTCAGATGAGAACTGACTAACAGGCGTGAACTGGAGTTCTAAAAGACGGGTCAGACGAGAACTGACTACCAGGCGAGAACTGGGTTGTTCAAAACAAGTCAGGCGAGAACTGACTACCAGACGAGAACTGGAGTTCTAATAACAGGTTAGACAAGAACTGACTACCAAGCGTGAACTGGAGTTCTAAAAGACAGGTCAGACGAGAACTAACTACCAGTCGTGAACTAGAGTTCTAAAAGACGGGTAAAACGAGAACTGACTACTAAGCGAGAACTAGGTTCTAACAACAGGTTAGATGAGAAATGACTACCAGGCGTGAACTGGAGTTCTAAAAGACGGGTCAGACAAGAACTGACTGTCAGGCGAGAACTGGGTTCCTCAAAACAAGTCAGGCGAGAACTGACTACCAGACGAGAACTAGAGTCCTAAAAACAGGTCAGACAAGAACTGACTACCAGGCATGAACTGGAGTTCTAAAAGACGGGTCAGACGAGAACTGACTACCAGTCGTGAGCTGGAGTTCTAAAAGATGGGTCAAACGAGAACTGACTACTAGGCGAGAACTGGGTTCTAAAAATAGGTCAGACGAGAACTGACTACCAGGCGTGAACTAGAGTTCTAAAAGACAGGTCAGATGAGAACTGACTACCAGGCAAGAACTGGGTTCTTCAAAATAAGTTAGGCGAGAACTGACTACCGGACGTGAATTGGAGTTCTAAAAATAGGTCAGACGAGAACTGACTACTAGGCGTGAACTGGAGTTCTAAAAGACGGGTCAGAAGAGAACTAACTACCATGCGTGAACTAGAGTTCTAAAAGACGGATCAGACGAGAACTGACTACCAGGCGAGAACTGCGTTCTTCAACACAAGTCAGGCGAGAACTGACTACCAGACGAGAACTGGAGTTCTAAAAATAGGTCAGACGAGAACTGACTACCAGACGTGAATTGGAGTTCTAAAAACAGGTCAGATGAGAACTGACTACCAGGCGTGAACTGGAGTTCTAAAAGACGGGTCAGACGAGAACTGACTACCAGGCGAGAACTGGGTTCTTCAAAACAAGTCAGGCGAGAACTGACTACCAGACGAGAACTGGAGTTCTAAAAACAGGTCAGACAAGAACTGACTACCAAGCATGAACTGGAGTTCTAAAAGACGGGTCAGACGAGAACTGACTACCAGTCGTGAACTAGAGTCTTAAAAGACGGGTAAAACGAGAACTGACTACTAGGCGAGAACTAGGTTCTAAAAACAGGTTAGGCGAGAACTGACTACCAAGCGTGAACTGGAGTTCTAAAAGACGGGTCAGACGAGAACTGACTGTCAGGCGAGAACTGGGTTCTTCAAAACAAGTCAGGCGAGAACTGACTACCAGATGAGAATTGGAGTCCTAAAAACAGATCAGACAAGAACTGACTACCAGGCGTGAACTGGAGTTCTAAAAGACGGGTCAGACGAGAACTAACTACCAGTCGTGAACTGGAGTTCTAAAAGATGGGTCAAATGAGAACTGACTACTAGGCGAGAACTGAGTTCTAAAAACAGGTTAGACGAGAACTGACTACCAGGCGTGAACTGGAGTTCTAAAAGACAGGTCAGACAAGAACTGACTACCAGGCGAGAACTGGGTTCTTCAAAATAAGTCAGGCGAGAACTGACTACCAGACGAGGACTGGAATTCTAAAAATAGGTCAGACGAGAACTGACTACCAGGCGTGAATTGGAGTTCTAAAAGACGGGTCAGAAGAGAACTTACTACCAGGCGTGAACTGGAGTTCTAAAAGACGGGTCAGACGAGAACTGACTACCAGGAGAGAATTGGGTTCTTCAAAACAAGTCAGGCGAGAATTGACTACCTGACGAGAACTAGAGTTCTAAAAAATGGGTCAGACGAGAACTAACTACCAGACAAGAACTGGAATTCTAAAAACAAGTCAGACGAGAACTGACTACCAGGCGAGAACTGGGTCTTAAAGAAAGGTCGGACGAGAACTGACTACCAGACGAGAACTGGAGTTCTAAAAGACGGGTCAGACAAGAACTGACTACCAGACGAGAACTAGAATTCCCGAAAATGGGTCAGACGATAACTGACTACAAAACAGGTCAGATGAGAATTGACTACCAGTCGGGAATTGGGTTCTACAAAACAAGTCAGGCGAGAACTGACAACCAGACGTGATTTGGGATATCAGACGGGAACTGATTTTGGTTTGCCAGACAAGTGCTGGACTTTGGAAATGATTTTGGTTACACAAGTTTGACAGGTAATGGGTCCAGGCTATTTGGTAGGGTGATGACACGATTCCACGACATTCAACTCTGGCTGAGGAAAATAAACTTGCTTGAGTAACTGCCCTAGTGTACTTCAACTTGCCCCAGTCTGATCTCTGGGATAGTTCATCCTGAAAAGAAAAGCTTGCTATGAGACGACCTCGAGATGGCTTGCCCCAGAATCTATACCATGACAGGATTCATCCCTGGTTGACCAACTCTGATAAGCTCTGAAAATATGGAGAGGAACAAATCTTTTGTTTCTAATCTTGTCCCAGCCTGTGGGATCTCTATAAAAACTTCCTCGAAAGGAGATAGGAAATTTTTGTACCCCGCTGGTTTGACGTGAACTACTTCAGCACTTTGGAACTTTGAAGAGATACTTCAAGTTAATTGTCTTCTGGATAAGGAGAGCTCTCGTGCTCTTGGGGTGGCCTTCCCCCAGCCTTGCAATGACTTTCCCCCTGATTGACTGATTTAAGGAGCAGTACCTCTGACTTCGAGAGATTTATCGAATCTCAACCTGATTGTCCCAGATCAATTGACTTCCAGATGGCTGACTCCCATGATATGATCCTTTGATATAGCTTTCCCCGGTTCACCGGAGTACTCGGGCGCTCTGTATTCTATCCTGATCAAACATTCCACTGTGGAAACTTTCCTGATGTCAAGTGTTTACTCGCAAGTAAAACAAATTGTTCTGCATAAAAGATATATTAATACAATGCGTATGACAGTTTTGAAATCCAAGTCTATTCACTGGAAAAAAAGTTCATGACATATAGTGAACGAATCACTCATCAGAATGTCAACATTAAAACCAACATGGTAAGAGGAACCCTTTTAGGAGTCTGTTTCGATGCGATCTTTACCGAAGTATGCTTTCGAAACAAACCTTCTTCAATTAGGACTTTTGAAGGTTGTAACATTGTCGGGTTCACGGTTATTGAAACAAAGGATATTAGGCTCAAAGTTTATTTTAACCCACCCATTCTCCTTGATGTTCTCCAGTCCTACATTCAGCTAATTCGACTCAAGCGCTCACCTTTCAAAGGTTGAATGACAGGAGTGGTGGTTCGGGAAACCACAAGTTTTTGGAGTGACAGTCACTCGCTTTTCGTCTTTTGGTGCCTGGAGTCACACGACTTAGCGGGCTCTTTTGAGCTTCTTTTGATTTCAAAGTCCAGCGTGATGCCCTAATTTTTGCCTAAGTCGCTCGCTTCAAGATTCGACTTAACGGGCTTCTTCCTTTGATTTTTCCTTTTTTCCTTGTCTTTTTTTTCGAAAAAAATCGTGTGACACCGACTTGTCTGACTTGTTGAAGGGTGTGACTATTTCACTCCTTGATCGGTGAGGTTTAACCACTATGGTTTTTTTAGGCACGACCTCTAGCGGTGTGATTAGTCCTCGACCGGGAACACTCCTTTTGCAATTTGGACGCTCGGTCAAATTAACTGACACCTACCCTACCCCAGGTTAAGATTGAGGGTTTTTTCGTTTTTCGAAAGAAACTCATACTACTAGGCTCAAAGGGGTTGACAAGGGATTATCATCCTTATATCTCCAGTGTTTAGGAATTTGAAACAATGTCTGTACATCATCAACAGGTTTTATTCAAAACTATACAAACGGAAGTTTTCGCCTTTCAACTTCGTCATCCTCCCCGGATTCCGCTTAAACAAGAATTAGACATCAATAAAAGCATAGAGTGAACACAAATGGATTTAATCAAAAACATGTTGTCGCAGTGAAATTTGGATACCAAACTATTGATTAGTTTGAATATTTTATTTGCAACCGAACTTTGATTTGTCCAAAGGAAGGGATAAAGATCAAAATTCCCACAATGCAATGCACATGCAAGCTAGAGAGTTATAGGTTCGGGGGTCGGTTAAACTTAGGGAAGGTGCTAGCATCCTAAGTTTCTGTAGTACTCTACAGGAACCACTTGTTTTATGTTTGTTTATTTGCTAAAGATTTATCTGCTTAACGGTTGAAAGACCTAGGGATTTATTTCTAAGTATACTCGATAAGATATCGCATCATATGCCTACGTATCCTTACGGGAGTGGAATCAGAGTATCTGTAGTTCCCCTACAGGGTTTGAGGAGTTCTTTGACTGTGGTCAAAGTTCTTACGGGTTTAGTGTTGTTGATTGATTGATTTTAGGAGAAAAGACGAGTTATCATTTTAAGAGAGATTTAACTGCCACAAATTGTAGGAAAATAGTCATTGCATCGTCTTAAGAGAAGGGCTCAAGTACTCGGATATTGATCGACGAGTACGCCTCTATCTCTCTTAAGGCAAAGTCCCTACATATTGATTATATTTATGTGGGGTGGAGATTCTATCTCGCTTAAGATGATTTGGCATCTTTCTCTAATGTTTGAATATTGTTTGAATTGTTTTTTTTCTATGCTGTAAAGTAAAGACAAAGGTCCTCCTTATGGGGTAGGAACTATCTTAAGAGATCGACTTGAATGGGATCAAGGATCATAGGGAAGAATGATGCAAATGATGTGCACAACACACAAGCGTTGAATCATGTGTAGGTTTTTCCTTTGGACGGAATGTGATGCAAGAAATATAAATGCGATAATGAAAATTGCTCGTAAAATATATTGCGGAAATAGAAAAGGGCAAATAAGTAAAGCATACACACGCATGAAAGCGCTAAGTGTGTGAATTGTGAATGTGAGTGTGTGAACGTACCGGAGCGAGGCGTACACGATTGATTTTAAGCGGTGATGTTGGTTCATTATTTTTAGGCGAAACTGATTTTATTGAGTGATTAGTTTATATTATTTAATAAATATAAGTTAAATGGTTTTAAACTTTTATCTCAAAAAAAGGAAGTTATTTATAAAAGCCAAGATTATTTTAGGAGTTAATCGTTGATTATGTAAAAGGGTTGTTCTTATTATTCTAAAAAAAACTAGCTTGGTTTTAATAATAATTATAGACAAATGGTAATTGAGTTTTGGGTGATTAACCATATTATAAAATTCTAATAAGTTGATTAAAAAAGGATTAATTTTATTAATAAAAAGTGGTTTTATTAAAAAAGAAAAGGGTGATTAAATTGATTTATTAAACAAATAACTCATTAAAGGGTGTATTAATAATTAAATTAGAAAGATCTGGATTAAAATAAGTTTATTATAAATGATATTATTATTTATTATTTAAAAGATTAGGTTAATTTAATAATAAGGTTAAAAACAGATTATAATTTAAAAGAAAATAATTAAACGTTAATTAGAATTAAGATGCAGATCTAGTGTTATGTGACGTGTTGATTTACCATGGGCAATGCGGTGTAGTCCGTGTGATCATGAGGCAAGTGAAGTGTGTGGTGATGACAGTGAGGGAACATGGTACTACCGTGGTCGTTCATACATACAGTTACAACAATACCAAAACATCAGAGTAATGAAAAAAAACGCAGAAAGCTAATCGATGGAACCCTAATCCCAAACTTCGTTCGATCGATCTCCTCTCCCGTTCAACCTCCGTTTCAATATTTCATCGTTTCGTTCTATTCTTGTACCTGAAACACAATTCGAAGCATTAATCATTCACTGATTTCAATACGGATAAGGATTTACCGAAGTTTGGTGGAGCGGTGAGGACTCGTGCGGCGAAATGGGGGTTTTCTCCGTGGAATCTGCAGCGCCGGTGATGTTTCGTCAACTGGTGTTTTTGGCGACCGAAGAAGGTTTCGCCAATTGAGGAGATAAGTTCTTTTTACTCAGAACCTCTATTTTTGCACATAGGGTTTTTTTAGTCGTTTTTGAATTCCTTCTCCTCTTCATCTTATATAGGCTTTTAAGAATCAATTGCCTTGAAAACTGATTTAAAACACTTTGAAGGCTTGATTGGATTTTCTATTTTGATACAAACCAATTCAAAAACTTTCCTTTCTCGCTCCAAACTCGTTAAATATCTGTTAAGTGAAAATCCAATCCCTGATTTGGTGTATCAATCTGCTAAAAAACTTATCTGTCTAGGTTCAATGTTTTGGATTTAGGTTGGATATTCTAACGGTATATTCCTCAAAAGATTGCTAACTCAGGACTTGTAATTTGGCAGGTGTAGAAAACAATCTGTTTTGGGCCAGGGAGGAAACGTGCGGTCCAAAGTAAATTCTTGTTTCGGAGTTTTCGTTAACCTCCTCTAATCTGTGAATTTTGTTCTCAAGAGACTCGATGGTTTCCAAAGAATTTGAGGATTCTTCCAATTGTCTCCTGAGTTTATTTTCCAGATTCTGGATATGTGCTTCGAATTCGTCTATGCCAGGAGGAGAAGAGCATTCATACTGCAGTTTTAACTGTCCTTGCAATTCGCTTTGTTCCAGCTTATACGCAATGTCGTGGTTTTCCTGTTTCAGAATTTCATAGTCCAGTGCAAGATGCTCCAACATTGCATTGAGGTCCTGAACGGCGAGAACTAGTTCGACGTTTGATTCCTGTGTCTTATTTGACTGTAGTCTGAGATTTACATTCATGTCCTTCTCATGATTCAATTCATGTCTGATTTCTTCAACAAGAGTAAGAAGATCCCTGCTTTCCAATAGTGACCTGCTACTCACATTGACATCGTCCCTTCGTTTGCGAAAAGACTTGAGGTTTTCGCATTCTATCTTGAGTGTATCTCCTTATAACTTACTGTTGCATTTCGTATTGAGTTTCTTTTTTTCAATATGTGGTGATATGCTTCGTGTTGATTTTTGTAGGAACTTTCAAGACATGTTCAATGCCGTTCAAGGGAGGTTTGGAAAATATGATCAGAAAGAGACCTCTTGAAGGAGTGTTGATGGTAGTGCAAGCCATGGTTAGGGGACTCAACGTGGGACCTCTTTTAAAGAGCTTTCTTCTTCAGGTTCATCGCGAATATTGTTGTATGTTGTTTTAACCTTGACTGACAATCAAATCCCTCATTGTGACCGCAGGTTGTGAAGATGCGTTCAAGTTGTGCCGGCGGATGTTCGGAGCTGTCCTCTTCTGATTTCCTTTTCATGTTGGCTTGTTGGAATCATCCTCAAAGGTGTGCAGAAGTCTTTAAAGCATGTTGATTTCATTGGTTGTGGTTTCAAATTCTCCTTCTTCATTTGTTTGTTGGTCTATATGGGAAAGTAGAATCCAAGCCAAATTACTCGCAACCTATTCTCAGTTGAATGCGTAATTTGGTTTCTCGGTTGGCCGAGTTACTAAACCTTTGTTCTCTTGTGTATTATGCAGGTAGTTCAGGGACTGAGGCTGTTGTTATGTTCAAATGAACCATGGCCGTAGAGAAACTTGTTGTAAGCGGTTCTGGTGAATGTTGGCGTGGATGTTGTCATTCGGTCTCAAACTCTAATTCTAGTTTCGATGGGCGAATTACTAAACACTACCCTCTCTCCCACTTCATAAGTAAACGGCTGATGACCTCCCGGGTAAGGAGTTTGGCTCTGAAGTGTCTCTTCTTAATCGCACTGCTAGTGTCGTATCATGGCTGCTAACCGTGCTTTCTTCATGTATTTTAATTCTTGATTACTGTGAATGAATATTAATGATTTGCTCGCGAAGCTCTGTTTTTCAACAGGTTTTGAGGAGTTGCAGCATGATGTCGGTAACTAACTTGTAAATTCTTGTCTTTTATCCAACATGTTCTAAACTTGATTGTGTTAGTCTGTACTAACAATTTCAACATCAATTGTCTTAAATGCCAGGAACATTGTCGTAACCAGAGTCACTTGCCACTGCGGTTTGCCTTGGTGTTGCATGTTATCACGAAGTAATTCAAGATTGCATCACACCCTGGCATTGTGCTTGTTGCAAGTTTAGATGCTTGAGTTTTTAGTGCGAGACGGTCATCTCCTACGGTTCCTCAATGGCGCAGCATAAGGAGATTTTGGTGTAACAAGATCCATGGCGGTATTGTGATGCGGCTCGTGTAAAAACCGTTACTGCTGGGTTTTGACAGTGTGACAGAATCTCGGGGCAAGTACTGTTGGAGTTCAGTGCACCTCTTTGAGCAATGCAATGCGGGATTTAGTACTTATATACTGTTGTAACTTGTAGCTTTTACCATTTAGAACATTCTTATAATCCATCTTTTGTAACATTTTGAAGTGTTTAGTAACTTGTAATATACATACTTAAAGGGCTTATTCCTAATTTTAATAGTCATACGTGATGAATTGGTTGAGCCCAACATTTGCCGTCACTTGAAAACATATATAATGTATCCTCAATGTAGGTTACGATATAAATGACCTTTCCTGTAAATTGGCTTGCTGTAATGTAACCTGTTTATTTTATGTAATGCAAACTTGTATCTTTAGATTCTTAAGAATTTGAAATTGGATCAAGTCTCCACCCAAAGTGAATTGGTGTCTCGTTCTTCACAAAGCATATTTCTGAAAAGGTTTCTCTTCATGAATTTAACCTCCAAGAAGCATTAACGATTTTGTATCCAAGTCAAAGAAATAGAACCTCTTTTAGTTGTAGTGGTAGCTTAAAATTCTGGAAGACTGCTACAGGATCAAATTGTGATCATTATCACAAAGCTTACCATTATATGATATTGTCCACCACTTTATACTATTACGAGTCGTTAATCATCTGGTAGTTTAAATTACACAAATGATTTTTTATCTCCAATAACTTGCGAAGCCTTTGTGTTGGAAAACAAAGATGTTGTTGCAACCAATTAAGAAGTCTTGAGTTGGTGATATTCCACATATGTTGACCAAACTTGCCAAGTATTTATGTATGTTTTGTCTTCCATTGTTCAAATTAGGTATTTTGAAAAGAAACTCTTAGCCTTAGGATCAACTTGAATAAGGACCAAATGACCTTGTCCGGAAGGATTAGATTATGAGTGTCATCTCCACTTGAATTTTTAATACACCTGCGCATACTTGCTAGTCATAATAGAATACACATATACAAAAAAGAACACATAAAAACAAGGAAATGGAATATTAAGGTCAAAAATTAGGGTGTGGCACATGCATATTCATTTCATTATCATTATCAATCGAAAACAAACAAGTTTTACAAATGAGATTTGCACTTAAACAGGAAAGAAACTACAAATGCAAAGAAATGACATGATAAAAAAGATTGCCAGCTTCAGGGAACCGGGCTTTCACATCTAGACTTATTGCTGGATCAGCCATCCTCAAACTTAATCAGATGAGAGGTCGACTGGAACAACCAAATTTCCTTCGGGAAAGGATATGTACTCTTTGTCAATCAATTGATGCACTTTAGCTTGAAAGGCATTGCAATCTTCAGTTGAGTGTCCCATGGATCCTCCATGATATCCATATTGCCCACTGGTATCATACCCAGGAGGATATTGCTCTGGCACCGACTTGAGAGTCTTGGGCTCCACCAATGAATTCTGAATCAGGTGTGGCAGAAGCTGGTTGTACGGCACAGGAACTGGATGAAGAGGAGCATTCCTTCTTTCCAAATTGTTGCGAGGCCTATTCTGATTCTGGCGCCGGTAGTTCTGCTGCTGAGGAGCATAAGGTTGCTGGTATCGGGCTGACTGTCGAGCAGCAGTTGGAGCAGATACAACATTAGTTTCTCCCCCTTCCCAACATAAGTCTTCTTTGTATATTTGGAGGAATCAAGAGCAACTTGGATCTTTCCCATTTTGATACCGCTTTCGACTCTTTCTCCTGCTATTACCAAATTTGAAAAACTCGTAGACATGCAACCTATCAGCTTCTTATAATACACACTAGGCAGCGTAGCCATGAACATGTCAGTCAATTCTCTCTCCGCCATGGGAGGTTGCACTCTCGCTGCTAAGTCTCACCATCTATAGGCATACTCCTTAAAGCTCTCAGTACTGTTCTGCGACAAACTCTGCAATTATAACTTGTTCGGTGCCAAATCACTATTATATTGATAGTGATGCACAAAAGCTTCAGCTAATTCTCTCCAGCTGCGGATATGAGTTCTCTCGAGTCCCATATACCATTCCAAAGACGCTCCTGCCAGACTGTCTTGGAAGCAATGCATTAACAGCTTTTCATCATTGGAGTACGCAGACATTTTCCGGAAATAGGCTCGGATGTGTACTCTAGAACAGGTTGTCCCTTTGTACTTTTCGAAATCTGGTACCTTGAACTTGGGGGGAATCTTGACCCCAGAAACTAGACCAAGATCTGACATATCGAAACCCAGAGAGTTCTGATTCTCAAAAGACTTCATCTTCTCCTCGATCAGTTTAAACCTCTTATCAGTTTCAGTTGACAAGCCATCCTCTATATCTCTCATGGAAAATGTATCATCCTCGATCAGTTTAAACCTCTTATCGTCAAGTTTGTTCTTGAACACCCATCTTGTTCCTATGATGTGCTTATGGTCTGGTCTTGGTACAAGACTCTAAACTTGATTCCTTTCGAATTGATTGAGTTCTTCTTGCATCGCTACAATCCATTGGTCGTCGCCTAAGGCTTCATCAATCTTGGTTGGTTCAATTTGAGACACAAAAGCCATGTTGATACAAGCATCCTTTAGATTAAGTCGAGTTGCAACGCCTTGGCTAATATCACCAATAACTTTATCTATCGGGTGATCTCTATGCGTTCTCCATTCCTTCGGAAGATCTTGATGTTCTTCAATGATTTGAGTGACATCTTCTTGTGGTATTTCTTGATTCTTTGAAATCTCTTCTTGTTGTTGTGGAGAACCTACTATATCATCATCATCATTCATAATAATATTATCCTCTTTCGAGGGGTTAGTCTCATCAAACGAAACATGAATGGATTCTTCAATAGTAAGTGTTCTCTTATTAAAAATTCTAAATGCTTTACTATAAAGAGAGTAACCAAGAAATATACCTTCGTCGGATTTCTCATCAAACTTACCGAGATTATCTTTGTTGTTGTTGAGAACAAAGCATTTGCATCAGAATATGTGGAAGAATGCTATATTCGGTTTTCTTCCCTTGAACAACTCATACGGAGTCTTTTTTAGGAGTGGTCGAATATTGACACGGTTGCTTACGAAGCATGCTGTACTAACTGCATCTGCCCAAAAATATTTAGGAAGATTTGCATCGCTGAGCATTGTCCTTGCAAGCTCTACCAGTGATCTATTCTTCTGTTCTACGACACCGTTTTGTTGAGGCGTCCTTGGTGCTGAAAAATTATGAGAAATTCCATACTCTTCGCAAAATTCTTCAAGTCTGAATTTTGGAACTCTCCACCGTGATCGCTTCTTATAGAGGCTATGGTGAGTGATTTCTCATTCTGAATTTGCTTTGCATATTTCTTTAATGCTTTAAAAGCATCACTTTTCTGCACTAAAAACAATGTCCAAGTGTATCGAGAGAAATCATCAACAATAACTAAGGCGTAGAAATTACCTCCGAAGCTTTTTGTTCTCGATGGACCGAAAAGATCCATATGCAACAACTGAAGTGGTCTTGATGTAGAAACCACTTGCTTGGATTTGAAAGTTGTCTTGGTCTGTTTTCCCTTTTGGCATGCATCGCATAACTTATCCTTGATGAATTTTATCTTCGGAAGACCAACAACTAGATCATGCTTTATCAACTTGTTTAAATGCTCCATGTGAATGTGAGCAAATCTTTTATGTCAAAGCCATGCCTCGTTGTTGTTCGCCATAAGACACTTTACCTTCAAGGAAGATTCATCAAAAGAAATCATAAAAATGTTATTATATCTTTTACCTTTTAGCAAAATGTCGTGAGTGACTTCATGTTCTATCAAGCATTCCTCCTTTGTGAAGTTGATTCGGAACCCTTTGTCACACAGTTGACTTATGCTAAGTAGGTTGTGTTTAAGGCCTTCCACATAAAGAACGTCTTTGATGATTGTACATGGAGGTGCACCAATGGTTCCAACTCCAAGAATTTTTCCCTTATTATCATCACCGTAAGTGACGTATCCTTTGGCCTTTAATGATAGACTTGAAAATTTGTTTATGTCTCCCGTCATATGCTTCGAGCAACCACTATCAAGATACCATTGATTTGTGGTTGTCTTCAAGCATACCTACAAAATAAAATTAGGTAGTGTTAGGTACCCAAATTGCTTTGGGTCCTTGATAGTTAGTACCCTTTTCAACCCACACATAATGCCCCTTTGCAACACCAATATTACGTACATAGCAGGCATTAGGTGTGTGCCCTTTAATTCCACAGTAAAAACACGTAGGTTGAAAATGACTTCTATACCTAGGAATATAATTCTTTTTCTTATCAATTCTTTTCTTGTTATGATTTTGATGCTGAATTTTAGAAGTGCTTGTCTCTTCTTTAACAATTTGTTCACTTGCTCTTACGAAAACGATCTTATTGGTGCTTGGTTTTGAAAATTTAGAATATCCCAATCCACTTTTATCATTAGGATACCTTTGATGTTTAAGAATTTCTTCCAAGCCAATTTGACCTTTTTCGTATCTTTCTAAAACTCTTTTAAGTTGAACAATTTGAAAAGACAAAGACTCACAATTCTTACATACAAGACTTGTTTTTCATCCATCACTTTTTGTTTTTCATCTTCAATATTTTTCAAGAAAGCAGAATTTTGTTTTTCTAAAAGTAAAATTCTTTTCTTTTGTGATGAGATGTCTTTATACAAAGTCATGCACTCTTTTAGAAGTTCATCTATAACTTCTTGTGCATCATTATCATAGACAGAGAAATTACTACTAACATCATTTTCGTCATCGGAATGGTGAGAAGCCATTAAAGCCATATTTGCGCATTCATCGCTATCTGATTCGGATGATGAACTCACTTCGTTGTCATCCCATGCGACATAAGCCTTCTTCGTTTTGAAATCCTTCTTGCCTTTGAATTTTCCTTTATTTGCGAGTTTCGGGCAATCTGGCTTTATGTGACCTTGTTTCCCACATTCGTAACATGTAATTTCTTGGTTTGATGTGGGTGCATCCTTTTTCCTAAAATGTCTATTCTTTTTAGAAAAAGAAGAAATTTTATTATTATTAAAAAACTTACCAAGCTTCTGTACTAAAAGCATGAAATTTTCGTCTTCGGAAGATTCGTCATTTTTATCATCCCTTGTGTCAATCTTCAAGGCAATTCCTTTAGACTTCTTGTCTTGACTTTCATGCTTTTCAAGCCTACCAAGTTCCAGTTCATGCTCTTGAAGTTTTCCAAATAATGAAGCAGATGTCATCGTTGAAAGACTCTTCTTTTCGGAAATAGCGGTCACCTTCGGTTGCCATTCTCTTGTTAAGAATCTTAGGATTTTAAAGTTGAGATCATCATTGGTGAAGGTCTTCCCGAGGGCAATCAGATGATTAGTTAGATGAACGAATCTCTTTTGTAAGGCAACAATGGATTCACCAGGCTGCATACGGAACATTTCATATTCTTGACATAAAGTATTAAGTCTTGATCTTTTTACTTTGGTTGTCGATTCATGCGTTTCTACCAGGGTGTCCCAAATTTCCTTTGCTGATTTACACTGTGATATGCGGAAGAATTCGTCCACGCTGAGAGCGCTTTGAAGTATGTTGATTGCTTTCTTCTCATTCAAAATTCTCTTCTTGTCATCTTCATCATATGAGGATTTTATCTTTGGAGTTCCAACACCATTTACCACACTTGTAGGAACATGTGGACCAGTTTCTACGGTTTCCCATATACCATCTCCTTGAGCCTCAAGATGTGCCTTCATACGGATTTTCCAAAAGTCGAAGTCTTCTCTAGAAAAGAGTGGTGGCTTGTTACTGCTTCCACCATCTTTGAAAACCGGGTTAGTACTAGCGGAAGCCATTAGGACCGATAGGAACAGGTTACCTTAACCTGCTCTGATGCTAATTGTAAGCACAGAGTATGCCTAAGAGGGGGGGGTGAATTAGGACTTTTAGAACTTTTTCCGGTTTTTATGGTTTCTTGAAATTTTACTGGTTTGTGTTCTTGGTTATGAAAGCAGTAGAAAGTAAAAGGACAGTGGACACCAAGATTTATAGTGGTTCCCCTCACAATCTGAGAGTACTCCACTCCCCTTTCAACATGAGAGAGAGTTTTCACTATTGTTTAATAAAGTACAACCTATCACACCATCAACCGGTGAGGCCTACTATCAAACAATAAAAATAACAAGTGTACAAGAACAATCCTCTTGTAAACACTCACCCTTGTGTCCAACAATCCTGGATCACAAGTCAGAATACAAATACTTGTAATGATTTTGTTTTGTGAATAATAATATCAATGTCAAAATTGATCTTCTCCAAATCAAAATTCACTCTTATAATTTTCAAAACAAGTGTTCAACAGATGAATATGAAATTTTTATGCAATTATGAACACTTAGAAAGGATTTTGAAAATGGTGAATTTGATTCTAAGAATATTTGAAAAATGAATATTGGAGGTTTTTTTCAAAATTGAAAAACTCAGAATTTATATGTGTAAACATACCTTTTCCAACAGGTATATTTGAGTATAATTCAAAATATGAACTAGTATAATTTTCAAACCATTTTTGAACTTGAAACAAAGCCATTTTCAAAATACGTTCAGTGTTAATCGGTTAACCTATATGGTTAATCAGTTAACACTTGAACGTTATACCAAAATATTCAATATTTGAAATGGTTAACCGGTTAACCTATATGGTTAATCGGTTAAAACTGCTATTTTTCAGAAAAATACTTATAAAAATAGTGTTATATCAATTCTAATAGTTTAAAAAATATGCTAATGCAATGTGATCAAATGATAAAGATGTTGAACACTTGTATATCAATTAAATTAATGGATTTTGATATACCATAGCTTGTGTCCAAAACTTGAAATTTGATCAGTCAAATGTTCATGAAGCTTTGAATGTTGATCACTTCCATTCCACTTGATCTTGGTCTTTTGAAAGCGTTTGCATTTTTGTACAGATGAATTATTCTTGATCTTGATGTTGGCGTCATCAAAACATTGAGATGAAGCTTGCTTCTACAATAATATTTCTCACCCTTTTGTTGTTTTATAATGCTCTATGAGGCATTGCAGATTAGGTTTGCTGGAGGTCTTTTGTGAAGTATAGCTTCATTCTTTTGGTCGGTTAAGCTCTGATATGTAGCACCGGGTAGTTAGGATGGTATAACATTCTTTTGTGATACATTTGTATATGTATCTGCTGACAAATGTTTATGTAAACATGAATGAGGTGGTGAATCAAACTGAATGATATGTATTTATATGATTACATGTTTAAAATGATTCAATGTTTAGATTTTCCGCTTTTAATTCTAAATATTGAGATGTGGGTATAAGGACTAACTTCCTCTGTTGAAGCTACCTCACTGTTGCATGTCTTTTATAGGGCAGGTGTTGTATGTTTCAATTTTATGGATGATGTGACATGCCTCTTTTATACCATGTTTTAATTATACTCTGATGAAATTTTAATATGTGCTTAGATGATTTATTTGATTATTTGAGGGTGTAGAAGGGGGTGTTACATTAGTGGTATCAGAGCAGGTGGGTCAGTTGACCAAGTTGTTAACGTGTTTATTCCCTATATATATATATATATATATATATATATATATATATATATATATATATATATATATATATATATATATATATATATATATATATATATATATATATATATATATATATATATATATATATATATATCTGATTGTGTGTATGAAACTATCGATATTGTTTGTTCTTATGGAGTTCTGATGTTGGGATTCAGAAAGATGGTCGCTGGTAGAAATGATGAAGTGATTGATGAGGCTTTGACGAGGTTAGTTGGAGCGATTGGGCAGAATCCTTAAGTCAATGTGAATGCTGGAAACAACGCTGATGACGAGTTTCGTGCTTTGGGAAGGTTCCAAAGGAACAATCCACCAATTTTCAAGGGAACCCATGAACCTGACAAAGCACTGGTATGGCTGAAAGCGATCGAGAAGATCTTTCGAGTTATGAACTGTTCAGATGCGTAGAGGGTGCAGTTTGGCACTCATATGCTTGAAGAGGAAGCTAAGGACTGGTGGAGTAACGCTCATCAGAGGTTTGAAGAAGATGAGGTTGTGGTTACTTGGGATGTTTTTAGAGAGGCATTTTTGGAGAAGTATTTTCTAGAAGATGTGCATGGTAAGAAGGAAATTGAATTCCTTGAGCTGAAGCAGGGTAACTCAACTGTAGCCGAGTTTGCGGTGAGGTTTGAGGAATTGATTAAGTTTTCTCCTCATTACAACACTGCTAATGCATAGAGATCCAAGTGTCTTAAGTTTGTGAATGGTTTGAGACCTGAAATCAAGCAAGTCGTTGGTTATTAGGAAATTAGGTGATTTTCTGAGTTGGTGAACAAAAGTAGAATTTATGATGAAGACAGTAGAGCTCGGTCTAGTCATTATAAGAGTTTGAATGACAAGAAGGGAAAAGGCCAACTCAGAGGGAAGCCGTATGTGACTCCTGCTGATAAGGGGAAACAGAAAGCTGGTTATGGAAAGAAGCCGAGTGGGGGAGGAACTCCTACTCCGGTGAAGTGTTTTAGATGCGATGGAGAAGGACATCATGCTCCTGAGTGCAAAAGCGTTGAGCCGAAATGTTTCAAGTGTGGAAAGCCAGGCCACAAAGCTATGGAGTGCAGGGGTGGTGCAAATGTGACTTGCTACAACTGTGGTGAGCAAGGACACATCAGTACCAAGTGTGACAAGCCAAAGAAGACTCAAGGGAATGGAAAAGTGTTTGCTCTATCAGGATCAGAGACTGTAGTGAAGATCGATTGATCTGAGGTACGTGCTTCATTAATGGTATTCCTTTGATCGCTATAATTGATATTGGAGCTACACATTCTTTTATTTCTTTGGATTGTGTTAAGAGATTAAATCTTGAGTTGTCGATTATGAGTAGTGGTATGGTTATTGATACTCCTGCTATGGGTTCAGTAACTACCCCTTTTGTGTGTTTGAACTGTCCGTTGAGTATATTTGGTAAAGACTTTGGAGTTAATCTAGTGTGTATTCACTTAGATCAACTTGATGTTATTCTTGGGATGAATTGGTTGGAATTCAATCGTGTCTATATTAACTATTTTGACAAAACGGTTATTTTTCCTAAACTTGACGATGAAAGAGATTTGTTTATGACTGCTAAGCAAGTGAAGGAATCGGTGCAAGATGGTGCGAAGGTATTCATGTTGATGGTAACTTTGAGCATTGGTGAAAGTGGAACAATGGATGCTTTACCAATTGTCCGTGATTTTCCGGAAGTTTTTCCTTATTAGATAAAAGATTTACCGCCAGAACGAGAAGTGGAGTTTACGATCGACTTAATTCCTGGAACTAGTCTGATATTGATGGCTCCATATCGTATGTCCGTATCGGAATTGAAAGAGTTGAAGAGTCAAATTGAAGATTTACTTGAGAAGAGGTTTATTCGTCCGAGTGTGTCACCGTGGGGTGCACCAGTGCTGTTGGTTAAGAAGAAAGAAGGTTCTATGAGACTTTGTGTGGATTATAGGCAATTGAACAAACTGACTATCAAGAATAAGTATCCATTTCCGAGGATTAATGATTTGATGGATCAGTTGGTTGGTGCGAGTGTGTTCAGTAAGATAGATTTGAGATCTGGGTATCACCAAATTCGTGTGAAGGTCGAAGATATTCAGAAGACTGCTTTTAGAACGCGATATGGACATTATGAGTATTTTGTGATGCCATTTGGTGTGACGAATGCACCAGGTGTATTTATGGAGTACATGAACAGGATTTTCCATCCTTATTTGGACAAGTTTGTGGTGGTGTTCATTGATGATATTTTGATTTATTCAAAGAGTGAAGAGGAACATGTCGAGCATTTGAGGAATATGTTATCCGTGCTGAAAGAGAAGCAGTTATATGCTAAACTTTATAAGTGTGAATTTTGGTTGAAGGAAGTGAGTTTCCTAGGTCATGTGATTTCGAGTAGAGGTATTGCAGTTGATCCGTCGAAGGTTGAAGCGGTATCGCAATGGGAGACTCTGAAATCAGTTTTTAAGATTAGAAGTTTTCTTGGTTTGGCAGGTTATTATCGGAAATTCATTGAAGGATTTGCCAAGTTATCATTACCGTTGACGCAGTTGACTAGGAAAGGTCAAGCTTTTGTTTGGAATGCAAAGTGTGAAGGAAGTTTTCAAGAGCTTAAGAGAAGATTGACGACAGCTCCTATTTTGATTTTGTCGAATCCGGCAGAACCGCTTGTTGTGTATTGTGACGCTTCTTTGATGGGTCTGGGAGGTGTGCTGATGCAAGATAAACAAGTTGTGGCTTATGCTTCGAGGAAACTCAAAGTACATGAGAAGAATTATCTGACGTGCGACCTAGAGTTGACCGCCGTTGTATTTGTGCTGAAGCTTTGGAGGCATTATTTGTTTGGTTCAAGATTTGAGGTATTTAGTGATCATAAGAGTTTGAAGTATCTCTTTGATCAGAAAGAATTGAATGCAAGGAAGGAGAGATGGTTAGAACTTCTGAAGGATTATGATTTTGGTTTGAATTACCACCCGGGTAAAGCAAACGTGGTAGCTGATGCATTGAGTAGGAAATTATTGCATATGTCGATGATGATGGTAAACGAGTTGGAATTGATTGAAAAATTTCGCGATTTAAGTTTAGTTTGTGAGAAGACTTCCTACGGAGTTAAGCTTGGTATGTTAAAGCTTACTAGTGGTATTCTTGACGAGATTCGAGAAGGACATAAATCTGATTTGAGTTTAGTTGAATGGTTGACTTTGATCAATCAAGGTCAAGGTGGTGATTTTCGGATTGATGAAAATGGTATCATGAGGTGTCGTGATAGAGTTTGTGTTCCTGATGTTATTGAGCTGAAGAAGAGTATTCTTGAGGAAGGGAATCGTAGTGGATTGAGTATTCATCCGGGTGCTACTAAGATGTATCAAGATTTGAGGAAAGTATTTTGGTGGCCTCGTATGAAGAAGGATATTGCCGAGTTTGTGTATTCTTGTTTGATTTGTCAGAAATCGAAGATCGAGAATCAGAAACCGTCGGGTTTGATGCAACCGTTGTTTATTCCTGAGTGGAAATAGGATAGCATTTCTATGGATTTTGTGTCTGGTTTACCTAGGACGCAGAGTAATTTTGAAGCTATTTGGATTATTGTGGATAGATTGACCAAACCTGCTCACTTTATTCCTATACGAATGGATTACCCGTTGGAGAGATTGGCGAAGCTGTACATTGAAAGGATTGTCAGTTTGCATGGTATTCCGTCTAGCATTGTGTCAGATAGAGATCTAAGGTTTACTTCGAGATTTTGGGAGAGTTTGCAAAGTGCTTTAGGTACGAAGTTGCGTTTGAGTTCAGCTTATCATCTGCAGACCGATGGTCATACTGAGAGAACGATTCAGTCACTTGAGGATCTTTTGAGAGCTTGTGTGTTGGAGAAGGAAGGAGCTTGGGATAGCTACTTATCTTTGATTGAACTTACTTACAACAACAATTTTCATTCGAGTATTGGTATGGAACCGTTTGAAGCATTGTACGGTAGATGGTGTAGGACGCCATTGTGTTGGTATGAGTCGGGAGAGAGTTATGTGGTTGGACCCGAGATAGTCCAACAGACTACCGATAAGATTAAGATGATTCAAGAAAAGACGAAGATTTCTCATAGTCGTCAAAAGAGTTATCATGACAAGAGGAAAACACTTGAATTTTAGGAGGGAGATCATGTGTTTCTTCGAGTTACTCCTATGAATGGTGTTGGTAGGGCATTGAAGTCACGTAAGTTGACGCCGCGTTTTATTGGTCCTTATCAGATTTTGCAGAAGATAGGAGAGGTATCCTATCGTGCTGCTTTACCACCGTCGCTTGCTAATCTCCATGACATGTTCCATGTATCTCAGTTGAGAAAATACATTGTGGATCCGTCTCATGTAGTCCAAGTAGATGATGTGCAGGTGAGAGATAACCTGACTATGGAGACGTCACCTATGCGGATAGAGGATCGGGAGTTAAAACAACTTCGAGGCAAAGAGATTGCTTTGGTGAAGTTCGCTTGGGGAGGACCGGCTGGTGGAAATGTGACTTGGGAACTTGAGGGTCAGATGAGGGAGTCTTATCCAGAGTTGTTTGAAGCAGGTAACATTTTCAAGGACGAAAATTCCTTAAGTGGGGGAGGGTTATAACAGCCCAATTTTCAATAATTAATTATTCGTATTAATTAATTGATTTATTTGGATGATTCTAATTATTGGAATTATTGGTAGATATTTTGAGAGAAGAATATGATGGAAGAAAATAGAATAGAAAGACATATGAGGAAAGGTGGAAAGAAAAGGGAAGAATAGAAACATAAGAGAAAGAGAAGAGAAAGAAAGAAGAAGAGGAGAAAAGAGAAGGAAAAGGGGGAAAAAGCTTGGAAAGCTCAAGAATAACTTCTAGCTTCCATTTAATCAAGGTAAGGGTGTGAAATATCATTATCTTGTCAATGTATATGATTATGTATGTGTGTGTTTGGATTTGTTAGAAGTTTCCCATATTTTTCCATCCTAGGGTAGAAATGGATTTAATCGGTAGAATCGATGTTTGAACAGATAAAATCTAGAATAAATGGTGTAGATTAGTCAAGAAATGTTAGGCTAAGACTACTGGAATTCGTTGGAATTGAATCGGTTGATTTTGTAATGATTTAATGATTTTGGAAAGTTGGGGTTTTGAACATCGCAGACGTTCGGTAGCACCTTCGCTAGGCGAGCAGCTCACGAGTGTTCACTGTAGAGAGCTAGTAGCGAATGGTCCCAGACTTGGACAGAATATAATTGACCCTCTTCGCTGGTAGCGAGTAAGGTAGCGAGGGGTTCTCTAGGCGAAGCCCCAGCGAGTAGGTAGTGAAGCCTTACAATAGCTTCTGTTTGCCTTCGTGAGCTTGTTCGCTAGGCGAACTGGTAGCGAGTGTTCGCTAGGAACTCGCTAGGAAAGAAAGCCAGCGAGCGTGACAACATTCTTATTTCTTTGCGTTTTCCATCCAATGTTGATTGTTTGGTTCAATTGTGTTCCATCCTTATCGGAAATGAAAAGTTTGTGTACTGTTGTGATATGTTATGCTATGGGTAGTCGTATGGCGTGAATCTTAGATTGTGGAATCGATTGTGAAATGTTGGCTTTTGGCATATATGATGCATTGTTTAAATTGATTAAAAATGCATGATGATTTGTGATGAAGTTTGTTGCCGTTTGGCACGATGATGTGAATGCACGAGAACATATTGTGAATATGTGTGCATTGCTTGATAAATGTGATGATGTTGAAAGTATGAATACTTTGATATGATGTGTGAGTGTGCAATCATGTTATAATTCTTGTGTGATAAATGATTGAGTATGCATGTGATTAAGATGCGAGAACGGTCTTAAGTGCATATGATTGTTGATTGCATACGCGTCATTTGTGTCAAGAGGAAATGCCATCTAGTCTCGTGGAGGCTAGTGACTTGTCCCAAACCTAGAGCGGGGTTTGAAAGCTTAGGTAATGGGCTTTTGTTGTTATCGGTCTAGGGAACGGACCCGGTTTAAAAGTAAAAACCAAAAAATGATAACAAGTATTGGTACCACATGACATGAGTTGTCTTGAGTTGCATCGAGTCACATGGCATAGATATCATTGTTATATGAAACTATGCTTGTGTATGAATTGTTGAATTGAGGATTATGGATGTGTGCATGATCAAACATGTTTGGTGATTATCCATATTTGTTTATACATATATTGTGATGTATATGATGACTATAATGAATTGTGTTGAGAAATGCGGAATGTGTGTATTCTATGCTTATATATATATATATATATATATATATATATATATATATATATATATATATATATATATATATATATATATATATATATATATATATATATATATATATATATATATATATATATATATATATATATATATATATATATATATATATATATATATATATATATATATATATATATATATATATATATATATATATATATATATATATATATATATATATATATATATATATATATATATATATATATATATATATATATATATATATATATATATATATATATATATATATATATATATATATATATATATATATGCATTTATTATTATGATAATATTTCTCACCCTTCTGCCGTTTTATAATGCTCTATGAGGAATTGCAGTTTAGGTTTGCTGGAGGTCTTTTGTGAAGTATAGCTTCATTCTTTTGGTCGGTTAAGCTCTGATATGTAGCACCGGGTAGTTAGGATTGTATACATTGTTTTGTGATACATTTGTATATGTATCTGCTGACAAATGTTTATGTAAACATGAATGAGGTGGTGAATCAAACTGAATGATATGTATTTATATGATTATGTTTAAAATGATTCAATGTTTAGATTTTCCGCTTTTAATTCTAAATATTGAGATGTGGGTGTAAGCACTGTGCCAAAAAAGACCTTTAGCAGCGCTTTTTTTGGCCTTTAGCAGCGCTGCCAAAAGTGGCGCTGCTAAAGGTAAAGGCAGCGCTTTTTTTATGGAAAAAGCGCTGCTAAAGGTTCCCTTCAGCAGCACATTTAGCAGCACTTTTTCAGCCCTTTAGCAGCGCTTTTATAAGCGCTGCATATTCCCCCCAACCCTTCCCCCCTTTAGCAGCGCTTTCACAAAGCGCTGTCTTAGACCCCACCTTTAGCAGCGCTTTTACAAAGCGCTGTCATAGCCCCCCCCCCCCCCCCCCTTTAGCAGCGCTTTTTAGAAGCGCTATCTTAGACCCCCCCCCCCCCTTCCAAACCTATAGCAGCGCTTTTGTAGCGCTATGTTTGTAACCTTTAGCAGCGCTTTTTTGTAAAAGCGTTGTCTAATGTCCCAGATTTTAAATTTTTTTTTTTAATATTCACGCTGTTTTGTATATTTACCAACAACCTGCTTATATTACACAAACCTGCTTATAATTCAAGCCTTTATTTCAACACTTAGGCCTTATATATACAATTCAAAACTTTGGCCTTATATATACAATTCAAAACTTTGGCCTTATATATACAATTCAAAACCTTGGGCTTTAAGTATACATTGTAACTCATCACTTTGCCCATAATCATTTTAATACACATAAACCTGCTTAAATATGTTACAAGAAAATCCGATCCTCAGAATTACAGCATCACAAATACAGTCAATTTACATATAATTACAATTCTTCCAATCCGATAACTTTATACAATTCTCAACTCAAGAATAAATTGACACCATCCTCTTTAATTTCTTCCAATCTTGCTTTCATGTAAGTAGCGCACTTGAATTCATCAAAATACTACATAATATAACAGAACATGCAAGATTTAATTTTAAAACTAATTACTCAGATGAAGTATCAGATAATTATCAAAATGAATCATATAACTTATATAATGAATTGATCCATACCATGATTGGAACCTCTATTTGATCAGAAAGAATAATTTCCTTCATAAAGCGCAATACAAAATATCCGCAGTCAATCCCATTGCGCTGACGAGGACACTGTAAATGGAAAAAACAAATGAACATTTATCAGGATATATAGTTTAAATAGTTTTATCAAGTAGAACCACTATAACAGTCAAACATGGGAAAATATACCTCCACTCTGATCCAGTTGATGTTGTTAGCCTTGCTTTTTGGCACCGTTGCATCTCTTTGTGCTCTGAATATTTGTATAACTCTAACATAATATAAACGCATATTTAGAACAATGTCACATAATAAATAAAGATATATAATTATTCAGAACAGTATATCTCATCACTTACGTATCAACCATGTTCCTCAGATTTTCATATTTTGTTGCACCGCCATCCAATGAATCTATATAATACACTATTTCTTTCCTCAGATTAATCGCGACCAACAACCAATGTCCACTATAAAATAAGACAACAGTTTAGACGGAAATGTTATATAGAAAGGCAAAAATCGAACAATTATAATAAATGAATTTAGAATAAAATCTAACCCATGGCCAGTATTATATGGCAACAAGAACAACTTCTCAGTAGTCGCGCCCATAAATCTCTGCACTGTGTACTCTTTGACTACATCTGGTATCTGGTCTATTGTCTGTGAGTTGACACAGCTAGCAGATAAGAATGCGAATACTGAAGTCAAATCATTCGGGACCAACAACTTGTCATACAAGAGCCTAAAAAAACATAATCAACATTAGAATATTCAGTTAAACGAGAAAATTTTAAAATGTTCAATTATTTAATTAAAATGGATCGAAGTACCTGATGTATGAATGCATAACACCGACACCCAATTCAGAATGGTTGAAAACCTGGTCAAAATCCTCCTTAGCAATTGTTTCGGGATATTCAAAACAGAAAATACCTCCGTCCATATGTATTTGACGGATTCCACCCTCAGGCACATCTGATCTTCCCACATATGTTTCAAGACACATCCTAAATCAAGGAACAAATGCTTTTCTGGGCACCTTGGAAGTTTCAGACATCTTACCCTTACTGACTTGTTGCGACTGCTGATCATGAACCTAAAAGTCATATATAAGTTAGTAATTAATGTATAATAAGATAATCATGTAACTGTAGTAGTACCTGTTTCTTTGATGCAGCTGAATCAGTATCCCGCATAATAATTCTATCATCTTTTGATTTGGATTTTGTAGGAGTCTAAGATCATCATGTAAATAAGAAAATGTAAATGTAAGAATAACTTTCATGTATGGATCATAAAACATTTGAGTATTAAAATGTTCAACCTACCTCATCATCTATGCAAATGAGATTTGTCGGCCATGCCACATACGCTCCTATTGCGTCTCCCACCACTGTTGTGCCTAAAACATCATCTGGTATAGGCAACAACGCATCCCCCTCTAACGCAATATCAATAGATACTTTCAAAAATCTAGAAGGGAGCGGTTTATGGTGAAGTAAATCTCCCAGAGTGTTATGCACCTTTCCCTTTCCAACCATTCGATGAGTCGGTGACGATAAATATAGCCGGCAAAGTGAAATGCCCTAAACAAATAATGATCAGTTAATGTGTCAATTAAGTAAACTGTGCTAAATTAATTTCAATGTAATATATACAATTACCTCTAGAAGCTTCTGCGGACAACCGATACTATCTTTGTCACTAGTAGCTTTACCCTCTGGAGCATGCCTTTCCGACATGTATCTATCCTTGTGCTTCTGTAATTCACGAATCTGCGCTTTCAATTCCTCCAAAGTATCCATCACTTCTTTATTGGTTGGATTTTTTTCTTTGGCTTCTTATACAGTTTGGGTGGAGTGACACCAAATCCCTTACCCCTCACACGCCCAGAATACTCAGGAATATTCAACACCCGACTCAGTAAGCTCCTGCAATCATCGTCCTCAGCGGGAGTTATGGTCTGGGATAGAGTCTTCTGAAATATATATAAAAACATATATAAATATATTATACACTTTTGATTAGTTACTGACAAAGATAACGTTGTACTTACACATTGTTCAAAGACTTGTTGAACTTCTTCCTGAACGACTCCATCTCTTCCCACACGAGCAGCCTTCCATACAACATGGTCCGGAAGAGATGTCGCATCACTCTTCTCCTCTTCCAACTACGCATTAAGACAGATAATAAAGCATTATATCCTATTATATATACTTACTATTTTTTTGTAAATATATCATATTAAAGCATTTATATGTACTTACTATTTTTTGTTTTAAGCGTGCATATCCCAAACGCCCCTTTTTGTATGGATATGCGGGATTTGATGCCCGTTGACGATTTACGCCACTAATAACCTGAAAAAATAAGTTTATCAGAACTCTTGTGGAAGAAGTATATATACTATACATAGTTCATGATAAGTTGTACTTACTTCAAATTCTTTTGTTCTTCGCTTTGCAACAAACGTCTCTCATTCTTCATCCGAAATCAAATCCGCGTACTTCATTGGACGCTCCGAGTCAACAAAGTTTCCTTCAGAATATTTTAGAAACTTGTTTGTTAAAAACGCTCTAAATCCCCTCAAGCGTTTTCCGGCCAATTGAATACAATATTTTCTCCTATGATCTTCAATATTAAAAGATCTCTGCAAATAAACACACATACATATAACATGTTAGTATAATTAATTTAAAGACGTAACTGTCAACATGATTAAAAATAATCAAATATCATACCTGAATCTCACTCCAAATTTTATCTTTAGCCGGTTGTAATGAAAGAATTCTCCAATTATCGCAAGTAATCGGAACTTGCGAACGTACAAGTGCTACGATGTAACTTGTTAGCAACACACCGTTAGGCTCAACTAACTGATTTCTTTCATTCCAATGAACATCATACTTTACTCCTTTATCTCTCGCACTGATGATTTTTTTCATAATCGTTATGCCTCTTTTAATATCGCCTTCCACGTCTTTTGTTGTTTGTTTTCCATCATGTGATGTTTCCTCGTTGCTGGCCATAATATATATACCTGTAATTCAGAAAAACCAAAGTATCAAATAAATGACATGCAAATATGTAAATAAGAAATATATACATAAGAAATGTATAAATAAGAAAAACATGGTATAAATAAGAAATAATATGTTATTTTATTGCATGATATAAATAAGAAATAATATGTTACAAGTACCTTTAACATCTCTTTCTTTTTTTCGTTTTAACGGGGTTTACTTGTCTCTTAACAACACGGACAGATGGATTGATCCAAATTTCCTCGTTATGATCATTTCTAATATATGATTCGTCCGCTCTAATATTCTCATCTGGATCATCTATAATATAAGATTCATTCTCAACATCAACATCCCCCTTTTCTCCAATGTTATCAATTACTTTGTTGGAAAAAAGAACTATAGACCATTTCGTACTTGTCGGATCAGTGACATAGAACACTTGTTTAGCTTGTGTGACTAGAATAAAAGGCTCATCTTTGTACCCCACCTTATTAAGATCCACTTTCAAAAAAACTGATTTATCCATTCATATGCCACTATTATTTTCAACCCACTTGCATCCAAAGATAGGAATCTGAAACTTCTCATAATCAAACACCCAAATGCGCTCGATAACCCCATAATACGACGAAATGTGCATTGCTTCGGCAAGCACAGTGACACCACTATTTTGCATTGTACTTTTATCATCTTGTTCCTTGGTATAAAATGTGTATCCATTAATTGCGTATGCGCTATAAGAAAACACATGCAAACTTGGACCATATGTTAAACATCTCAACCTTTCACTAGTGGAAAAAAGGCTTCTTAAGTCGGTTAAAAATGACTTTTTAAGTCGGGTCCGAGCCCGACCTAAGAATTACCGACATAAGAATTTTTGACTTCTTAAGTCGGTTGTGGACCTGACTTAAGAAACAACTTCTTAGGTCGGTTAGGCAGAACCCGACTTAATAAGTCTAGCCTGCAGAAATCATTTATACCCGACCTAAGAACTTACTTTCTTAAATCGGGTATAATTAACCGACCTAAGAAGTTTTTTTTTTTGGATAATCACACAAATCAGATGCAGTTTTTCCATTTAATAATTTACCCCCAAATCAGACTATCCAACTCAATCAACAAATTACACCCAAATTAAACCCCCAATTATCAAATAAAATATACCAATAACTTATAAACAAAATTACGTATATTAATAATACTAATACACAAACAAACACGTGCATGTTAATTCTAAAGCACCAAGTACGTACTTATCAAAACATCATCAAAATAAGAAACCTTAAATATTGGCCTGAAAAAAATCATATCATCTTTTGAACAGCCAACAATCAACATCCAACACAGAATTGCACCTAATTTACATCAATATATTCTTAACAGCAACACTATGGACATAACTATGTTCGATACAGCAGTTCTACAACCATCCATATAGTTCACAAGATTCTGAATAGAAACTAAAACATGATTCCTTGAATTAGTCCTCTTTTTTATACCTGTAGCTACATAACAAGATGTTAATGAACAAATAATATTCATTGTTCCTAGTGCCACCATTTCTCTATTACCGTCCAACGAATAATCTTTCATAGCAGCAAATGTTCTTCCAATAGCCACAACTTCCTATAATTTTTTTTAAGAAAACTGGCTGAAATTTCCTATAAATGTTTATGAAACAAAAGAGATAAGAAAAGTTTCTATAAATTCACGTACCGTGAGAGCTACCATACCAAAAATTAGACCAATCCTAATACTAGCACTAAGATATTTTCCACTGAAAAATATTTCACCGGCCGATATTAGATTCACACCATCTTCAATATGTTTCACCTGAAACACCATAATGCTTTTTAAGTCTTAAACAGTGCTTCATTTTGTTTGAAACTAATTAGCTTTTTACTATTTACAATTGCTACTCCTTTCTTGTCTGCCCTTGTAATGTAAACAGAAAAAGTAGAGACAATAACACATATCATAGGAGAAATTGCAGCCACCCAAAAGAGATTCTTTTTCTTCTTAGAACTGGTGATACCATAATATACTAAGAACTGGTGATTTTATGCTTTATTACCTTGAAGCTCTCCATTTGAGACGTTCTTCCGGCTTTCTTCACTTTGTTGTTTGCCCAGTTCAATATATCAGCATCCGTAATCTCTTTACCTTGCGAGTTTATCTTAAGTTTCTTAGAAGTTGAAGCATGGTAAATCTCATAAGCTGCCATATAAATGTTGTTGGACAAACAGAGATGAACATTCTTGTTAGTCACTCCTATGGTATCAAACAAACATATTGGCTTCACCAACAATGCAAATCTACCATAAAGCTGAAAATCATTGAAACTAACCTATTAAGAGCTTCTTATTCTCTTGTACAATATCATTACCAACAACATTTACTAAGGAAAAATTAAGGTCCTTCCCAATTTTTATAACTTGGTTGCAATTCTCCAATTTTCGAAATGGCATCTTTATAGGAGGCTTTGTTGCCTCCTTCCAGTTGACAGATCCAGGTGAAACCTTATCAAGAACTTCTAATAGAACCCATCTGTGGAAAAGGAAATAAAGAAAATTATAACCAGAAGTGAACAGAGTGAGGAAAATGTGAATGATAAACCAACTGAATAGTGGAAAGGCTACCCATTTCTGACATCCTCGAAAACATTATTGACGTAAGTAACAATTCCAAGACTGTTAATCCAGAGCCTGAAGCATCTTTCTTCCCGAGATGTCTGTGCATCATCAGTCATCATCTCAGCAAAGGACATTTTTTTAGTCAACCGTAAGGCCATTCCTACACAAGTGAAAGTACAAGAGATTTTTGAATTTATAAGAATGAAAGTCACATTCTCCAAGCTACAGCTCCATCCTCTAAATATGTGTTCCTAACATGTGAATCAATTGCCCCGTCCTCTTTTTTCCTAAATAGGTTCTTCGAAGAATGCCCCCAAAAAATTGCAACAAAGCGAATAGCACAATTTGCAACATGTTTAAAGTAACCCATACCTATGCTGGAATATTTGAGAAACAAATGCAAGATTAAGGTTAGGAGATCCCTCCACTATGTCCTTTGGAGTGAGGTGTCGCTTGCAATCTAATCTCTCTGCCTGCTCAAGAACCATCTTTTCTCTTTCTGTAGGATCAGTTGTGGTCAAGGCACCTGGGCCTGCAACTTCCGGAGCAAGAGCACTTAGCAAGTAAGCATAAGCCTCTCCATCCTGCAAAAAAGAAAACATTAAAAATAAAATAGACCCGTGGCAGCTTATAACCATGTTGTATCTGTTTACATCTATCAAACATCTGCTATGTGAGAAAATGTGCCACACAATGATTCAGTAATCAGCTATGGTATATGACAATACAGTAAATTTATTCCTAGAAAATTACTAAACGCTGTAACGGACAACAGAACAAAAGGAAGTTCACAGTTTCTTCACTGATCAAGTAGATCTGAACAAAAAGGGGTTCATAAGGAGTACTACAATATTTCTATCATCATGCATGCTTTCACCAACAAAACTGCACACATATTGAGAATTACAATATTAGTAACTATAATTTATGCACAAAGAACAACCAAAATAGATAATATAATTGTAAAGCACATACAATTGGAGATCCTTGAGTTTTGGTAGCAGAAACTTAGTTGCTCCTTCAATGTGCTTCTTAAAAATCTCTTGCTTCTCTGCCTCTAACTTAGGTGTAAGCAATTTGATGTATCTTTTCATAAAAGTAACAAACTGCTTCTTATCAAAAGCAGGCTGTTCCTGTAATCTGAGAGTGTCGACAATATCGACGACCTTAACAGCTTGATCATCAACACCTTCATCGTCACCTCCACCCTCAGCAGAAGGGTTAGCACCAATATCAACATCGACAGCTCCTTGAACAACCCACTTTCCTTCGACTTCCCACAGTAAGCCATTCTCAATTTCCTTATAAAGGAATGAGTCAGATAGGAGTTCATCACCTACATATTCATCCACAAAGTAAAGTTCATAAATAATGTTTGAAAATATAATCATAAAATAACTCTCGTCAACTGTGATAACCGTCTCCACATAACCATCTTGATCATGATTCATGAAATACTCAAATACCACAGAAACTGATGTATCAAAGAAATACCCTGCTATATCAAAGAAATGGTGTAATATTTGGTCACCTTAACTTAATGCTCAAGAAACTATTATAGTTTTACTAGCATATAAATTGTTCTTCTAACATCTAAGAGTTGTGCACAGAAATCAACGGTTGGATAAGGGAAGAACTGTCAAGTTTTTCTTCGGGATGATTTTCAAGCTCATCAGACTTGGTTTCTTGACTTCTTCCCTATACAACAAGGTATAAACCAATTATAATTAAGATGGCTCCAATAATCCTGCATCTCACAATTCAAAACAACAACAGGTTTTGCTTTCTTCAAAATTTTATGGAAACAAAATGAAATTGAAGTTACTATATTGAGAACATACCCTCCCAAGAAGAATTCTTCACTAAAAGCAATTGATGTTATCAAAGCTACAAGCAATGTCTGTAAAGGCAGATAGATTGAAGCAAGCATTGGCCCTCCTTTGCTGATAGTCCATATCTGTATTGCTGCTGCCACCCCTGAAATCACCACTCCCTGATACAGAAAAAACATAGAGCCGAATTCATATACCATAACATGAAATCATTCTCATACTAGTGAAAGATCAGATTGAGCAATCAAGTTTGATTTACGAACCGAGTACAAAATACTATAGGCCTCGTCGATGGAATTGAGCTGCCAAGCCTTGGGATCCTTCTCAAGAAATGCTGCAATTGTCCCAAACTGCACAATACCAAATAAGCAAGTAAAAGCAGAAACAGTGAGTTATGCTGAATAATTTTTCAGAACAAATGCTTGCATCACAATCCAACCAGACAAACTCAAACAATGACCAAAGAGAAAAATGCCACCCAAGCCCAAAATTTTCCCATTAGCTTCCTCAAATAGAAACAAGAATCGTCTCTGATGTACTGCTAAACGTGATTCTAGAGCATAAATTGTTTTCCTTTGTAAAGGGTAATGATTGAAGCTCCTCCAACAGAAGCAACTACTCCAAGAATCTTAGCAATACCATTTATCCTATTTAAGCGCAACCTTTCGTATCTGCAATTTCGCATGCATAATCGAACAAGTTCATGAATATATAATAAAAAAGATCTGAACTTTAAGCTCTAGAGAACAAGGGTTATTAGTTATAACTCGCCTTAGTATCACAACCATCAGAAATGTAAGAGCAGGAACAGAATTCTGCATAGCAGAAGCAAATGTTGGCGATGTATTGTCCAAACCCACAAGGTAAAATCCTTGTTTCATAGTTATTCTGCAAGAATCAAACAGGTAACGTTTAAAGTTACACAAACATGTTTTGAACAAATATAAAGATGAATGAAATGACTTCATGAAAAGAGAATGTACCCTACAAGTCCAAGTAGGAAAAACTGTAACAAACAATAACTAGTTATTGGTGGCCTATCTTTCCTTGCAAGAGGGAAACACATAAAAACAATAACAAAAAAAAGTGAGAAAATTGAATACTATAATCAAAGGTTGGTATAGAGGTAAAGTAGAATACTTTTCAGTGAAATATGCAAGCGGAGCTAGAAGAATGAAAGCAGTGATGTTTCTATAGACAGGAAAAACAAGCTTGTTGACTCCTGTATTGAGTGCAATTCTGAGAAATATATGATTTCCTGCATGACAGAATTGTAAAAAAGTTAAGGCTGTGTGAAGCTTAGCTCGTTCAGACATCATATTCTTTTGGTGTTGTGTTTTTTGCAGGAGTCGCCCATAGAGTGTCGATAACGAAAAGCCTTCCATTAACATTCAAGCACTCAATATTTTTCTGAAAGCAAGATGTTTCAGTACAATCAAGAATAACATCAACACCTGCCACAAAATCAATGGTAATAATATTACCTCATCAAAAAACAAAGATATCAAGAATCTACACCAAGCTTCATACCTCGACCACCAGTTTCTTCCTTCACTCTAGCAACAAAGTCCTCAATTTTGTAATTGATGCAAACATCGGCTTGAATCTCGCACAATAAGATAGCTTCTCTTGATCATCTGCATAGTAATATCTAGAATCAAATTTCTGCAAACATAGCTTGTAATTTCAATCTTGTCAAGGCTTAAAGACATCAAATTGAGTAAATATTCAAAAACATGAAAAGAAATAGTGAACCTGCAACTACAATTACTCTTGATCCACCCAACTTAGCTGCCTTAATTGCAAATGCGTCGATTACGCCAGAACCTCCGTGAATCTGAGAATTCATAAAGTTAACATGAAGATAAAAGATCAATAGCAAGGCAAGATTCAAGAACCATGCTTACCAACAAGGTTTCCCCTCTATATAGTCTGCTGGTGATAAAGATAGATGACCAGACAGTACATGCAGCGAAGGGAAGACTAGCCGCTTCCTTGAGAGAAACCCCGATTGGCTTCCCCTTCCTACGAAAGAAGACGCTATTACAAGAGAAGCAGAAAAGCTCAAACCGGAGGAGACTCATCACCACCGTGAGGCTCAAATCATCCTCGAGGATTCATCATCGCCTCACCGCCACCGTTAACGAGCCGCCGCCGACTCCTATTCTTGGGTAAAAGCTTGTTTTCTTCTAATCACTTTTGCAATCTATGTTGAGCTGCAGGTTAACCACCAAAGCGCGAAGCAACAAGGAGAATGGAGAAGCTGCGAAATTCCAGATGAAGACGAGGAGATGAGAAAGAAGGGCATTGGACGACGTTGGAGGGAAGTTTGATTAGGGTCCAGATGAAGACGAAGAGATCACAAGACAGCATTGGAGGGAAGTTTGATTAGGGTTTCTAGTTTGTTCAAGTTTGTTCAAGATACCCAATTTGATTCCTATATGATGCACACAGAATTTAATTTGTTTTAAGTAAATAAAACTTCTTAGGTCAGGTGGAAGACACCTGACTTAATGAATTGATTTTTTAAGTCAGTTAATAACCACATCTGACTTAAGAAATTTTTGTTAAATCAGTTTTAAATGCACCCGACTTAACAAAGTTACAAATATTTACGAAATTGCCACCGCATAACTTCTTAAGTTAGGTGGCAGGTGAACTGACTTATGAGCCACTACTATAAAGTATTTTTTCTACTAGTGTTTCTGTTATTGAAGCTGGATCAAAATAAAACTTTGAAAAAATATGCTCCTTGAACCATGTTATAAAACTTCGATTGTGCTCACGTACTATCCAATTTTCATTTCTATTCAGATTTAAACCTCGGAGAACATCCTTGTGCATTTCAACATACGGCTCAACCTCAATGTCATTGTGTAGAACATACAAATGCACTTGCTCTCGTTCATCCCTTGAAACTGTCACAACTTTATTTCCAATTAACTGTTTACCTACTATTTTTTCAACAACATGAGATTTTGGGAGGCCAATGGATTGAACGTTGGACAAATATTCAGTACAAAACTCAATAGCTTCTTCAACAATGTATCGTTCAACAATACATCCCTCTGGTCGACTTCGATTTTTCACATACCCTTTCAATATTTTCATATAACGTTCAACAGGGTACATCCATCTCATATAGGCAGGTCCACACAGTTGTGTCTCTTTCATAAGATGAACAACTAGATGTACCATTATGTCAAAAAATGATGGAGGAAAATACATTTCAAGCTCGCACAAAGTAATAACTATTTCTCTTTGCAATGTTGGTAAGATCGCATGATCTATCACCTTACTACAGATTGACCTAAAGAAAAAACACAATTTAGTTATTGCGCCTCTCACTTTTTCTGGCAAAATAGAATGTATACCTATTGGTAGAAAGTGTTCCATTATAACATGGCAATCATGTGTCTTTAAACTCTTTAACTTGAGGTCTTTCATAGAAACAAGTCTTCTAATATCTGAAGAGTATCCTTCTGGAACTTTAACTTCACTCAGAAACTTACATAATATCTTTTTCTCCTTTCTAGACAAAGTATAAGCAGCAGGTGGTAGAGATGTGCGATTTTCTTTCTTCAAGGGTCCTAACTCATTTCTTATTCCCATTGCTACCAAGTCCTTTCTTGCTTTAAGGTCATCCTTAGACTTTCCTTGTATATTGAGTAACGTACTAATAAAACTTTCAAATACATTTTTTTCAATATGCATAACATCAAGAAAATGTCTTACATACAACGACTTTCAATACGGCAACTCAAACAAAATTGACCTCTTCTTCCACCCACGCGTGACAAGCGTATGAGCAAAAGGCTTGCCAAACTTAGTACTCACATCTTTCACCTTTTCAAAAATTTGTTCGCCGGTCAATGTAGGTGGAGCTTTACGTTGTTCTGAATTTCCATTGAATGCTTTTCTCCACCCACGGTAGTGATGATTAGAATTTAAGAATCTACGATGACCAAGAAAGACATTCTTCTGACCAAATTCCAACCGCGTCCAATCTGTGTTTTCTTCACAGATAGGACACGCACATTGACCTTTAATGCTATAACCCGATAGATTTCTGTATACTGGGAAATCATTAATTGTGCCAAACAACATCGCCCTCAAATTAAAACTTTCTTTCCTATATCCATCACAAACCTCCACACCGTTCTCCCACAAACTCTTTAGGTCTTCGATTAAAGGTGTCAGGTATACGTCTATGTCATTCCCTGGTTGTTTAGGGCCAGAAATTAACATAGATAACATCATGTACTTACGCTTCATATATAGCCATGGAGGTAGGTTATAAATCATAATAATTACAGGCCAGGTGGAATGTGAGATACTTTACAGACCATGCGGATTCATTCCATCAATCGATAATGCCAAGCGAAGGTTTCTAGCTTCTTCTCCAAAATCAGGATAGTTATTATCAATTTTTATCCACTGTGGTGAATCTGTCGGATGTCGATACTTCCCATCTACAATTCTATCATCTGCATGCCACGTCAGGTGTTTTGCATCTGTTTCACTACGAAACATGCGTCTGAATCTCGGAATTATAGGAAAATACCATAATACTTTTGCTGGTGACAATTTTTTCTTATACCGAGATACACCGCATTTAGGACCCTCGTTTAATGATGCATATTCATTTCGAAACAAAATGCAATCATTTGGACAAGCATGTATCTTATCATAGCTCATGTCAATAGAGCATAACATTTTTTTAGCTTCATAGGTTCGATTGGGAAGAACATTATCCTCCGGAAGCATCTCTTGAAGTAGGGCTAACAACTCTGTGAAACTTTTATCCGACCATCCATTACCCGCCTTTAAATTGTACAACTTTAATACCGCGGACAATCTTGTGAAAGTAGTGCAACCTTTATACAACGGTTTCTCTGCATCGCTTACCAACCTCTCAAACATCTTGGGACAATCTTGAAGGTCTTCTTCAAGTGCTTCTGCAATCTCTTCGACTCGATCACAATCATATGTATCCCTTCCATTGTCCTTTGAAGCACATGTCATATTATTCTGGGGTTCAACATTCTCGTTACTTATCTCACCATGTAATGTCCAACATGTGTAACTTCGATCAATTCCATGTCTCATTAAATGAGATTCCAACTGAACGGCGTCAACTCGACGCCCATAACAACATCCTAAGCAAGGACATGTGATCCTACTGGGGTCTTTGGCGTGTTCAATAACAAACTTAACGAACTTCGATACCCCATTCTCGTACTCTTTTGACAATCGATTACCAGACATCCATTTTTTATCCATACTAATTGAGTAATCTACACTAAACTATGAAAGTTAAACAAAACAGAGAATACCTGTAAAGAAATCACTAACTTCTAAGAATGCTATGCTACACAGTAGGATGCTTGGAAACGATCACAACTTTTCTCTTCACAGGTAACCCCTATAGCAGACAAAATATAAATTTTATTAAAATTATATTAATAATTAACCAAAACAAAAATACTAGATAATCCACCAAAACAAATCATATTAAAAATACTAGATAATCCTTAAACCAAAATGACACCCTTACTAAACATTGAGAAATCCTAACTAAACATATAAAACCATAATAACATATCATATAAACATTGAGAAATCCATACTAACATATCAACATATAAAACCATCAACATATAAAACCATAATAACATATAAAACCATATCATATAAAACCATATTCATGTTGGCTACTCTCTTAAAAGTTAGGAATTTCCAAACTATATTGAACATGCAAAATATAAACTCTTGTTTGTCAATCTAAAACATACAAAATATAAACTCTCTTAAAAAATATAAACTCTCTTAAAAACATATTCAACAGAGAGACTTAACATATAAACTCTCTTAAAAAACTCTCTTATAAACTCTCTTAAAAAACTCTCTGTTTATAAAAACTCTCTTATAAACTCTCTTAAAACATATAAAATATAAACTCTCTTAAAAAATATAAACTCTTGTTTGTCAATCTAAAACATACAAAATATCTGTAACAATGACAGAGAGACTTAACATGTAGATTAAAATACAAAATATATAACATGCAACAGAGAGACTTAACATGTAGATATCCATACAAATAATAAAAACATATTCAGTTTGTCTTAAAGATTACAGAAAATGACTTAACTTGATTGCATTCAAATAATAAAAACATATTCAGTTTGTCTTAAAGATTATAGCAACAATGGTGAAAATATAAGTAAAAAAGAAAACTAGAGTAAAACTTCAAATATCGTAACAATGGCGAAAATGCAATGCAGACGAGCAGAGGATATCGAAAACGGACGGTGAACGGCGGCGAAATGCAACAGAGGAGGACGACGGTTGGACGGGGACGGTGACTGAATATGGGTTTATATGGCAACTTTGTTCGCCAGAGAAAAAGAAAGAAAGAAATACGATGACGATGATTGTTCTGTTTCTTATAAAAATTCTGGTGGGTATTTTAAATTAATTCTAACTAAACCTATAGCAGCGCTTTTTAATGGCTTTAGCAGCGCTTTAAAAAGCGCTCTCAAAGATCTTCTTATGTACCCCATATAGCAGCGCTTTATAGAAAAAGCGCTCTCGTAGATTAGACCTACAGCAGTGCTTTAGGAAAGTGCTTTCATAGGGCTGTCTTAGACCCCTCCCCTTTAGCAGCGCTTTATAGAAGCGCTTTCTTAGGTCCCCCCTTTAGCAACGCTTTTTAAAAAGCGCTTTCTTTAGGCTCCCCTTTAGCAGCGCTTTTTAAAAAGCGCTGTCTTTAGTAAGCAATTTGTTTCTTTTTTTTAATGACTTTTTAGCAGCGCTTTTTCTAAAAGCGATGTTTTTGTATGCGCTGCTAAAAGTCAATTCTGGCGTAGTGAAGGACTAAGTTCCTTTGTTGAAACTACTCAACTGTTGCATGTCTTTTATAGAGCAGGTGTTGTATGTTTCAATTTTGTGGATGATGTGACATGTCTCTTTTATACCATGTTTTAATTATACTCTGATGAATTTTTAATATGTACTTAGATGATTTATTTGATTATTTGGGGGTGTAGAAGAGGGTGTTACAGGCTACGCAGGATCAACTTCAATGAAGAGGTCTGAAGAAAAAAAAGGAAGCGGTTTGGTTAATAGACATGTGGAGTATTTGAAAGTCTAGAAACGAAGTAATATTTAACAATAGTATTAGTAATGTGAATGAGATTATTTGGAATATTAAGTTTTTATTTTGAAAATGGGTTTGCATTGAAAATATTGCCTATTCCAATTTTAAGTTTTAGGACTTTTGTATGGTTCGGTACTTTTAAATTGTGGTGGTGTTGGTAGAAATTTTTTATATTTATATATGTGATGTAATGGAAGAGTACCCCTCGTACTCCTATTACTGTCAATTGCTTTCCCAAAAAAAAACATGGGATATGAACATTTAATATCTTATAATTTTGTTGGATACAATATTTATCTATTAATCTATGTCTCTAATGAATAGATAATTCCTTATTTAACACTTGTCTTATTTAAGGGAAACATAAAGAATTTTTGTCTTTGGATTTTTCTAATGTAGTGAAATAATTGGCAAATTTTATTTACACTTTGATAAAAGTCCATATTATTTATTTTAAACTGATATACATTAAGATAAAGATATTATTATTACAACCAGCTGGAGAATCCACACATTCAGGTGTATTGCAACTTCTTTATTGAGTAATGTCATCTCCAACGAGCTATGTGTTCTTACTCAATCCTGCATTTGGTAATAAAAATGAACATAAAGGTTTTTATTATTTTTATTATACGAAATAAAAAATGAATTTAATTTGGTGTTTTTGTGTATAACTTTAGCATGATCAATAGTGTAAATATACATACTTGTTGCAGTCAGTGGAGGGACCAAGATTATAAGGCAAGTTAACCCCACATTTACCAGGGACGTCAGCAAGAGCATCAACATTCAGTCCGGACACCGCATTAGCTGCTTTTTTGATACACCTACAGGCAGCTTGACGATCTTCTTTTGTCGCGGCTTGCTTGTTTATAGCCCTAACGCCATCGCAACACGGCTGTGGGACAGTACCTACGTTTCCGGTCACATACGGGACACATGGGGCTAATTTTACCTCAATTTGGCCACAAGTGAGAGCCGCCGCAAGAGATTGTGGTCGACCTAAAATCATGCACATCAGAATTGTTAAACAAGTAACCTTCATCAACAACATTGAGCTAGACATTGATTGATGATTAGGGAACTTAGAAAGAGGAGTTGGTGTTTTTGTTAGAATTTGATGTGTGGAGAATGATCAAAGGTTGGATATTTATAACGTGAATGAGATCCAAAATCATGGAAAAGAAAGAATGTTTTTTATTGTGTGTGTGAAGAAAACGGTTAGTTTGTTGAGGAGTTGGAAATGCCTTCACGGTACGTATTGTCGCATGAATAATGTGTGATGTGAGTGAAGAATTAATATGGAGTTGTCTACCGTACTTTAGATAATAACTTAGGAAAATGCTTAAACAATGTTACTATTTTTTTTTCTTGTGGAAATTTTTAAATAGGATTTAAAAACATTATAGTTGATCTAACTTTTCATACTTTAATAGAGATTGTTTATAAATAACTTTAACTTGTCTCCATATTTTTATATTATATAACTTGTCTCCATATACTTATATTATATATTTATAATTGATTTTAATTCAAATTGTGTGCGCGCGTGTGCGTGTGCGTGTGTTAGATTTGAATTAAAATCACTTATATATATATATATATATATATATATATATATATATATATATATATATATATATATATATATATATATATATATATATATATATTATAAAAAAAAAAAGACATATATTTATATAAAATTTGAGATACAATGTTAAAATAGTTTTTATTTAATCAAATCAATTTTATAAGAGTTAAGATTTTTTAAAGAAGGACATGATTTTACTAAATAAATAATATTAGGAAGATTAGTAAATAATCTATACTTTTCATTATTTTAAAATTAATATTATTTTCATATATTTTATTTTGGAATTTTATTTAGTCTTCACGAATATTGATAGTTTAGATTATTTTAATTTTAAATAAAATTACTAACACATTAAGGCAACAACTACACATATTTGAACTAAAAAATTTTGGAGACTGGAAACTATTATAGGCTATCAAATGATTAGGAGATTTGAACTAAAACCAATAGAGCTGGATTGTTTGTAAGTCAAGTAGAAGACATTCTAAACACTTTATATGAAAACCATTACTTTAGAGTTTTATATTGAAGCCAATAGAGTTGGATTGTTTATATTTATATTCTTTTATTTTATATTTATATTTAAATTTTGTTGCAACATTGTAGATTCATAGATAGTGCTATGTTATAATTTCTTTAAGAACTAAACTTAAATTAGTTCAAATTACTTTACTGTAACATAAACTATTATATGTTATAAAGTCTTTAATGTAACAAAACATCCAAATTGCCTTTACTGTAACAATCATTCCAAAATACAAAAACTAATATATATTCTAAATACTTACAAACAAAAATATCAAACAAAATATTCAAAGTACTTTTCCTACAACAATCATTCCAAAGCCAAAAACTAATATATATTCTAAAGCAAAACTTGAATAATTCTAAAGCCAAAAACTAATATATGTTTAAAATATGAATAATTTTAGCAAAGAAAAATATTCTAAACTTGAATAATTCTATCTATAAAACAAAAGTGCATTCTTAGTTCTTGTTGAGCAAGTTCATCTTTCAATACCTGCATAAAAAATATGAGGATGCATTAATTATTTTAAATAAAATATAACAAATATAAATTAAAGTACATTAAAAAGGTATATTTTTTATTACCAAGATTAGGGAGATGATTTCGTAGGACCATTACGACTGTCATGATATGCATATTGGCCACATGTTTTACAAATTTCTCTTGTTGTTCAATAGTCTTCTCTTTTCCTCCTTTAATTTATTTACCACTTTCTTTTTGTATTTGAAATTTGTGGTGGGTGAATTTTCACTTCTTTAGGAAGATCAAAATCCATAAAAGACTCTAGTTCTTTTGTTTTGGTTGGTAAAGAATCATCTTCGAATTCAAATAATTGTTTTTTAATGTTAGGAAATCCATTTATTATAAGTAGCAACTTTTCCTTACATTGCCCAGCCATATGCATACACGTGTATAAAATCTCCCATGCCTCTGAAATGAGTTGCCTCTCATTTTTTGGTTCGGACAACCCTTCTAAGACCTTTCCATCAACATCAAAAACATACATGTTAGTCGTCATTTTAGTTCATCTATTCAGAATGTACTTGCTCAGTATTTCATCAAAACTTTTTCCTTTTAAAACACAGAGTACGTGTCTACATGGTAGGCCTTGGGATAGAAACATATTGCACGAACAAGTCAAGATATAATCAGAAATAGTATAAATCACCTCTTTTACTTTACCATTTGTTTCACTATTATCAATTATATGAAATACATCCATACCATCTTTTTGGTTTCTATTTTCTACTCCACCGTCTATACATCCAATTCATAACTCATTTTGAAATATATAAAAGTTTTCATGAGTATAAATCTCCCTACCATGCCTCTCTAACTCACAATTTACTTTTAGTATTGGTAAAGAATGGATTGAAGTAT